>JAGFBZ010002487.1:42500-387500 GCA_018398805.1 Hirundichthys speculiger
AATCCATCCATAACTTTTTGAGTTATCTTGAACACAGACAAAAAAACAAACAAACAGACAAACGACGGCAAAAACAAAACCTCCTTGTTGGAGGTAATAACATACGAAGAACAAAAAAAATCCCAAGAAATTCCATCACCGAATGTTTATTTATTCCGTTCTGGTGGGTTTATGAGAAAATACAGAGGCTGGGACTTTAACACCTTCAATAACGCGTTTAAATGCATTTAATCGCAACTTTCTCGGTTCCTTAATTTCCGGAGCAGCAGTAACGTTGGTGCACAGACTCCAGCCCAGCAGGTGGCAGTAAAGAGTCTGAAGGAGGAGGAAACTGTGCTGCCAACTTAACGACGTTATCGCTACATTTAGTGAATCCTCAGACCCATCTAGCGACAAATCCCGTGACTCTGGTGTTACTGGAGACTTTGAGGTGATGCATCTTTGACTCCGCCCAGATTGAGCTGCAGCTAACCCAGACCGTCCTTCTCCAGCAGACAGCGGCGTTCTCGTGTGACCCACGTCGTAGGTCACAATGAAGGTCAAGCGTTCGAGTGAGTTGAGCAAAACATTTTATTTGAAGGTTTGTGAGCTGGTAGTCGCTCCGGACGCTTTCAAGCACAAAGTAGGTTTAGCTAACCTAAAGCTTTAGGTTTTTTTTTTTTTTTTAGGTTTTTTAGAGTCTCCAGTTCCTGAATGCATTTTTAAATGACAGCAGCTTAAAGGGGTTGAGACTGAACCGTCTCCTACAGAGACACGTCCCTCATGTCTCTGGTGATTGAGACCTTATTCAGATGGTGGTGAAAGACGTAACAGGTAACAGGCTCTGGTGGGACACATGTAGCCGTTGCTGCTGGTATTTGACGTGTTTCTGCTGCTTCAAGAGGCAGATACAGGGTCGGTTTTAGCAGCTTGCGGCTCTTCCAGGTTTGCTAAGCAAGGTAGACGAGTCACTGAGCGGCTAAGTGAAGTGAGAGAGTTCGTAACACAGCCAGTTCAACCAGCGTCTGTCTGGTGGTCCTTTTTCTGCAGTAGCTTGTTCTGTCATCACAGTCTTTTGTTTTTTTGTTTGTTTTTTTGATAGTTGTTCTAAGAAAGTTTCTGATGGCCCCTGAGGCGTGTTGGTTGAGTTCATCCTCTGCGTGGAGTTTGCAGCAATGACCCTGTTACAACTTTACACCTTCACACAGCACTCGTTTCTCCTCTGTTACGCGTGCGTTTCCACCTCCTAAGGTGGGACGGTGGCGGGACTCAGTGGGACACAGCGTCTCTATGCCTTTCACACAGCATAGTGAGATGGAGTAGAAGCTCAACCATGGAGCGACAGTTTTGTCTCTTCTTCATCCCCTGCTAGTCTGTTAGTGGCGCTTGTTTGCTGCCTGTGCTCTCCTGTTCCCTTCCTTCCTTTTTGCATTTTGTTTTTGAGTTTTAGATCACTTTCTGTGTGAGCTGCCATTTCACAAAGAACTGGTTTTGCCTTTGCTCTGCCACACTGTTACAAACTTCCACTGTTACAACCTTCCACTGTTACAAGCTTCCCGTTACAACCTTCCTGTTACAACCTCCCACTGTTAAAACCTTCCACTGTTACAACCTTCCACTGTTACAACCTTCCCCTTTTACAACCTTTAACTGTTACAACCTTCCCGTTACAACCTTCAACTGTTACAACCTTCCCGTTACAACCTTCCACTGTTACAACCTTCCACTGTTACAACCTTCCACTGTCACAACCTTCCCCTGTTACCACCTTCCCCTGTTACAACCTTTCCCTGTTACAACCTTTCCCTGTTACAACCTTCCTGTTACAACCTTCCCCTGTTACAACCTTCCACTGTTACAACCTTCCACTGTCACAACCTTCCCCATTACCACCTTCCCCTGTTACAACCTTTCCCTGTTACAACCTTCCTCTGTTACAACCTTCCACTGTTACAACCTTCCAAGGCCTAACAGTGGCAGAACAAAATGCTCACAGCAAGATGGAGCAAAGGTGCTGCAGAGGGGGAATGAACCGGCTGCATAAATGTTGCTGTCGTCTCGTCTCTCCTTCCTCCCCTGCTGGTCCGTTTGCTGTGCTTCTCCTCCTTCCGTCTTTTTGTATTTTTGTTTTTGAGTTTTAGAAATCCTGCTGCGGCAGTGCTTTCTTTTCTATGATATCACTAAACTATTATCAAGATTTTGTCTCTGTCTGCGACCTGTAAAAACAGCCCCAACGTTCCAGCGACACCGTCACTCCTCTGACCGGCCCGCGGCTCATACGCGCAGCAGCAAGGCGGCATGGGCGCTGCTGCGAGGTGCGACCGGCAGCCGGCGCCGCCACTTTTCGGTTCGGCTGCGCAACAGTACGTGCAGGCTGCCGCCCTTCTGTTCGCAGAGCATCTGAAGAAAGTAAACTGCACTGTTGCTCACGCTCCCCGATCCCGTTGTTGTCATTGGCGGGCAGCCACCGCCAGCGAGCCAACTGAGTTAACAGACACTTCCGCTCGGCACACAAGGAACCATCTGTTTTGAAAAGCCAGAAAGACATAGAAAATAAAAAAAGAGCCTCCTTCTCTTTCTGCTTCCCTCTCTCGCCCACTCGCTCTTCCCACCGTAAGTCTCCAGCATAAAGCCCCGCTATTATCCAGCACCTCACTCCTCATCATTTGCAATCTACAGCTGGCCACCAAAATTACTGCCAACACAACACTCAATCTCTACCGGCTTTTATTGGCCTCTCAAATTGCTTCAAAATGAAAGAAGTAAGCAATTTCTTATTTCAGAAAACTATTTCATTTCATCAATTTTCCTGGTTAAATTATAAAATTTGTTTCTTGCCTCGACCGCCAGCTCATAATGCATCATCAGAAAGTGGGACTGCGGCAGCCGCCGCACACGCAGGACTCATTTGTAATTTGTTGGACATTAGCAGGTCAGGATCACATTGAACGCTGATGTTTGCGACATCTTGAAAATCACGCCTTGGCTGCGCTGCGCCCCTCAGACCTGCCAGCTCAAAGCTGAATAAATATTGGCAGAGGGGGCATTTGAAAAAACATATTGTCCCGGCTCGGCGTACCCTCCCTCCTCTCCCCCCCCCCGCTGCCAAAAAAAAAAAACCCACAGGGCCGGGGGGGGGGGGGGGGGGGTCCGGAGCAGAGACCTTGTAATGGTCAGCTCGCCGCCACGGCCCTGCAGCCTTTGTGTCTGCGCTGGCGGGTCTCTCGGCTCTTCTTCTTCGGCTGAGGGGTGGGGGGGTGAGGCGGGGGGGGATCCTGGAAGGATGCCACTTGCTCTATCACACTACCCCTTTGTTTCTCGTGCAGCTCGCGGGCAGAGAGGTGCGCTTGTGCCGTGTGATAGCCAGAGATATCTTCCTATTTATGACACGTGTTTTTTGCTACCGGGCCCTAAATTGCGACCGTTCACCGCAGAGGGGCGTCGCTTTCGGACATTTTTAGCGTCGACAAATATTGTTGAGACTTTTCCTGTTTTAGCCTGCGCGTATTTGCTTTAATTCGGCCTCTAATTTAAGGTCAAGCTGCTCTTTTTACATACCTGACACCAGGCACATCTCGAACCCGCATCTCTTTTACGGTGGAAAGCATTTCTAAAAGATCAGCTCAGCGCGCAGTGAACTCCTCTTTCTCCGAGAAATTAAGGTGTATTGTAAGAAGTGCATTATTTAGTAGATTTGACAGGGCTGCCACATATTCGCAGAGAAAGAATTAATATGCCTGTGGAAAGGAAAGCAAGAGGGAGAAAATCTACTGAAAGTAATTAATTATTAGAGCCTATTTCTAGTCCTCCTCTTAAGCCTATTTAAAGTGCATTAGGTATTATGAATGTGAGGTGGTCTAAATTTACCCGTGTGATATCTGTCTTCATCTGACTACATTAGTATACTTATCCAGGCTCCTTGCTTGCTATTTAAATCTCTGCAGGAGGACTAACTCCAAGCTAATCTGTTTTTCTTCTCCTCCAGCCAGATATCTCCCTCCTCACCCAGACTGATCAGTAGCGGTCGCGTTCACGCACCCAAAACTGTCGGAGGAAGACGAACCCGACAGGAGGGATCTGCTAAACGGGTCGGAGCGCGAGCGAGAAGTGAATTAAGTAGAATTTAAAGAGGAGTCGGCAGTCCATTTCTGTGCTTGTTAGGGACCCTCTTGGAGCTAATGGGCCCTGGGAGGGGGCGAGGGGGGGGTCGGGGTTGGGGTCGGGGTCGGGGTCGGGCCTTTTAGCCCCGCCCCAAGGTCTCCGGGCCCCGGTGACAGATGGCTGGCCACCTCGCTGGGCGGCTGGGGTGGCGAGGTCTGTCGCGAGCGGCCGAGCTGCAGCGTTCGACAGCGTTGCAGAGATCAGGCGACATTGTGGAAGGTGAGGAGGCGCGTGGTGTGCCAGGATGGGATGTGGGGGGGGGGATGGGAGTGGGGTGCAGATGTTTAACGGAGCACCTGGAAAACCCAAAACATCACAGAGGAAAGTCTTTAGAGAAGCTCGTCCTCAACCGGCTTCTTTAGAGGCTCCAGTTAATCAAAAACCTGACGAGAGAAGGAAACATGATGAGATGAAACGTCTCAAAGCTTTTTATAAGTCCGACCAGATGTGCCGCAGTCGTTCAGGAATGTGCATCCTGAAATGAAAACATTAAAACTGTTGTGTTAAATCATCGGCAACCACTTTTACTTTCAAACTTAAAATTATGAAAATGAACAAAGGAGCACAAATATTGAACAAATCCCACGGGAGTGGATTTTTAAACAAAGCCAAGCAGCTGGTTGCCGTTGTTTTGAAGATCTTAAAGGACCCCCCCACCCCCCCACCCCCGACTCTACGGCAAACAGCTTTCACCGGGTTGCATCACAAAGCCGCCGGCAGGAAAACGCGTCTTTGTGGAGCCGCAGACGCGACTTCACAACGTCTGGCTACTTCACACGAGCGGAGCAGGAAGTGGGCGGGGTCAAAGTGCCGTCACTCTGCCGGGGTTTACGTCCCCGGTTCTGACATCTGAGACGGTTCGATGAGACTCTGAACACGCTGTAATGATTAACCGTTAATTAAACGTATCATGTGTTGGGATTAAAATGAACGGGGGACTGTTTAAGTGTTAAAACTAAACTTTATTACATGTTGGAATGCAGTCTCTTTTTATGATCGTGAGTTCCTTAGTGGCTGTTTTAGGTTTTATGACTTAAATGACTGTAACATCCTCCCCGACCCCCCCAACAGTTCGCGACTCCCAGATAAACTCGTATATTATTAATCCGGACTGTAAGACCGGAGAGCTGGTGACCATTTGGGTTTTCGAAGACAAAGGGCCATAAAACTCAGGAGTACGAGAGGATACACCTTTTTCTGTGACAATAAGAACTGAGGACAATTTGACATCGGGGTGCATTTTCCCCTGCCATCTGTTTGTGGTGTCAAGGAAGTGTACCATCGGCCGATTAAAATATTCTGCATGGCATATTGAATCTTTGTATTTCATGTGTGTTTCACACACATATACCTAAAATCATTACATCGATATTATGAACAAAATCAAAAATAGTTTGGACTCTTTAAATGAACAGATATTTATTTTTTCCAATGAAAAACTATTGTCAAGCCTCTTTTTGTTGTTTTTTATCTCATGGAAGCTTTAGATGAGAGAGATGAGGGGAGGGGAGACTGCTGCTGGCTTGCGCACCTTAGCATTAGCAAGGGTTAGCATTAGCTCACGTTAGCGCGACTTCAAAACTCCATGGAAGCGATTGTTATGTTGTAGGTGGCTGATCAGGTTTTACGTATTAAAGCTTGTGCTTCCCTCCTCGTAGAATTCACTCGGAGGATTCGTCACAAATAACCACCAAACTATCTTCTTCTGAAACTTTAACGAAGTTCCACGCCGCCATGTTTGTTGTGATCAGCGCTGTGCTGCAGGCTGCATTCAAGGTGTAACGTAAATTCCGACGTTCCCTCGTTTGCTAGTTGTTCTTTCAGCCTTTTCTATTTTTTTCTTTTTTATGTGTAACATGTGGGAAAATACTGAGAATATTGATTCAAGTCAGCAACTACTAAAATTATGACCGAGTTAACGAGTTGTTTTCTGGCATGAGGGGGTATTCTTAATTTTCCTGATTGAGTAATCGTTTTTCTGACGTCACTTGAACATAACATTCACTGCCGGTCATTCAAGACTCAGAGGGAGCGAGGCACTGCTGTGTTGACAGAAATATATATGTTATTGGGGCTCTTTGTCGTGATATTGGAGTTGACGTCATAATTTCCTGTTATCGGCCCGATAGTTATCGTGCACCCTTAATTTCATGATTGTATTAAACTCTTTAATTGACCTTTCTTTCTAGTCTCGTCAATGGCACCAGATAAAAGAACACGGAGAATTACTTTCACATCATTTTTGACAAGCAGGAGGAGGGAAGAGGAAAGAAAAAGGAGCCCAGCATCGGTCACCCTGCCGCGGGCGCTCCGGGCCCGGCCCGTTAGGCGATTAGCTCGTCTTACATTCCCGGTGATTGGATTAGACGATTTCCCGCAGTCTAGTCTGAACCTGCTCCGACCCGCGGCTCCAGAGAGCATCTCAATATCCAATTTCACAGCTTTCTAAACCTGGATCACAGAGACTATTTATTACTGTCACAGTCTTTGTGTTGAGGAGGAGGAGGAGGAGGAGGAGGAGAAACGGGGGGGTGATAGGGGGGCTTTTGTGTTTCATCTGCTTCGAAGCAGGAAGATGATCAACAAGAGACTGCAGAAGTGTAATGAGTGAGGAACCCGTGGCGCCGCCTTAAACCTCCGAAAAGACGCCACATCCTGATTAAATCAGACCACAAACCCGGTTCTGCAGTCAGCAGCTTCTCCGAGACCTTTGATCCAAAACGGCGGCGGCCGGAGCGGCTGCTGCAGAAAGAAATCACGACCCCGGCGAGCACACTCGAGCACGGCCTGTAATTGACAAAAAAAAAAAAGAAAAGAAATGAAAGAGGAAAAACATCGACTTTGAATTTAGGAATCCTCGGAAGAAAATGGGCTTGTGTATGAAAGATTTGATTACAGCCGAGAAGCGTCTGCAGGTGTGATGATTCTGGGGCAGACGAACCGGTCGACACGGCGAAAAAAGAAAAAAAAAAGATAATAAAACCGTTGAAGAGGCGGTGTTGAACCGAAATAGGTGCCTCTATTACGGAGGTGTTATAATTCCCCTGCTTTTCCCTCTTAAAGCCGCCGTTGTTCCTCTGAATTACCTCTGAATGATTTATGCTCGCCGCTGCGGCCTCTGATGGACCCTGGCGGCGCCGATAGAAACACGCTCAGGGCTCACCGCTGTGCAAACACACTGCAATAAAAGCCAGCTTGTTTCAAACAGCCAAACACACCTGCGGGGGAGGGGGGCAGGGCCATTTAACCTGAGCAAACATGGGCCATCGCGAGGCCCCCGGGAACGAGCCGAGGGCCCGAGCAAACACCAGGGAGAGGTGGCGAGCACTAAGCGAGGTGGCGCGGTCGAAGGCCGGTCGCTCCCGTAATGGGTTTGTGATGACTCAAGATCGAGCGGCCATCTGTTTGTTACGGGGGGGGGGGCAATTCACAGTTCGGATACACTGAGTGTAAGTGCAGCGCAGCAGTGGGGGGGGGGGCGGTGGCGCGGGATGTGGAGCATATGTCCACAAACGGTGAACCCGGCAACGATGGCGCTGATTCTCCCGAGCCGGGGGGGCAGATAGCAGGACGACTGGTCGCCTTTGGAAAAAAAGAAAAAGGTGTAAGATGGCGTCCTCCCGCAGGTGACTCCGCCACCGCGGCCCTCGCCACATTTGCATGTGATTTCAATGATGGGAGTCTGAAGGCGTTTCTTGTCGCCGCCGAGTTCATTTGAAAAGCAAAAGGCCTCCAGGCCGGCGTTTTCTGGAGGGGAGTCTCGTCAAACGCTCTTCAGGAACATTTAACCAAATCAGCCTTGAAAGGCCTCGACCAGAGCGTCGCTGATGTCCGCCGGTACCTGGCTCCGGTCCACACCGACTGCACCGGTGCAGGTCCAGGAGCCTGGACGGCCGTTCCGGTTATTTGTCATGAAGGGAATGGTCCTTTAATTCCTCTGATTAAGCGCCATTTCTGTCCCTCTGTCTCTGTTTTACTGTTTTTTTATTACTGTATATATTAGGGGTGCACGATAACTATCGGGCCGATAACAGGAAATTATGACGTCATTCCGATAACTCCGATATCACGACAAATAGCCCCGATAACATATATATTTTTGTCAACACAGCAGTGCCTTGCTCCCTCTGAGCCTTGAATAACCGGCAGTGAATGTTACGTTCAAGTGACGTCGGCATAATCAGAAAAACGATTTCTCAATCAGGAAAATCAAGAATACCCCCTCATGCCAGAAAACAACTTGTTAACTCGGTCATAATTTTGGTAGTTGCTGACTTGAACTGATATTCGCAGTATTTTCCCACATGTTACACATAAAAAAGAAAAAAATAGGAAAGGCTGAAAGAACGACTAGCAAACAAGGGAACATGAAAATTTGCGTTACACCTTGAATGCAGCCTGCAGCACAGCGCTGATCACAACAAACATGGCGGCGTGGAACTTCGTTAAAGTTTCAGAAGAAGATAGTTTGGTGGTTATTTGTGACGAATCCTCCGAGTGAATTCTACGAGGAGGGAAGCACAAGCTTTAATACGTAAAACCTGATCAGCCACCTACAACATAACAATCGCTTCCATGGAGTTTTGAAATCACGCTAACGTGAGCTAACGGAAGCTAATGCTAAGGTGCGCAAGCCAGCAGCAGTCTCTCCTCTCCCTCATTCCTCTCATCTAAAGCTTCCCTGAGATAAAAAAATAAAAACTACTGAATCTCATTTACTTTAATTAAAGGTATTAATTTAGGTCAAAATCCTTTAAATGTTCATCTTTTTCAGTTTGTAATTCTGATGCATGTATTTCCATCAGTTCACGGAGCCTTTATTTTTTATATCAGTCAGTAATGAACCTTATTTAAGTTAATGTGAGATATCAAATAGGTTTGTTTGATAGCTTTATGAAAATGTTTGAGAGGCTTGACAATAGTTTTTCATTAAAAAAAATAAATATCTGTTCATTTAAAGAGTCCAAACTATTTTTGATTTTGTTCATAGTATTGATGTAATGATCTTAGGTATATGTGTGTGTTATCGGTATCAGTATCGGCCTGTAGGAGCTGAAAGTTATCGGTATCGGTATCTGTTTTAAATAACAGTTTTAGTAACAGTTATAGTATAAAGTGCTTTGGGGGTGTTAAAAGGCCTTATATAAATCAAAGTCATTATTATCATCATTATGAGTCGATCCAATGAGAGCGACGGTACGAAGACACCTGGTCCAGTCACGTCTTTACAGCCGTCTTCACGGGTGATTTTTTTCAGGGGGCGGGGTTTTCATGGGACTCCGCCCCTTCCCCTGAGAGGCCTCAAAGTGTCCAGGTTGTGTTACGGTTCTTTTTTTTTGTTTGTTTCTTCCAGTTGTACCCATATTTATACATATTCAGTCCTCCTCCCGCCGACAGATGCTCCATCACACATTATTCCCGTGTCAGAGGCCGGACTGTCATTCATCATATTAAACAGCTGCACCGGCAATTTCAGCTTTGTACATGTCGGATTAGATGCAGTTAAATATCCTCAGGGAAGCAATCAGTTGTTTAAAGTTGAGGCCAATCCACCACGCTGCAGACGATCAATAAATAAGTGGGAGCGGGGGGACTGTAATCGGGTCGGCTCCTAACCTGCTTTGACAAATTAAGGCAAGTGCTGTTTTCATTACTTACACATCCGTTTTCATTTTTTCCATCAGTGGAAGCAATTAAACAATGCTTCCTTAAATTAGTCATTGATTTTTAGCAATAGTGACACTTTAAAGAAGGAAATAATAACTTTAAGGGAGTGCTGCTACCCCCCCCCCCCTTGTGAAGCAGCAGACGACAGAAACTTCTCACCTACATGAAAAACTGGCCTCTTAAATTAGCCATTGATTTTTTCCAAAGGTGTCACTTTGGTTAAATGCCTGCTGGTTGGGAGTTTCCTCCCCAACTTGGAAATTGACAAGAGTCCATAATCTATTAGACAGCACGTGCACGCACACATGCACGCACACGTCCACGCACACATGCACACACATGAGACTCTAAACCAGAAGCCGTCGTCGGCGTCGACGGACGGTCACGTGGAATATTCAACTATTTTATTACAGAATTGTGATTATTTTCTCCTCTTCCCTTCGCCAATCCCATCCCAACACATCCGAGCCTCGAGAACAAAACTCCGGCAGACCAGACTTTTCTTTAATGCTCCAATCAAACAAAAAAGAAAAGAAAAAAAAAAAACATACTTTCATTTCTTTGATTTTTTTTTTCCTCCTTGACACTAAAAAATACACTTATAATTTGAAGCAGCAACAAAATGTTGATTTACCTGATTATACAATGGAACATTATAATATAACATGATTTTTTTTTTTTTTTTTAATTCACCACATTATAAAATTCTAAACAGTTTTTTTTTTTTGGAGTGTGTGTTTGTTTTACCAAAAAAAAGCAACCTATTGACTGCAAAGCAACAGTTTTTAAGCAAAATATACACCTTGTGTTCTCCTGGAACAAAACAGAAAAACATACAAAGAAAAATTAGATTCAGGTTGTTTTTTTTTTTTCCATTTAAGTTGATAATATCAACTGTTTTTTTTTTTTTTTTAAACCATCATGATTATTATTATCATTATTTGAGGATGCTAATGTCCTGAAGTGTCGACTGATTTCTCTATTGGGTTCAACTGTACATCAGACTGATCACCTGATGGATGAACGAGTTATTTTCCCGCTGCAAGTCGCTCCGGCAATCATCCGGAGCAACACGGCGCAGTAAGAGTCCTCCGTACAGCTCCAGAGCGTCCAGAGCGTCCTCGCCTCGTCTCCATCGCCTCACAAGGTCTCTTTTTTTTTTTAACCCTCTTTCTTTCTTTTTCTTTTTTGGAGGGAACAATCCAGGGAGGGTCTACAGTTTGATTGGAGGAGGGGCGGAGCTAGCTGACGGATGTGCTGCGTTGTCCGAGGACAGACAAAAGAAAAAACAAAGAAGCTCCACCCCTTGAGTCGATGGGGGCGTGTCTTTTTCCAACCAGCCACTGACTTCACGATCAGCACATGCTCGAAACAAAAAAAACAAACAAAACAATCTCCACATTAATGTACAAACATTGACACGGAGCGGTGAACCGAATGGCCGGTTCCCCGCCAAGTCACCGCACCGTCGCCGTACATAAAGTGCACCTCCGTCCTGCTGTGCAACTTAACGTAAGAAAGAGCAAAAAAAAACGGGAGTGAGACATATTAGGAGAAAGAACCGTCTGTTTACGGGGGTGCGTTCGGTCTTTTTTTTTTTTTCTAGTCCCGGGAGGAGGAGGCGGGGCTGCAGGGTGGCGCCGGGGTTAATAGACGTAGCCCTCGCTGTAGGGGTGCGGCTGGCAGTAGGGCCCGTCCTGCATGTACGCCAGGTTCTCGTCGAAGTGCGACAGCGGCACCGTGTCCTCCTCGTTGATCTGCCGCTCCATGTCCGTCTTCAGCACCGGCCGCTGGTTGTCAGGGAACGCCATGGAGAACAAGGCCTCGGGGTCGCACACGAACTTGTAGACGTATCTCTCGCCGGCCACCTGCAGGAGGACGGACAGGTGTCTTTTTACTCCAAATTAAAAAAAAGTGTTTCATGTGGTTCCTAACTTGCAGTTCTTCTTCTGTCGTTCAGAGGGGCGGGGTCAGATTTACTGCGTGTTGTGACATCACAGACCCAGCGGAGCCTCGCCAGCTCTGCCTGGTAGAGGTCTTCAGAACTACCCGACAATCCGAAAACCCGAGGTTCTGACCCGACCCAAATCGGGTCTCGGGTCCATTCAAAAGACGTGACTCCGGGTTCGGGTCAGAATCGGTTCTCTGACAGGCTGGGTCCACGTTTACTCCAGAGAGGTAAAGATATTGTCGGTGGCAGCTAATGTCATGACTCCGGGCAGTTTAATTAATTATTCATTAACGTGGCGTGTTTGTCATGAAACAATCGTGTTGCCGTAGCGTGTTATTAGCGGTTTTCCCGGCAGCTGTAAAGCACTACGGATCTCCAACATGACAACGCTGGATGAGAGAACATATTCACCGCACGTCCTGACCGGTGTAGGCTATTAGCGTTAGTAGTTGCAACCAATAGCATCTGTATCCACAAAGAAAATAATGACGTGGATGTATTGTTGTCATCACGTAGCCTATGTAGCAACTGAACCGGTAGAAGAAGACAACTTTAGGTAAGAAAATCAAGTTTTATTCAACGCTAGACAACTTTAACATGAGCAACTATGGGCTGGATTGTCTCGGTTCTATTCGGGTAACTCGGTTCGGTTCGTGGTCAGAAACTAAAGACTTGAGTTGGTTCCAGGTCCATATATTGCGGGTCCATTTGGGTTCGGACTCCCGGACTTATGATAATAGCTCGGGTCGGGTCGGTTTCGGGTCGAATTTTCACGGGTCCAGGTCCATGAAAGTGGTCCCGTGAAGACCTCTGCTGCCTGGTCTTTATTTCACATTTTGCTGCGCTTGCTGCAATCGTTTGTAAGTGGGCAGCACAAAGCTGTATGGCTGAATTCAAAAGTGGCACACCTCCTGAAAAGGGGGCGGGGTGGGTGAATCGAGATGTTAACTCTGCCCCCTGAAAGCAGCCGCTGTGTTATTTTTGTTTTACATATCTGTGACACAGTGATCCCTTATTTTTCGTGGTTAATGGGGACCGGTCCCCCCCCGTGATAATCAAAATCCGTGAACTGGAGCCGGAGCCCCCCAAGCCTCAATATTGTGTTTAAAATACATTTAAAAACTGCAAAAAAGTAGCGAAATAAGACAAAGGCTTAACTGTGGTCTTTCTGTTACATTCACAGCCTCTGGGCTCTGAACCGTAGTAAACAAACCGCTGCTATTGTGCTATTTTTGGCTTGTAATTAGCGGCTAACACGCTAACAACAACAAAAGAAACAGTCCGGTTTTCTCTGCATGGAACGAGCACTTTATTCTGGCACTGCAGGAACTTGTAACATCACACAGGTTGTATTGTTGGGCTCCTGTCGGTTAACAGAGAATGTACACACACACTACATTACCCATAAGGCCACCTTCTTAAAGGGGCCAGGCTGCCATTTCTTCGCTGTGAGAGAACGCGCAAAACATCCTGTGATGTTTCTGCGATTTTTTTCTTGATTTTTTTAATTATAATATATATTTCTGAAAAATCCGCTAATAACTAAAACTGCAGAACTTAAACCGTGAATTGGCGATGGATCACTGTTCTTTGACAAGTCACAGGCGTTTCATGAAAATTTTTCAACTTTTTTTTTTAGAGCAGAAATATGTTCCTTTAAGTGGATCATTTCTTTTTTTTTTTTTTTACCTTTTGCATGATTCCCTTCTCATAGTAGTAACGCAACGATCTGCTGAGTTTGTCATAATTCATCGCTGGCCGATTCTTCTGTATCCCCCACCGACGTGCCACCTTTGTTAAACACACACACAAAGAAAAAAACACATTAAATATGCAGAGCAAAAGAAAAACGATCACATGGTCAACCTGATTTCCAGACAAGAACGTTGCAGCAGCTGAAACGTTAAACAAACTTATTAATCCATATTTTCCTAATAACAGTAATTAGATGTGGTCCAGCCTGAGCAGGAATGTGTTCATTAGGAGGCTGTCAGACGTCCAGCGGAGGAGGCAGCAGATGTTACAGCACCTGTCTACCAGACCACCCGCCATCCGTCCTCGCAGTCCAAACTCACACCGACCCCCACCCCATCTTTTCCTCCGGTTTCATCCTTTCTTCCTCTCACCGACGACACTTTCTCTAGACAACCGAACTGCTGCGTTCCCCTCATCAACAGAGGAGAGGAGCCGTTAAGTGATGTTTATCCGCGGCGCCCCGAACGCGTTTTGTCACCGGACGGCGTGAAAGGACCCAGACCAGGGTTATAATAGTTTTGGATTTTCCATTAGTTTTAGTTTTTAGTTTAGTTTTTCCAAATTCAGTTAGTTTTAATTCATTCTTAGAGCAGCTTTGCTAGTTTTTATTCGTTTACATTTGGAAATACTTAGTTTTAGTTTAGTTTTTATTAGTTTCAGTGTTAGTTTTATTTTGTAATTTAGGGTTGTAATTTTGGTTTGAGTGAAGCACTGAACTTTTTGAAGGCTATCGAATCACATAGTCGTGTTTACGTTCCGGTCTCAATGAACATATTTATCAATGCATCTTCCCTCTTGTGGTGTTCCTGCGTATTTACTGACCAGCAGCTATCTGGTCTCCGGTGGAAACAGTCCAACAGTTGCTGTTTTCTCCCGTTCCTTCCCAACGCTGACTGGCCTGCAGCTGTAGCTTCTCTTTTCAGGGGGCTAGCTTAGGCTAGCTTATCCAGCTAGTCTTGGTTAGCCTTCTTTCCTAGGGGCTAGCTTAGGCTACCTTATCCAGGTAGTCTTGGTTAGCCTTCTTTCCAGGGGGCTAGCTTATCCAGCTAGTCTTGGTTAGCCTTCTTTCCAGGGGGCTAGCTTAGGCTAGCTTATCCAGCTAGTCTTGGTTAGCTTCTCTTTCCAGGGGGCTAGCTTAGGCTAGCTTATCCAGGTAGTCTTGGTTAGCCCTCTTTCCAGGGGGCTATCTTAGGCTAGCTTATCCAGCTAGTCTTGGTTAGCCTTCTTTCCAGGGGGCTAGCTTAGGCTAGATTATCCAGGTAGTCTTGGTGGTCTTCTTTCCAGGGGGCTATCTTAGGCTAGCTTATCCAGGTAGTCTTGGTTAGCCTTCTTTCCAGGGGGCTAGCTTAGGCTAGCTTATCCAGCTAGTCTTGGTTAGCCTTCTTGTGCGAGTTTTCAAATGGACTTTCAGATTCGTGGGTTTTTTTCTCCTTCAGAAGTATTCCACACATTGTATCACCTGCTTCTACAACAAGGCACTTATTTTTATTGTTAACACAGTCATAGTCAAAGAAATCCCAAATAGGACTGAGACGCTTTCTCCCAACTTTTGCCGCAGCCATCACTGATGATCACTTTTTTTTTTTTTTTTTGCGGTTGTTGTTGTACGGCGGAGCGACGTTAATAGATTTCAAACGTTTAAACTAGGGCTGGGCAAGTTAACGCGTTATTATCGCGTTAACGCATTCATTTATTAACACCGACAATTATTTTATCACGCGTTAACGCATGTTGCTCACATGCTTTTGTTTTGAAAAGTCTGTTACTGGCTGCCGTGGAACCGGAAGCTGTTAGCAGGTAAACATGTGAAAAAACCTAGAACAGACATGAAGAACGATAAAAAAATCTGTATACTTAACAGTTCGGGTAACAACTCAGGTAGCAATATTAACAATTCTGTCTGAAAAAGAAAATTCTGGACTGCAACAAAACTTTCGTGTCATTCCTCCATGTTCCATCAGATCTGCTCCATGTGTTCACTGTCCTGCTGTTCTCTAGCTGGTTACTTCAGTGCGGCTCCATCTAGTGGCACAGATGTGTAATGACAACAGAAAGTTCAGTCCTTGATTATAAAACAAATTCAGTTCTGTGGACCATTTTTTTCATTTCGTATTTTTGATCCAAGTCTAAAATTGAAATATTAAAAAAACCTAGGCATTTTTTCCCTTTTTGGGGGGGATTAAAAAACAAAAAACATATTAAAATGTCACTTTTTAATTTTTTTTTATTTTTGATTGACAATTGAAAATGGAAAGAATGAATGATACACGAATTGATAAAGTTACTGAACTTTAACATGGACATTTTCATTTTAAAGTTCTCCCAGACGGAGGATTCAACAGAAACAAGGTTATTTGTAACAACTGACAAGTTGAACTCCCCGTTAAAAGTTTCTGCTGTTACCTCAGAAATTACCTGTTTTAATGTTCTGATTGTGCTGAGCCACAATCATTTTGTTGGATTTTGTTTGTAGACTTTTTTTATTTTTTTATACAAACAGGATGACATTAATGTCCTGGCAGTGGCAATAAGCTTTATTTTATTTTACATTTTTTAAGATGAGATTTATACTAAATATGTGTTACTGACAAGTGCTGATGTTAAAAGTGTTTGAACAAAAAATGTAATGACACTTTAGTTCATAAGGCAGCAGAACATTTAAATAAAAGTGGATTTTACACTACTTTTGAATTCATTATTTGATTTTGCGTATACAATGCGATTAATTGCGATTAATCAGGGAAATAATGCGATTAATCGAGATTAAAAATTTTAATCGTTGCCCAGCCCTAGTTTAAACGTTTATGAGCAGCGATTCCCAAAGTGTGGGCCGCGGCCCCCTGGTGGGCCGTCGCGGTACTGCAGGTGGGCCGTGAGAGGTCATTAAAATTAAACAAATATGTTTTAAATCCTCGATCTTTTAAAAATATGTTTTTAATTACTGTAAAATATTAACGACATGATTTAAAAACATCTTAACTTAATATCTTTTTTATTGACCCCTTACATTAATATCAGAACATGGTTCCTAGTCCTGTATGTTGATCACAGTTGTCATTAAAGGGTGGGCCGCGGAGATTTTTTACATTTCAAATTGGGCCTTGGTGTTCTGAAGTTTGGGAATGGCGGGTTTATGAGCAAAAAAAATTACAAACACGAAAACGAAGGACGTTCTTGACATTATTATAATTAACTTTAGTTTGTTTTATGAACACATAATACAGTTTCAGTTAGTTGTCGTTTTTTAAAAAACTCATTTTTGTTTTATTTCAGTTAACGAAAATGTTTTTTTCAATTCTAGTTTTCGTTATTTCGTTCGTTTTCGTTAACGATAATAACCTTGGCGACTTCCTGTTTCGACTCACGGTGGCGGCGGTGGCGGGCGAGTTGGTGGAGTTCCTAGTGACGTGGCGTGATGTCCGGCTGGAAACTGCAACGCACTCATCACGCAAGCCTGCGGTTTCCAAGGGAGTCGTGAATGTGGCTTAAAATAACGTGAGCAACCGCACCAAGTAGGGCTGTAGCGATACAATAATCTCGCGATACAATACGATACACGATTATCAACAAGGCACTTATTTTTATCGTTAATACAGTCGTAGTCAAAGAAATCCCAAATAGGACTGAGACGCTTTCTCCCAACTTTTGCTGCAGCTCCCTAATGAACCCATCCTCGTGAAACGTGAGCAGAACTGAACGTACGAGCCTTTCAGCACCCGCCTTATCGTTTCGTGGGTTCGTTAAAGTGTCAGTAGGTTGCTTACATGGACCCGATCCAACAGCCTTCATGGGGACACCAACGGTCTCATGAGGCCATGGTAGATTCCTGATGGAGGATAAAAGTTCTGCAGATTCACCGAAATGTGTTTTTTTTGTTTCTTTCCTGCTTCCAACGTCACATCAGACCATTTTTGCTTCACCTCCTGAGTGCTTCGTTCGACAGAGGACACGGTATTAAACGTCTCCATCAAGTCCCGGTTGGTTTACCTCACATCACAAATTTCAACCTGAAGGTTTGGAGACGGTGCTAAACTCTCACTGTTGTCTGGACCAGATCCCTAGACCTCCGTCTCCCTGGACACCTCCTCTAGCTGTGGACATTCCCAAGCAAACCTTGATGTGTTGTCTCTCCAGAAAGCCCTGGGTCTGCCCTAAGGACTTCTTCCAGGGGGACACGTCCCCTGGACACGTCCCCTGGAAGAAGTCCTGACCAGGAGCCAAAGTCATCTCAACGGTCCCCTGTCAATGTGGAGGAGCATCAGTGTGGAGGAGCATCAGTGTGGAGGAGGATCAGTGTGGAGGAGCATCAGTATGAAGGAGCATCAGTGTGGAGGAGGATCAGCGTGGAGGAGCATCAGTATGAAGGAGCATCAGTGTGAAGGAGGATCAGCGTGGAGGAGCATCAGTATGAAGGAGCATCAGTGTGGAGGAGGATCAGTGTGGAGGAGCATCAGTGTGGAGGAGGATCAGTGTGGAGGAGTATCATTGTGGAGGAGGATCAGTGTGGAGGAGCATCAGTGTGGAGGAGGATCAGTGTGGAGGAGTATCATTGTGGAGGAGGATCAGTGTGGAGGAGTATCAGTATGAAGGAGCATCAGTATGGAGGAGGATCAGTGTGGAGGAGCATCAGCGTGCAGGAGCATCAGTATGAAGGAGCATCAGTGTGGAGGAGCATTAGTATGAAGGAGGATCAGTGTGGAGGAGCATCAGCGTGGAGGAGCATCAGTATGAAGGAGCATCAGTGTGGAGGAGGATCAGCGTGGAGGAGCATCAGTGTGGAGGAGGATCAGTGTGGAGGAGCATCAGTATGAAGGAGCATCAGTGTGGAGGAGGATCAGTGTGGAGGAGCATCAGTATGAAGGAGCATCAGTGTGGAGGAGGATCAGTGTGGAGGAGCATCAGTATGAAGGAGCATCAGTGTGGAGGAGGATCAGTGTGGAGGAGCATCAGTGTGAAGGAGCATCAGTGTGGAGGAGGATCAGTGTGGAGGAGCATCAGTATGAAGGAGCATCAGTGTGGAGGAGTATCATTGTGGAGGAGGATCAGCGTGGAGGAGCATCAGTATGAAGGAGGATCAGTGTGGAGGAGCATTAGTATGAAGGAGCATCAGTATGGAGGAGTATCAGTGTGGAGGAGGATCATTATGGAGGAATATCAGTGTGGAGGAGGATCGGTGTGAAGGAGTATCAGTGTGGAGGAGGATCAGTGTGGAGGAGCATCAGTATGAAGGAGGATCAGTGTGGAGGAGCATCAGTATGAAGGAGCATCAGTGTGGAGTAGTATCAGTGTGGAGGAGTATCAGTGTGGAGGAGGATCAGTGTGGAGGAGCATCAGTGTGGAGGAGGATCAGTATGGAGGAGGATCAGCGTGGAGGAGCATCAGTGTGGAGGAGGATCAGTGTGAAGGAGTATCAGTGTGGAGGAGGATCAGCGTGGAGGAGGATCAGTGTGGAGGAGCATCAGTATGAAGGAGGATCAGTGTGGAGGAGCATCAGGATGAAGGAGCATCAGTGTGGAGTAGTATCAGTGTGGAGGAGTATCAGTGTGGAGGAGGATCAGTGTGGAGGAGCATCAGTGTGGAGGAGGATCAGTATGGAGGAGGATCAGCGTGGAGGAGCATCAGTGTGGAGGAGGATCAGTGTGAAGGAGTATCAGTGTGGAGGAGCATCAGCGTGGAGGAGGATAAGCGTGGAGGAGCACCAATGTGGAGGAGCATCAGTGTGGAGGAGTATCAGTGTGAAGGAGGATCAGTATGGAGGAGGATCAGCGTGGAGGAGCATCAGTGTGAGGAGGATCAGTGTGAGGAGGATCAGTGTGGAGGAGCATCAATGTGGAGGAGTATCAGTGTGAAGGAGGATCAGTATGGAGGAGGATCAGCGTGGAGGAGGATCAGTGTGGAGGAGCATCAGTGTGGAGGAGGATCAGCGTGGAGGAGGATCAGTGTGGAGAAGGATCAGTGTGGAGGAGCATCAGTGTGGAGGAGGATCAGTGTGGAGGAGGATCAGTGTGGAGGAGCATCAATGTGGAGGAGTATCAGTGTGGAGGAGGATCAGTGTGGAGGAGCATCAGTGTGGAGAAGGATCAGTGTGGAGGAGCATCAGTGTGGAGGAGGATCAGTGTGGAGGAGGATCAGTGTGGAGGAGCATCAATGTGGAGGAGTATCAGTGTGGAGGAGGATCGGTGTGGAGGAGGATCGGTGTGGAGGAGGATCGGTGTGAAGGAGCATCAGTGTGGAGGAGTATCAGTGTGTAGGACTATCAGTGTGGAGGAGTATCAGTGTGGAGGAGCATCAGTGTGGAGGAGCATCGGTGTGGAGGAGGATCGGTGTGGAGGAGGATCGGTGTGGAGGAGGATCAGTGTGGAGGAGGATCAGTGTGGAGGAGCATCAGTGTGGAGGAGCATCAATGTGAAGGAGTATCAGTGTGGAGGAGCATCAGTGCGGAGGAGTATCAGTGTGGAGGAGGGTCAGTGTGGAGGAGGATCGGTGTGAAGGAGCATCAGTGTGGAGGAGTATCAGTGTGGAGGAGGATCAGTGTGGAGGAGCATCAGTGTGGAGGAGGATCAGTGTGGAGGAGGATCAGTGTGGAGGAGCATCAGTGTGGAGGAGGATCAGTGTGGAGGAGGATCAGCGTGGAGGAGCATTAGTGTGAAGGAGGATCAGTGTGGAGGAGTATCAGTGTGGAGGAGGATCGGTGTGGAGGAGGATCGGTGTGAAGGAGCATCAGTGTGGAGTATCAGTGTGGAGGAGGATTGGTGTGAAGGAGCATCAGTGTGGAGGAGCATCATTGTGGAGGAGGATCAGTGTGGAGGAGCATCAATGTGGAGGAGCATCAATGTGGAGGAGCATCAGTGTGGAGGAGCATCAGTATGGAGGAGGTTCATTGTGATCATAGCAGGCTCGGATGCAGAAACAAAAATAAACAGGGCGTTGTTTTTGGAGCCTCACCTCCTCCGGCTCGATGAGTTTGAACTCCATGCCGCGGCCGGTCCAGGCTATGAAGTGGGAGTTGGACGGGTCGTCCAGCAGGGCCACCAGGAACTGCCAGAGCTGCAGCGAGCCTCTGCGCTGGTACGACGGGCCCTCGCGGTAAAGCCCAGCCTCCTGCTTGATGTCACCTGCGCAGATTAGGAGCAATCAATGATTGTGCGACAAAGCAAGGATACTTTCAGACAGGTGCCCTCGGGGGAGGAGGGACTCACCTTCGACCTTTTCGGGCACCACGCAGGTGTCGTCGTAGAAATGCCTCGCCACCTTTTCGAACATACAACCTGAAAAATAAGAGTAAAAAAGAAATTATCCCATTTACTGTAAGTTTCGGGTAAAAGCCACGAATGCACCATCACAATATCCACGCGTGTCGTCGGTACCTTCAGTCCTGCTAGCGTGACCCAGATAGCCGTCTTGCCGTAAGTAGACAGAATGGCAGCTAGGCACTTCTGCTGAAACCCAGGCAAGAACGAGAGTGGGTGTTAAAGGGCCAGAAGGCGGCATTTTCAACACTATCCCAGTCATAGCCTGTTAGCTCGCTGCGCCGGCGGCTATGATTAAAGAGAAAATGCCCTCCGGCGCCGTCGCTGTGATGGCCTCCAGCCGCGGGCGAGCTGGCTGTATCGCCCCGCCCACCATGCGCCCCCGGGCATCTCCACGCAGGGGGAAATTTTCCACCCAATGCAGGCTGACATGATGTAAGTTTTTCATAATAAAAGGACGAGCGATTCTTCTTTTTTTTTTTTAACCTGCAGATGTTTTCTTAGCTTTTTTCTCTAAAGCTGCTGCAGCTTGTCGTTCTGGGTTTAAAACCTCCTCAGTCGGCTTCCCGCCGCAGGTGACAGCATCCGGCATTGTTCGCCGCTGGACTCGCCGTATTTTGACTTTTTATCTAATCGCCGGCTGAACGGACCAATCGTGGTTCTTTCACCAGCTTGATTCGTTCAAAATATTTTAAAAAAACCTCCCACGACTAGGGTTGGGCATCGTTTGGATTTTAACGATTCTGATTCTGATTCTCTGTTTTGATTCCTGTTCAAAACGATTCTCTATTCAGATTCTTTGACGTGTAGGTCAACAGATCGCGACTTATCTAACAGTAGAATTTTTTCATTAAAAAAAACTGACACATTTACACAGGTGACAGGCCATTTTTATTCTTCCACATGCTAGCATGCACATATGCACACACAGAATTCACTTACCGCCTAAATGTTAAACAACTTACAGTTGGCAGTTGGCCTCCAAAATACATTTTGCCCAACAAAAAATGAAATCAACAGTTTTTGTTTAGGAAGATGACCATATCTGCTCTTTCAGAAACAGACAGATAAATGCAGACAAAAACATAACCTCCTTGGTGGAGGTAAAAATTGTTTGTTTACCTGGGTTGCTGGGTTACGCTCATACAGACAAGGGGCACTCCTAGCCAATGGGATGCCAGGAAGATGCTAGCCGATAGCCAATGGCAGAGCAGCTACAAGGATGTTTACGTTCAGTAAACTCTGGGAGCTGCGAGTAGCAGCGCTACTGTATTTTTGCCTTTCGTATCCTGAAATTTATTTCGTAACTAGAGGCAATATTTTCCCGTTGATGCGTTTCGTAACCTGAAAACTTCGTATGTAGAAACGTTCGTAAGTAGAGGTACCACTGTATATGAGAAGGCAAGAGTTTCTGGATGAAGACAGACTCTGTTGCAGTCGAAGAAACGACGGGAGCAACGCAGTGAATTAAATACGGTACACTCGTTTATTTTTGTGATACCATGCAGGCGAAGGTGTTTCGCCATATTAGTCGTGCTCCCTCCTTTGGCAGTAATACGCTTCCCGCAGGTGTTGCACTGCGCCAGGTAGCCGTCATTTCCCGGACTGAAACGCAGCCAAACTCGAGAGCGGCATCTCTTGGGATCCATGTTGTGGCGAGTGAAGTCCTGTCGGTGACGGACGTGACGTCGACACTAGCGCGAAGTTGAGTACGCCGGGCGAAGTAACATCAACAAACTAGTGCAGTAAATAAAATAATATAATAATAATAATAATTAGCGCGGACATTTAGGAACCGAAAAAAGGAATCGAAATTCAAAAATCTTCTAAACGATTCCAGAACCGGACGTTAGGAAGATTCCTACTTGGAATCGTTTTTCGGTGCCCAACCCTAGTCACGACGCACATGAGGCGCTGGGATTAGAAAAAAAGAAAAAGAAAAAAAAAGCAGGTAGCGAAGTGAGTCTTCAATAAACACACTGAGGCCCTTCATTCAGGCCCATAAACATTTCTCTGAGCTTCATCAAAGTAATGGGCTTGTAGAGGAAATTGCTGCTAATGAAATTACAGCTCCCTCCATCCTCCCATCAGGCCTGCTCCAGTCAACATGCTTCGCCGCCACTGCTAATAAATTCACCCTCGCTATCCATCTTCAGAGGAGTGGACGCGACAGCGGCACGACCTCTCGACACTTCGGCGATTAAGGCCCTTTTCTCTCTTCATCATCTTGTTCCTGCCTCCTTTCCTCGGTTCGCATCCTCTTCTGTGACGCTGGAATCCGGGTATTTGCAATTTACTTGCTTTTTTTTTAAGAAACGCCCGGCGACGACGCAGCTAACGGTGCCGTTACCAGACGCACGTCCCGGTAGCGACTCTGCGCTTTCGCTCCGACGTTTTTCTGGAACCAACCAGCGGTGCTAATTATCGACATTTAGGAGCCGCGCAGTTGTGAAATCCGGTAAACACGTGTGGAGCTGAAAAGTGGAAAAAAAAAAGACAATAAAAAGAAGAGATGATAAAAAAAAAAACACCCTAAAAACTGGAGCTCTCTGAGGTCTGAATGAGGAGGGAAAAATAGGAAAAAGGAACCTGGAAGCTGCTGGTAGTCAAACAGACGTGAAAGAGCACCCCCACCACCCCCCCCAACGCCTCTCTGTCACCTCCTGAATGAACCCGGCGGGCAAATGCTCATTCATGCCCCCGACGTGGCTGTAAGGAAGTGGACAAGCGTGGGAGGGCGGATCCTAGACTCTGACCAGCCCCCCCCCCTTTTATTAGAGCACCACAGGAAATGGTCAACGGCGCAGACACCCGCCCAACCAGAGCCCCTGCCCTAATAATGGGCAAACTCAATAACCCCCCCCCCCCCCCCCCCCCCCCCCCCCCCCATTCCTGAAATGATAAACGCTCTGGAAACATCTTTCACTCACCGGACTTCAAAGCTGCGCGTCTCTCACCTGAGTCGTAGGTGAAGTCCCGCGGCTCCTGCTTGATCATCATCGCGGCAGGGTAGCCGTGGGGGAGCGGCGCCCCCATCACGGCCGGGTGCTCGAACAGGGGGTCCGGGTACTCCTGCTTGAAGCCCTGGGGTGGGAAGGGGATGCTGGGCTCCGACATCTGCCGGTGGTAGATGGGCCGGCTGTCCCGGGCCATGGACGCCGCCGTTGTCGGCGGGGAGGGGAAGGAGTGGCACGGCTCCGAGAGCTGACGTCGAAATCTGAGGCGAGATTCAGAAGTGTCAGAGGGAGGCGGGGCGCTTGTTTTTGTGCTGATATGAAATAATCAGCCAGTATTTCAGTTTAGCTGGTAATGATAATCATGTTTAGGGATGTAGCAATACACTAATCTCACGATACGATACACGATATTCGGCTCGTTATACAATATATATCGATATTCATCTCCCGCTGTTCATCCGTGACAAATAATTAAATAATTAAAATAATCAACGTCCGCGGGGAGACTAAGACTGTGAGGAAAGGTTCTTGTTGTGCGCGGCAGGAAATATTTTTGCTTCTGGGAATCCTGATCAATCTCGATACGATACACGATATTCGGCTCACGGTACGATTTATATCGGTATTCATCTTACAATACATTTACATCATTTTGTGAATGATTTTAAAGGGACAAAGTGATTTTGGTGACATCTTGTGAGTGTTCCAATGACTTTGTATGAATTAATTGAACTGAAAGCATCAATTACACATTATATGGCTGACGGGCAGCTTGCAAATGCTGGATAAAATGAATAAAAGATACGATAAAAACAATACGATATATATTAATATTCGTCTTATAATACATTTACATCAATAAAAGATTTGTTTAGAAAAATAGTTTAATTTATTTAAACAGTGCAAATTGTTGCTTGCAAGCTTTTAAAGGTGGGACAGAAGCTTTGAAAGAAGCTTAGAATATTAATACCCGCGGCCAAAAAATCGATACTCGATAAAATATCGATATATATCGCAAAATCGATAAAATCTCTCAGTCCTAATCACATTACCCCCCCCAGATAGAGCAGACATTTCTTAATTAGACCTTCACTCAGTGCAGGAGCATTACCAGGGAATAAATACCATTTACAAATCAACAGTTACTACAGAGGGATAAGGAGCGTTTTTAGTAAATAAACCGGATTCTTGTGAAGTCACGCTCATTCTTCTGCGTCTTTGTCAGCGCTGACGGATCAAAGAAAGCAGATCAATAGTTCTGATGCTTGCATCAGTGTCGTCTTTGCAGTCCAGGTTTACCGTCGGCGCAGCGTGTTGCCAGAAGTTTGGCCTCGCTCGTCGCGGATCCACTCCGGCTAATGAGATGCTACTGTAACTAAAACCTCGATGTGCATCTGGCGCTGTGACCTCATTACAATCTGTTCTGAGCTGAACCGCCGGCTACGAAGAAGCCACATGCAAATGTGATGCAAATGCAAAAAAAAAAAGGCTGCAGGCTGCAGGACCTGTGGTCCATGGAGTAGGCGCCGTCGGAGAGGGGCTGCGAGGCCGGTATGTGGGCGTACGTCCGGTCTGGCTTGGGCGTCGGGGCCGCCGTCGTGGGCGAGCCATGGTGCAGGGGGGACACGGGGTTGCTGCAGGGGGGCGTCGCCGGGCTGGAGGGCTTCATTCCTGCGGGCTGCTTCTGCTCGTAGGCGCTGTGGCGAACGAGAAGGGGGGGGGGGCGAAAGTCAGAGACGCCCGGAGTGTTGCCGGCGCTCGAGTTGCACAATTAACCACACGATTTGGGTCGTGTTTCAATTTGCGGCAGAAGGAGATTTGCATGCACCTGCTGCTGACATGCGTTCAGTGTTAAATAAGCCGAGTGTGTTTTTACTGGATGACACAGCAGCTGAGCAGGAACGTCAACCAACAGGTTACGTGTCCATATTTATTCTGTCAAATTTACTAAAATACAGATTATCAGAGGTAGGGGCTCTTTTATTTTTCTTCGTAACCCAGAAAAACCTCTCTTGAATCTTGTTTTTCTGGGTTGGGGCCAGTTAGCCGGCAGACCACCAGCACGTAATAAATTACTCCGAGAGTTAGCATTTAGCGCCACCTGGATCAGAACCAGGAGGATCGTCCCATGATTTCACTCAAAACCATCTCCTGCTGGCGTCTCAAACGGGCCAGAAATAAAATCTGATCGACGTCAGATCTTCGACTGAACAGCATAGACGTCGTGGGGCGCCGGACTCGTCCGGTCATGCGTCCGTCTTTGCGTCGAGCAGTTCAGAATTTGATCGCGTGTGTGTGGGCCAAGGTTATTATCGTTAAGGAAAACGAACGAAATAACGAAAACTAGAATTGAAAAAACATTTTCGTTAACTGAAAAAAATAAAAACAAGAGCTTAAAAAAAAACCATAACTAACTGAGACTGTATTATGTGTTTAAAAAATGAACTAAAATTAACTATAATAATATCAAGAACGTCCTTCATGTTCGTATTTGTATTTTTTTTTCATAAACGTTTGAAATCTATTAACTTCGCTCCACCGTACAATAACTGCCAAAAAAATATATATATATCGTTAACGAAAACAAACGAAATAATGAAAACTAGAATTGAAAAAACATTTTCGCTAACTGAAATAAAAGACAATAACTAACTGAAACTGAAACGAACTAAAATTAAGTATAATAATATCAAGAACGTCCTTCGTTTTTGTGTTTGTATTTTTTATCCTCACAAACATTTGAAATCTATTAACTTCGCTCCGCTGTACAACAACAACCGCAAAAAAACAAACAAACAAAAAAAAAAACAACTAAAGTGATCAGCAGTGATGGCTGTGGCAAAAGTTGGGAGAAAGCGTCACAGTCCTATTTGGGATTTCTTTGACTATGACTGTGTTAACGATAAAAATAAGTGTCTTGTTGTAGAAGCAGGTGATACAATGTGTGGAATACTTCTGAAGGAGAAAAAAACCCACGAATCTGAAAGTCCATTTGAAAAGCTCACACAAGAAGGCTAATCAAGACTAGCTGGATAAGCTAGCCCCCTGGAAAGAAGGCTAACCAAGACTAGCTGGATAAGCTAGCCTAAGCTAGCCCCCTGGAAAGAGAAGCTACAGCTGCAGGCCAGTCAGCGTTGGGAAACATCTTCAAAAAGTTCAGTGCTTCACTCCAACCAAAATTACAAGCCTAATTTACAAAATAAAACTAAAACTAACACTGAAACTAATAAAAACTATACTAAAACTAAGTATTTCAAAACAAAAACGATTAAAAACTAGCAAAACTGCTCTAAAAACGAATTAAAACAAACTGAATTTGGAAAAACTAAATAAAAACCAAAACTAATGAAAAATCCAGAACTATTATAACCCAGGTGCGGGCGCTCACCTGATGCTGCTGTACGAGCACTTGTCGCCATACTGGAGCTTGAACCGGTCCTGGCTGCAGCTGGAGCTCGGCTCTGAGGACGGACTGTGCAGCTCCCGCTTGATCTTCAGCTGCAGACCGTGGAAAGCCACTGGGGGGGAGGGGGGGGACGTTAACAGCGTTTTGACAGCAGGTAGTCATGTACCATGTCTTTTATTGAACATTATTGGTGTGAATGAGGAGCTCTGCTGACTACAGTCCATCACAACCTAAAGATAATCAATAAAAAAAAAAAAAAACAACAACAAAACACTGGCATCAAATGAACCCCCCCCCACCACCACCACCACCACCCTCATCGTCGGACATCTAGGGCCGTCACCGACACAGACGACTCACTTCAAATCTCATTTGTCGGTCTTTTTCCCGGCGGGTGAAATATGACAATTATAAAAGTGGGCGGGGCTCCTGTAAATGCTTCATCTGCTCTCAGCTGCTGTCAATACGTCCCAGACGACAACAATGGGCTTCATTGATCTGAGAGGGGCCGGGTCTGGAGGGGGGGGGGGGGGGGGGGCACTCTCTACCTACTGCCGTTAAGTGCCTGATCAGTCCTGATTAACATCCCATCATCCCGAGTTGTGATCAACGCTAATCCGATCAGTCAGAACGAAGTCAGGCTCAGGTTGCCTCGCCGCTCGCCGTCTCACCGCGAAGGCAGCGCAGGCGGCGGGCCGGGATTCCCACGGCCCTCTATCGAACGGGCAAGAGGGTCTGGGGTGGGGGGTGGGGGGTGTGCTTTCTGGTTGCCTATTTTTATTTTGTTTCTTCCCCCGAGTTAAAAGAAGAGAGGAAGTTGACTCACATCTACCTTTTAGAAACCTGCAGACGTCTTCTGGGGTCTGGAGCTGAGGAGCAAGGTTATTATCGTTAACAAAAACGAATGAAATAACGAAAAACTAGGATTGAAAAAACCAACTCGTTAACTGAAATAAAATAAAAACAAGAGTTTGTAAAAAACACGATAACTAATTGAAACTGTATCATGTTTTTAGAAACTAAAATTAACTATAATAATGTTAAAAACCTCCTTCGTTTTCGTGTTTGTATTTTTTTTTCTCGTCAACGTTTGAAATCTATTAACTTCACTCCGCCGTACAACAACAACCGCAAAAAAAAAACTAATCCGATCAGCAGTGATGGCTGCAGTAAAAGTTGGGAGAAAGTGGCACAGTCCTATTTGGGATTTCTTTGACTATGACTAGGGGTGAGTGTTGGCAAGAAGCTCGCAATACGATATGTATCGTGATACTTGGGTCACGAAACATTATTATCACGATATATTGCGATATTCTACCCAGTTAATATCAAAATTAAAAGTAGAGATGAAAAATCAAGTTGCTGTATATGTTCATCAGATGATATTGATCATTCAGAGGACAAATTGAGTCAAAACTATTTGCTTCAAAACAACCTATTTATTGTTTATTATCAGTGGTTTTGCACATCAAAGTAACCATTACAACATACTGACAGCATTGTAACCACTGTAAAAAAAAAATCTATATTAGGAGCTGAAAAATCGATATTATATTTGGCGGCCAAAAATCGCGATATATTGCCAAATCAATTTTTCACACCCCTAACTATGACTGTGTTAACGATAAAAATAAGTGCTTTGTTGTAGAAGCAGGTGATACAATGTGTGGAATATTTCTTAAGGAGAAAAAAACCCACAAATCTGAAAGTCCATTTGAAAAGCTCACACAAGAAGGCTAACCAAGACTACCTGGATAAGCTAGCCTAAGCTAGCCCCCTGGAAAGAAGGCTTATCCAGGTAGTCTTGGTTAGCCTTCTTTCCAGGTAGTCTTAGTTAGCCCCCGGAAAGAAGGCTAACCAAGACTACCTGGATAAGCTAGCCTAAGATAGCCCCCTGGAAAGAAGGCTAACCAAGACTAGCTGGATAAGCTAGCCTAAGCTAGCCCCCTGGAAAGAAGGCTAACCAAGACTAGCTGGATAAGCTAGCCTAAGCTAGTCTCCTGGAAAGAAGGCTAACCAAGACTACCTGGATAAGCTAGCCTAAGCTAGCCCCCTGGAAAGAAGGCTAACCAAGACTAGCTGGATAAGCTAGCCTAAGCTAGTCCCCTGGAAAGAAGGCTAACCAAGACTACCTGGATAAGCTAGTCTAAGCTAGCCCCCTGGAAAGAAGGCTAACCAAGACTAGCTGGATAAGCTAGCCTAAGATAGTCCCCTGGAAAGAAGCCTAACCAAGACTACCTGGATAAGCTAGCCTAAGCTAGCCCCCTGGAAAGAGAAGCTACAGCTGCAGGCCAGTCAGCGTTGGGAAGGAACGAGAGAAAACAGCAACTATAATGGACTGTTTCCATGGAGACCAGATAGCTGCTGGTCAGTAAATACGCAGGAACACCACAAGAGGGAAGATGCATTGATAAATATGTTTATTGAGACCAGAATGTAAACACAACTATGTGATTCAACAGCCTTCAAAAAGGTTCAGTGTTTCACTCAAACCAAAATTACAAAACTAATTTACAAAATAAAACTAACACTGAAACTAATAAAAACTAAACTAAAACTAAATATTTCAAAACAAAAACGAATAAAAACTAGCAAAACTGCTCTAAAAATGAATTAAAACTAACTGAATTTGGAAAAACTAAACTAAAAAATAAATAAAAACTAAAACTAATGGAAAATCCAAAACTATTATAACCCTGCTGAGGAGGGAGAAAGTTTTTTTTTTTTTTTTTTTTTTTGGGGGGGGGGGGGGGGGTCCTCATGACTGACTGACAGCTGCCACGTGAGTAGGGGTCGATTTGCCAACACGCTCCATCTGACGCAGAGCCGAGCCCCCCGGGGGGGGGGGGGGGGGGGGGCACACGGACCCGGTGTGACAGAGCTCAGGGGCTGTTCGCAGCCTTCGCCGGGGGCCTGACCTTTCCAGGTCATCGATCGGGGCGGGGGGGGGGGGGGGGGGGTTGAGGGTCAAAAAGACACTTCCTGAGGGGAGACCTTTGGCGCCGCTAACGTGGAGGAGCCTCGTTGTCGCTTACGGAGTCAAAACAAGATCCCAGCTTCGCCCGTCTAGGTCGCAATCAGCCGCCCGGCCTCTCACCCGGTGACCCCCTCCCCCTCCCCTCGCAGGTCTCCGAGTTCACATGCGTCACACCAGCTCTCGACAATAGCTCCACGTGCGCGGCAGCAGCTCGCGCTCTCGAATTAGAAATTGAAATGTCACAATAGATTTCATCAGCGGGGTGCCAAGGTATACAGATCGATAACGAGGGCATCGCCTCTGACTAAAACAGAGACTTCCTCTCTGGAGCAGAATGTCACGCCCATCACCACCTGATTGCTCTCATTAATGGCGTATCGATCAATCAGGACGGAGCGCCGTTTGGAAGAAGAAGCGGTTAGAACGATTACCGCCTCCATCCCGGATGCAAATGTTTGCGTTTTTCTCGTCCCGCGCCATCGATTCGGCGCCAGATGTCTGTTTTTTTTTTTCCCTTTTCAGATGCAGTTTCGCTCGCCGGGCTTCCCGGTTGCACCGTCGACGAGGCGTCACCGGCCCCCGCGGGACAGACGCCGCCACGTTTGGCAGACGCTCCTCCGGCCCATTCGTGGAAAAGTGCGGGTCTTTTTGGTCGACGGCGAAAAACCTCCCATTCCATTTTCACCCGCCGCAGGTGCCCGCCTTCGCTGCTAAGTGGCGGCGGCCCGGCTCTGCCGGCGAACGTGCGGCCCCCATTTTGCACCTCCTCGCCTCCTTCGCTCCCCGTTAAGTTATGCAAATGGGCGAGCATCTGTGTCGGAGGTCGAGACAAAAGAAACCCTCCACTTCGTCTCCTCCGGCCTCAGGACGCGGCTGCGGAGGGCGCCAGGTTGACATTGAGGGGAAGCTGGCGACTGGGAAAGGTGTTCGCCGGGCTGGGGGAGGGATCTTTCATTTTAAACCGCCGACACGCCACGGGAACCGAGCCAGCATGTCTTCAGAGTGAATACTGAAGCCTTCGACTGAAACTACTGTCCCTCAGAACATTTTAAAAGCGAACCGATTTACCGGCTCCACTTTCCGCTCGCACAACTGGTGTGTTTCCGGACTCCCGCTGTTCATCCGTGACGAATAATTAAATAATTAAAATAATCAACGTCCGCGTGGAGACTGAGACTATGAGGAAACGTTCCTGTTGTGCGCGGCAGGAAATGTTTTTTCTTCTGGGAATCCTGATCAAACACAAGTTAGATACACTAATCTCGATATGATACACGATATTCGGCTCACGATACGATATATATCGATATTTGTCTTACAATACATTTACATCAATAAAAGATTTGTTGAGAAAAATAGTTTCATTTATATAAATTGTGCAAATTGTTGCCTGCAAGCATCTAAAGGTGGGACACAGGGGTTTGAAAGAAGCTTAGAATATCGATACCCGCGGCTGAAAAATCAATACTCGATAAACTATCAATATATATCGCAGAATCGATAAAATCGCTCAGCTCTTCTGATCCAGAAACAAACGTCACAGACCGTGGCATTCTCCGATAACGCCGCGAGCTCCGGACCTCCTCGCCTCCTCCTTCACCTCCACACCTGCACGCCCCCTCCCCCCCCCCCCCGTCTCCATCGCCGCTGCCGCTCCCTTCTCTTGGTGCCGGTGGAAACCCATATGGGAGGGCCGCCGGCTGGGATGCCTGCTCGAGCGCCCAACCACGGCGCCCTCACCCTCCCGCCATCTGTCAGCGCCTCGCCAGCCTGCCGCCGGTTTGCCAACAGGACAATTCATACGGTCAGCAGCATCCTGCGAGCGCGGCGGCCGTCCCTCTGAAGGACGACGGGACGGTCCCGGTGACCTCTGATTCTCAGGATGAAGCTCCTCCGCTTCGGTTTTTTTTTATTTTTAATCTGAATTATCGTAGTTGAAAGATCGTAGTTGTTGGGTTGTCGACGGTGAAAACAGAAAATAGAAAATATGTTTTGCAAATTTTCAACAGATGCTCAAGAGGATTGTTGTTTTTTTTTTTAAATGGCTGAAACGGTTTTATGCTTTGTTTTTGATCTTTGACTTTTATGGATTAAATAGCATCGAGGTCACATTTGGTTTGGTGATTTGAGCTTCTTCTTCTTCTCCTTTTTAAATCAAACTCTCCTCCGCGGCGACTAAATCTTTTTAATCTCTGTTTTATTCAACTTTCCGTCACCAGGGTTAAAGGGGCACCGAGGACAAAGGGAGGACGAGGGCCGTGGACACACACTTCTGTGTGTGTGTGTGTGTGTGTGTTTGTAACCCCCTACCCCCCCACCGACCCCCCCCCCACCTTCACAGTTTCATGTGCTTTTTGGCTCATCTCAAAGACATGTGCTCGCCCCGGGTCCCACTGAGCTCCACTCACTCAATTTCTCTCCCCGCCTTGGCACCGCTTCCTCCAGAGACGGGCGCTGCCAAGTCACCAGCCACCACGAGCGTGAGCGTTAGCGTGCGGGTGACGTTCGGATGAACCGGCCCCAGAAAAAAAAAAAAAAAAAACACACACAAACTGGCTCTGAGGATGTTCCCCAAGCCTCTTTTTTTTTTTTTTTTTTAAATATTTTTTTACTCGTGCCGCTGCACGAGGCCGAGCAGCCTTTAAATTAAAAAGACAGACGTACAGTCATGGAAAAAATTATTAGACCACCATTTTTTTCTCCACTTTCTTGTTCTTTTTAATACCTGGTACCACTAAACGTGATCATGTGACTAAAACAGACAGAAAAGAAAACACTGAATGCATAAAAGCAGTGTTTTTGGCAGTACAACGCCATAGCTATTGATGTAAAAACTTAAGTGATTTAGGTTATAATCAAGAAAACCATGGAAAATGGTAAGATATCAGCTCTTAAATAAAACTCTTATGAGCAATCTTTGTGGTTATCGTTATGTTTGTCCAAACAAATGTACCTTTAGTTGTACCAGGCATTAAAATGAACAAGAAACTGAAGAAAACAAGGGTGGTCTAATAATTTTTCCAAGACTGTAGAAGGAATTAAAATAATAATAATAATAATAATCTCAGCTGCTGTTGGAGCAGCTGCAGATAAATTCATCACACTGCCAAAAAAAAGGGGGTTTTCAAACAAGATAAAAACACTACAACTAAAGAAAAAGGTTCTCAAAACAAGTGAAGAAATCTGTCCATGCAGCAAGATAATTTCACTTGTTTAACTTAAGATTGTAGGAACACTTGTTTCTGGATTTAAGAATGGAATAGTTTGTTATTGAATCTTAAATCAAAATTTATTTTGATGAGGAGAGAAGATGAGGAGGAGGAAAAAAACGTAATACATCTTATTTTAAGTGTCAATTGTCTCATTTTAGGATTCCCTGCCTGTTTGAGACAAAAAAGTAAAGTTTTACTTGATATAAGATTAAACTGATAAATTGAAAACCTAAAATAAGAAAGTAATTATTAAAACAAGAAAAAATATCTAACACTTCTACATGTAAGTATTTTTTTTCTTGGTAAGAACCAAATTTTTGCAGAGCAGCTCAGACACCTTAATGTAGAAAAAAACCTCCAGAAATATTCTGATGTTGTGCACATGAGCCGGTGGTAGAGAGAGGTTCACCAGCAACAACGGAGAGAGAAAGAGAGAGACACACACACAAAGAGACAGAGACCCCCCCCCCCCCCCACACCACCACCACCACCACCACCTGCAACACTACTGCATCTCTCCAGAGACACTTGTTCAAGCAAAGGTGAGAACTGAGACACAAAAACACACAAGTATTAAAAAGAAATAAAGACACACACAGGGACAGGGAGGACAGGGAGGACAGGAAGGACAGGGAGAACAGGGAGGACAAGGACAGGGAGGACAGGGAGGACAGGAAGGACAGGGAGAACAGGGAGGACAGGGACAGGTACAGGGACAGGGAGGACAGGGAGGACAGGGACAGGGAGGACAGGGAGGACAGGGACAGGGACAGGGACAGGGAGGACAGGGAGGACAGGCGACGGCGTCTCTCTTACTCACAGTTTTCGGTCTGGAAGTCGGGGACAAACTGCTCGTCATTGTCAGGAACCTGAGCTGGAGATGGAAAGAAGAAGAGAGGAAATGATCTCTGACACAATCAAACGCCGTCCACCGGCAGAACGGCATCATGGGACGCTGCTCTGGCCTGCACTGAACTAAAAAAGACAGTTTCAGAGGGCACGTTAAATACAGGGGGGGGGGGTCTGAGACAGGAGCAGTCTGGTGGTTTATCTTTATATTCTTTGTCCTTATTTACAATGTTTATATACTGGTTACTCTATTTTTCGAATTATTGATTCAGTTTTAGATTCTGTTTACCTCTACTACACTCACTATTTTGCACATCACTTTGCTCTATTTGAATGTTTGTTTGTTTTTTCCCGAGGTTTTAAACTGTTTTTGTCCTAATGTGTACACATAATTTCGATTTCTTGTATGTCAAGTACATGTGAAGGAATTAACAAATAAGCCTGACTTTGACTTCTTCAACAACCTCAAAATCAGTGGAAAAACAGCATACAGTTATTTTAAATCCTCTCAACCTTCCAGAGAGATTTTATTTCATTCGATTTTTTTTTACACATTAGGACGTCGCTGATTTAAATGTATCTCTGAGCTTCACCCCTTGTTCTGTCTGTAATTTTAAAAATGTACACCTAGATAAGTGAATGAAACTCTTTGGCTGCCCCTGCCAGCGCCGCGCTGGAAGCGAGGAAGCGAGCATTTCAGTTTCAGTTTCAGTTTTCCTCCTGAATCCACTTCCTGAGGTGCTTGCTCCATTGACTGCCGCTGCTGCCAGCAGCCAAACACCCATTGTTCCCAGTACCTAATTGGCTTCTTCCCTACTGGTGAATCCACCTGTACCTGCAGAGTTCGGTCTGTTCCACCGCCTCCCAGCGCCTCCAAACGCCCCTGCACCCGGGCTAATGCTAAAATAATGAAGCCCGCTCCAATTAAACATCCAAACAGCCGTCCACGCCCCTCAAGTTTGACTCTCTCTGACAAAAAAAAAAAAAAAAAAAACCAGAGAGAAAGATTTATATGTTTCATTAGCACATCTATTTATGCACCCAACGAGAAGGGTCTTCATTATCACGAAATTAACAGCGTTGCCTAAACATGTCTGGAGGTCGTCTGAGTCGTTTCCACGTTTCTGTCGGTCCTGATGTGGTCGGGGACGGTTTCTTTTTCCATCACAGGAGGTGCGAACTGAGGAGAGGCGACAATTATCAGGTCACGCTGCTCCACATTTACCAAAAAATATATGATAATGAAGTACTTTCATTCGTGATATTCGCAGTTTTGGGCTCACAATTTGTGTTTTGGCGAAACGTGTCGATGTCAGGTCCTCGGAGGAAACGTCAAAGTATTAAAAAAAAAAAAAAAAAACGTCAGCGGTCAGTCTGGCGGTTTTTCACGACAAACTTGAGGCAGCGCCAGCTCTCCGCAGAAACTTCGTGACTTGGAAAGGAAAGAGGGACGACGCTACGGACAACAGGAGCGGCGGCGGAAGTACAGGACGGGTGAGTCACCGGCGCTGGGTCTGTGAATGAGCCAGCTGAGTCCCAGCGAGAACGGCGGAGCCGGAAACACGCCGCCATTCACAAAACCGGGAGTAGGGAAGGAGGGAGCGAGGGAAGAGGAGAGGAGATGAACAAGGGAAAAAGGTTTTAAACTAATAATAATGTTGTTTGCTGGATTTCACAGAGAAATTAGTTAATTAACAGAGGAGGTACAGCTTTAATTATTATTATTATTATTATTATTAAAAGCAAAGACCAATGAGTTGGAGGGGGGGGGGGGGGGGGGGGGTGGGGGTCAGCCACTTCCCCGTCATCTGGAGGAAAAAAAAAGAGTCGGAAATTCAGTCTGTCGCTCATACTTCCTGCTCTCGTTCCAATTACCTGAACTAATAAATCTCAGGAGCGGGAAGGTATTCCTTTTCATCTTAATGGACAGGAAGTCATTCATTAAATCTGAGGTCCTGAATCGTACATCACCGCATTGATCCGTGACAGGCAGAACCGTAATCCTTAACGGTAATGCCTCTCCTCAGCCGCCGTCTCTCTTCTCACTTTGGATACTGAAATATTAAAATCGTGTCTTATTCCTCCGACGGCGGTTCTGCCCCCCCCCCCCCCCCCCCCCCCCCCCACAGTCGCTCAACCCGCTCCAATATCTGCTTTAAAAGAATACTTCTCATTTTTTAAAAGCTTCGGACCGCACCGCCAGAGTTTTTAAAGCGCGTTAAAGAATAGATGGAGGCCGTGAGTGATTGAGTCTTTACGGGCGAAGCCCAGATTCTCCGGATTCTACGGTTATTACACTTAAAACAATTATATATAAATAAAGATTAAAGTTGGCTGAGTCGTATATGTCACGTAGAAAAAAAAACATTTATGGCTGCAAGTGTATAATAGAAAAAAAAATGTACAAGCTGGCAAAAAAAGTATAAAATATAAAATTATGATGTTTTGATATGAAACATTGCAGCTACATTTTTATACATTAATACCTGATTTTTAAATTCATTTTAAGAGTCCTGAATTCAAAGGTTAATTAAACTAATTTACACTAGAACGACTTAATATAAGCATAATTTTATTATTTTTGTATATTTTCACGTTTAGCTCTGCAGCATCTGTGACTTTTAGACAAAAACAACCCCCCGTTTTTTTTTTATTTTACACTTTTAAGGTTTGAATTCATGCAAAACTACGTCAAAGCTAAGTTGCCGCTCAGTCTGGTTCCAGCAAACCCCAAAACACAGCGAATCTACCTTTTTTTAGATCTAAAACTTAAAAAAAAAAAAAAAAAAGTTCTCTCCCGCCGCTAAGATTTAAGCTCCTGCATCTCATGCAGCCTTAAAATAATTTGCATGTTAACTAGATTCAAATACAAATGTCCAAACACAACAGACCACACACACACACTAACCAAAAGTTCGGTGCTGCAGACAGGGAGGAAAGAGGATGCTGGTGCTTAAATCCTGAAGCATCACGTCTCAGTTAGACCACAGCGAAAAAGTCTTTCCATCAGAGAGAAAAAAAAAAAGAACAAAAAAAAATGAAAAAGCGGAGGAATGGAAAAATTCTGCTGCCTCTTTTTTTGTGAGAAGTTTGTGAGAAAAAGAATTAGAGTAAATCCATTTTTTTTCTTTTCTTTTTAAGCTGCAGAGAAGTGAAAGAAAAGACGAGGTGACGGTACAGTACAGCTGGAGAAGATGAAGAGAGGAGTGATGAAAGGAAGGGATGATGGGGGGAGGAGGAGGTTGAGGGAGAGAGAGAGAGAGAGCTGCAGCAGAGCTCCGGTGAGCGTCGCAGAGCTTCTCCTGGTGATCTGTGCCGCCGCTCTGGTAGAGCCTCAGCCTCTAATGAATGCATGACACACAAGGTGCCTCTTCCACACTGGCTTTTAATTGGACTGGAGCCCCCCCCCCCCCCCCCCCCCCACAACCCATCCACTTTTACCCATCTCTCCTCCTTCTTTTTCTTTTTTTTTTTTTTTATACCTTTTTGAGATTTGAAACACTCACCTTCCGCCAGCCAGGTCTCCTGCAGCCGACTGAGGTCCTGGAAGAGCTCTGAGAAAAAAAACAACCAGTTTAAAGGCAGTTAGGAGACGCGGGAAAACCCAGGAGCAGCATCAGGAACAAGTGATTTCATTACTGTTGCGCCACCGTAGCTCAGTGGGCGCGAGAGCGCGGCTAATAACGAGCCAATGCGCGTCTCTGAGCGGCATCACAGGCCGCCGTCAGCCGTAATTGAGATTCAGCCGTCAGCAGCACAGGTGGCCGCGGACCAATTGAATTTTGCTAAATGTTTAGAAGCCGTGAAATTAACTTCTACCTCCGTCCTGCGCCCACCTTCAGTGTCCAGAGCCAGGCTGCGCTTAATGGCTTTTCTCCTTCTGTCACGCGCCGGCCTCCGGCGGCTTGTTGTCTTTTCTTCTGGCTTCTGGAAGGAAGAGAGATCTTTTTTTTTTGCTGCAGTAGCCTCCACGGACCACTCACTGGTACTTGATTCACTTTTAACATAAGCTGTGACTTGGCGCGTAATCAATAATGCTACGTACAGTAGAAGACACCTGATTATCTCTGAGGATTTAGACACAAATAAGTCAGAGTAAACAGACATTGAGGGATATTCATGGAGCTGGGGGGGGCACAGGAACTGTTTCAACCTCTCTCTTGTTTTTTTTTAGGTGTTCACTCACTTTGGAGTAACAGTAAGGCACTCGCTGGTCGTGAAATCCATCCATTCTGCGCTGCCGTGGCTGCAACCGGTCCCTGATGCTCCGTCTCCGGTCCGGTCAGCCAGAGGAAGGGGGCGTGAAGAGGGCGCAAATCCACGGCTGTCGCCACTTTTTACTCTTTGAAAAAAGAAAAAATATGAATATTAATATAATAAACGCATCTCGGCCGCTTCGAGCCCGGACCGACCGTCGGCGATGCCGTGAAGTTGACTTCTCGGTGCGTAAACGTGACGCGTAAAAGCGCGCAGAAGCGCGCCAAAGCTTCTCGCCGCGAGGAAGTGTGGCAAAAAAACTACACGCACTCACCTCGCGACTTCGCGCCCGCTCTCCTCCCTCGGAGCGGCCGCAGGATGTGCGCGGTCCCGGCTTCTGCCTGCGCTTCTTCGCCGCCGCCGCCCAGCTCACTGCGCCGCTTCCTCGCGGCTTGGCATCGCCTCGCGGGGCCTCCCATGGAAACAAGCCGCGCTCCGCTTCCTATTGGTTGTCAATGTCTTTCACTGGATCAGACTGCTGGCAGTCAATCACGCGCGGCTGCAGGCAGCGAGCACGGACAGAGTCAATGACACCATTGTCACGGATGCGTCTTTTTTTCTTTTAAGGATTTAAAAGTTATTTCCAACAGCACGGACTGTGCATCAAAGTTGATTAAATTACTCTGCTTTTACTTTTATTTTAGATTTTTTGTTTTAATGCAAACTGCACCTGCGCGCCCCCGGCTCTCACACACAGTCCCGTCTTTCTCCACATACAGCGCGCGCACACACAAACGCGCCAGTCTTTTCCGTCCCGGTCGAGTTCGTGACCATGGTAACGGTGTTTTGAAGCGCCTCCAGAGGGACCCGCTCCAGCGCCAGCTCTTCCCGCCCCTCGAAGGGAAACATTGTTGAGAGCGCAGAGGACCCGCAGGAGCCGCTGACCTGGAAGTAAAGCGCGGGTCACCGGTTCGAACCGGGTCCAAGAAACCCGACGCTGTTTTTCCAAAACATGCTAAAGAAGGACAGAAAGTACCGAACCGGACAGCTCCGCCCAGGTTTCAGTCCCGCTGTTCTGATGGAGCAGAACTTCATCTGGAGTCATCAATATTCATATTATTATTGTGATCTGGGTCACTTACGGGTCCTGGTTGGGAGAGTCCTGTTCTGTAGAAGAGTGATGAGACCGGGTCGGACCAAGCTCCAGCATCCAGGTCCAGTCCCATCAGCACCTGCTGGTGCTCCTGAGCAGAACAAATCCGTCTTAAAATACCCAACTTTCCAGAAGAAAAAACATATTTACAGCCCGGTGTGGAAATCGGTTCTGGTCTGGTTGGATTTGACATCCATGACAACTGTACAGCTGTTTTTATTTTTATTATTTTCTTTGTAGATCAGGTTAGAGGTCTTCGGAACTACCCAAAAACCCGAGGTTCCGACCCGACCCAAATCGGGTCTCGGGTCCATACAAAAGACGTGACTCCGGGTTCGGGTCTGAATCAGTACAGTTAGTCTCTGGTCCGGTCGGTGCTCTCTGACAGGCTGGGTCCACGTTTACTCCAGAGAGGTAAAGATATTGGTGGTGGCAGCTAATGTCAGGACTCGGAGCAGTTTAATTAATTATTCATTAACGTGGCGTGTTTGTCATGAAACAATCGTGTTGTCGTAGCGTGTTATTAGCGGTTTGCCCGGCAGCCTTAAACCACAACGGATCACCAACATGACAACGCTGGATGAGAGAACGTATTCGCGACATGTCCTGACCGGTGTAGGCTATTAGCATTAGCAGTTGCTACCAATAGCATCTGTATCCACAAAGAAAATAACGACGTGGATTTATTGTTGTTTACATCACGTAGCCTATGTAGCAACTGAACCGGGTAGAAGAAGACAACTTTAGGTAAGAAAATCAAGTTTTATTCAACGCTAGACAACTTTAACATGAGCAACTATGGACTGGATTGTCTCGGTTCTATTCGGGTAACTGTCGTGATTAAAAAAAAAAACTAAAAAAAAAACTCGGGTCGGGCCGGTTCCGGGTCCAAATATTTCGGGTCCATTTGGGTTGGGACTCCCGGACTTATGATAATAGCTCAGGTAGGGTCGGTTTCGGGTCGAATTTTTTTTACCATTCGGGTTTGGGTCCATGAAAGTGGACCCGTGAAGACCTCTAGATCAGGTAAATTTATATGGAGCAACGACCAGCCAATCAAATGGCCAGCATCTTAAATATTATCAAAAGTACTATCAAAAGTCCAACGACGTCAATGTGCGTCTGTCTTTTTTTTTTCTTTACAGCTTGAGTGACAGGCATGGCGGTAAAGAGTCCTGATGAGTGAGTCTCTAGGTTCTCCGGGTGCTTCCATGGGTTTCCTCCAGGTTCCTCCAACACTCCAAAAACATGCATGTCAGGTTAATTAGTGGCTCTAAATTACCCGTAAGAGTGATTGTGAGCTTGCGTGGTTGTTTGTCTACATGTGGCCCTGCGATGGACTGGAGACCTGTCCAGGTGGACCCCTGACTTTAGACCTGAAGAGGGCTTCAGCAGATCTCCGTGACCCTACGTAGGTCCAAACAGGTTTGGATAACAGATGGGTGATAGTTTTGACAGGGTTCCTACAGACAAACTCAGGTCATTTTAATGGTGTATGTCTACAAAAAGTTAATAAAAAGGCCAATATGTGCAGATCTCGATGTATCCTTATTCACGCACGAGTCTTTCGTCGAAGGACAATACGTGTTACGGCTAGGCTGATACGCTTTTGTGCTGATTCCATTCTCCTACGATTTTTGGGTCCAGATTCGATTTATATTGCGATTCTGATTAACCAAGCATTGCATTTCGATTTTACCAAGTATTGCGATTTTTTATATTTCAATTATTGAAATAAAAAAATCATATAATAATAAATTATAATAACATTAAATATTATTATAATTATTATATATGATTATTAATCATTATATATAATATTATTATAATATTATTTGGGGTGCACAATAACTATCGGGCCGATAACAGGAAATTATGACGTCATCCCGATAAGTCCGACATCACGACGAATAGCCCCGATAACATATATATTTCTGTCAACACAGCAGTGTCTCACTCCCTCTGACCCTTGAATGACCAGCAGTGAATGTTATGTTCAAGTAAGTGACGTCGGCATAATCAGAAAAACGATTTCTCAATCAGCAAAATCAAGAATACCCCTCATGCCAGAAAACAACTCGTTAACTCGGTCATAATTTTAGTAGTTGCTGACTTGAATTGATATTCGCAGTATTTTCCCACATGTTACACATAAAAAAGAAAAAAATAGAAAAGGCTAAAAGAACAACTAGCAAACGAGGGAACGTGGGAATTTATGTTACACCTTGAATGCAGCCTGCAGCACAGCTACTGATCACAACAAACATGGTGGCGTGCAGAGGGGAACTCTCAGGGCCTTCTACGCCTTCAGAGAAGGCCTTAAAAAATAAAAAAATATGAGTATCAAATTATACATAGATTATATATATATATATATATATATATACACACGTGGACAAAATTGTTGGTACCCCTCAGTTAAAGAAGGAAAAACCCACAATTCTTACTGAAATCACTTGAAACTTACAAAAGTAACAATAAATAAAAATTTATTGAAAATCAAATAATCAAAATCAGCCATCACTTTTGAATTGTTGATTAACATAATTATTTAAAAAAACAAACTAATGAAATAGGGCTGGACAAAAATATATATATATATATAATATATATATATATATATATATATATATATATATATATATATATATATATATATATATATATATATATAATTTAATTTAATACAATATATTTAATACATTTTCTCTCATTTATGTTCTAAAGTTAAGTTTACTGTCAAGTTCACATCAGCAATGAAAGGGTTACTGTCCTGAAACATGTTATCCAATCATAATCGTCTGTCTTCATCAATGTCCGGTTAGCTGGCTCATTAATTGGTTAGGACTTCATGAATCCCGGGGAAGGCCAAGCTATGTGTTTTGGTTTGGAGAGTGATGGGAAAATTGACCAATCACGATTTGATTTTAAGTGGGCGGGACAAAAAAAAAAGATTCTAGGCCTTCATGAAGTCCAAACAGCGGGCAGATTCTTTTGGAGCTCAAGTCAGAGGACAAACTTTATGACGCAGCCATCGCCCACTTCACAAAGAAAGACAGATGAATGGATTTCATTTTCATGTAAGGTAGGCCTATGTTACAAGCCACCTTGATTATTTTTTTGAGTGATTAAATCGGGCCAAGTGGACATTCAGTTATTTGTATTCATAGGTGGAAATCCCGGGGAGGGCACAGGGGACGTGTCCCCCCCTTCCATAAAGTTGTCCCCCCCCAAAAAATCATTGTAAGCACACAAAAACAATTGAATAATAATATAGTCATGTTCAATAAAAGTACAACACAAACGCTGCAAATTATAAACGTAAAACCCCTTTTTTTAAAAAAAATTGTTGAAACATTGCGACCCCCCTATTTCTCAAAGTGGTTTAGTCCACATGCTGTTTCTAATGAGCGGGGCTACCGGCAGCTCCGTGTGTCAGCGAGTGTGTCATTTAAATGTAGAAGGGATTTTTAATTGTATTTTATTTTTGCATTTTTAAGTTGCCATATTTAATGGCGTAGTTGTGATATGTTGTTGTATTTTGTTTTTTCAAAAAATACAACACTACAATATAATAATACCACCTAATACCATTGTTGATTTTTCACATTGAAAAACCTGTATACAGGTAGAATATGCACTGATACACAACAATGCTACAACTACTATTATTACTTTTTCTAACATTCAACAGGCTGTGGGCTCAACCCTGCAAGGCAAGTTCCAAAGGAGCAGGAGAGAGAGAGGGAGAGAATTTTTTCTGTCTGTTTCTGTCTGTTCTGTCTGTCTGTGGAAAATTGTGACTTTTGACATCAGTACCTCTTAATGCGCCATGCCTGATTGCGCATGAAGAGGTATTTGCACTTCAATCAAGCTTAAAAAAATCTTTGTATTACCAGCTTTGTGTAACTTTTGCTATATTGTGCATTTGAAATTATTTAGTTTGAGGATGCTCATGAATTTATTTGTCAATGTGTGTATGGTTTGTTGTGCGCCGTGTTTTATAGCGCTGTCTATGGTGATTAAATGAGCCTCGGTGTCGGTGTCAGCAGTGTTATGGGGTGACGTTATATTTCCAGATTTTGACTTATGTTTATTTAATGTTGCCTAAATAGTCTCCAGTTTTATGAAGTTACTGTTGAGAAAGTTTCTTGTTGCGGAGAATGTTATGTTATGGTCTATTTGTTTACATCCTTGTCATCGTTAATTAAAGGATTGCAGTTGTTAAACGCTTTGAATTCATCATACTCTCTTTTTTCCGTGATGATTTCTCTTCTCGGCAGTGAGGGCCAGGGTGAAGGCCCAGCTGTAGTGCTCACGGTTCGCCACTGGTGGCGTGGAACATCGTTAATGTTTCAGAAGAAGATAGTTTGGTGGTTATTTGTGACGAATCCTCCAAGTGAATTCTACAAGGAGGGAAGAACAAGCTTTAATATGTAAAACCTGATCAGCCACCTACAACATAACAATCGCTTCCATGGAGTTTTGAAATCACGCTAATGTGAGCTAACGGAAGCTAATGCTAACATGCGCAAGGCAGCAGCAGTCTCTCTTCTCCCTCATTCCTCTCATCTAAAGCTTCCATGAGATTAAAAAATAAAAGCTACTGAACCTCTTTTCCTTTAATTAAAGGTATTAATTTAAATGGAACCACAAGCCAAAATCCTTTAAATGTTAATCTTTTTCAGTTAGTAATTCTGATGCATGTATTTCCATCAGTTCAAGGAGCCTTTATTTTTTATATCAGTCAGTAATGAACCTTATTTAAGTTAATGTGAGATATCAAATAGGTTTGTTTGATAGCTTTATGAAAATGTTTGAGAGGCTTGACAATAGTTTTTCATTGGAAAAAATAAATATCTGTTCATTTAAAGAGTCAAAACTGTTTTTGATTTTGTTCATAGTATTGATGTAATGATCTCTGGTATATGTGTGTGTTATCGGTATCGGCCTTTAGGAGCTGAAAGTTATCGGTTATCGGTATTGGTTCAGTTATCGTGCATCCCTAAATTATTATTATATTAATTATTAAATAATAATAATAATAATAATAAATATAAAATATAAAAAATAAATATGTTTTTAATATACGGTAAAAAAAAGCGCAATTGCTGCAGTTCCCCTCGACGCCTTGTCTGATCCAGCTGGGAGTTTGTGGAGAGTTGAATCCAACGTCTGCTGCTCTGCCAGTGTCAATGGCCGCCGTTAAACTTTCCCTTCATTGTTTTTTTTCTCAGGGTGGTAGCGAAGGATGTGCGCCGTCATGTTCGTGGTGTTACCACAGTAAGAGATTAGACTGTGACAAAGCTTACATATGGCTTTCCTCATATGGAGCTCTCCTGCCCCATGCTTTTTATAAAAACTAAATAAAGTCCATTTGATTTGAAGTGGGGCAGTGGGGGAAAGAGTTCAGGCTCTGTGAAAGTACTCAGCTCGCTGCACTCCGCCATTTTGTCACGTGCATTGCCCGCATTCGGATTACTGTGGTTACACACGTGCTTCTATTTCCGGAAGTGTAGATGACAAAAGAGAGTAGCAGAGCCCAGCGAGCGGAGTATTTCCACGGAGCCACCCGAACTCTTTACCCCACCATAAAATAAATAAAAATCCATTCTTGTACGAGAATCGATTTTTAAAAATCCACAGAAAAAAAATCTTGATTAATATAAAAATCAATTTTTTGGCCCAGGCCTAGTACGTGTTACTCCGCGAGGCTGCTGACTAAGCTAACCGCAATGCTTCAACAGACCATCGAGCGGTGCGGCTTCGCAGCTTACCGATGTCATACTAAAACATTTTGACAGATTTCTGAGCGCCGTATACCACGTAAAGTCGGTTCGAGGTCAGTAAGCACAACCAGAATAAATACGTAAGGCGTGCTCTTGATTTTTGAAGAAATTAAAGGGTTTTAAGTGTGGCTTTGAGAGTCAGTCAGCACTGTGACACATTTCTGACTGATTGACAGATTGACTGCTCGCTATCTAGCGCGCTACATCGTGTGTCGGTCGTTTCGTGGAACATTTCAGACACAACCTCGGCTGCCTGATTCATCCATTTATCCAAAGTAAAGCAGCAAAGGTGCTTGTGGACGTCGTCTCCGTGTCTCTGCAGTTTTACTATCATTTTTCTCCTGACGCGACAGCCGGCTAGAGTTAGGGTTAGCCCTAACTGGTCAGCAGATGATGATTTGACAGCCCGATGATGATTTGACGCGGGTGACAGTACGTTTGGTTTTTAACGCACACTGGCCACGGTTACATGATGTTTTTTTAATTCGGAATTAATTATTCCAAATTAAATAATTAAGAATTAATCAATTTTCCTTCGAGTTTACATGGAAATAGTAATTCCTAATTGAGGTTTACATGGAAAACACGTTTGATCGGCTTTACCCAATTCTGCTTAAGGTCTGGGCATTGGGAAGGGTTCTGATTGGATAGGGGCGGATGTCTTTACGTATTTACGTCTACCGGAAGAAAACAAACCTACTCGATTAGCAACAACATGGAGGACTACATTATTAGCATCCTTTTTGGATTTGTTTTTATGTTATTTTTGAAGCAGCAGCACGACAACATCATGACAACATCACGGGTATCGTGAATACCCGTGAGGAAACCCCTGGAAGAGATCATTGGCGCTGCATGAAACGGGCGCTGCATGAAACGGGCGCTGCATGAAACGTCGACTGAAGGGCGGATGTATCGGAAGTTGGCGGCGGTAACGCCGGCACCGCCTTGAATCCAGGCAGGTGAGGCTGATGTGACGTGAAGCGTCGTGTCACCTCCTGAACACCTCCAGAGGATGGAGCAACGCAGGTCAAACGCCGCCGCCTCCCCGTCTGGCTCAGAGATGCAAACAAGCGCCGCTCAAACAAGGCTTTCGATTTTGTTTCATTACCTCTGTTAAGGAAGTCATGTTTCTGCTGGCGTTTATCTGTCTGACTGTGTTGAAGATAACTCAAAAAGTTATGGATGGATTTTGATGACATTTTCAGTAGTTGTCAGAAATGTAAAAAAGGAAGAACTGATTTAATTTTATCTGTTGATCCGGAAGAAATCCTGGATTCTGGATCACTTTCAAATTTTCAATTGTCAATGGGGCCGAAAATTTTGTTGCCTAATATCTCCGTTAAAGGTAGGGTTACAGCAATCCAACTCAAGTGAGATTTTGAAAATATACACTCCCTCCCTCCTCCCAAAGGCTCCGCCTCCTCCTCTTCAGCCCACCCCTCGAAACAACGCCTTCACATGATTCACGACTACATGAAAGCGCACGCTGTCTTGAGTGGTCACGGAAGTTCACGAGCATTAGCTGGCGGTCACGTCGATTTGCCAACAACAAGTAGCATCAGAGTGGTTGGCTAACTTCAAGCCATGGCGTCTTCTCCTTCAAGGATAACAACAGCCTAGCTAACGGTGTCACACATAGTACTGTAGCCTAGCTGACAAAGTTGGTAGCTTAGCGAAACATGCTGGAATATGTTCGTCATGTCACTCGATGGACAATAATTTTGTCATCATCTTTCATTTTCTCACTGACTGGGTGAATAGTCCTACAATACCCGTAACCGATCAGTATGTTGAAATATTATATAATCAGAACGGCATCATCTTACATATCCAGTAGAAACTGGGCCACCTTGGCGTCGGTCCGGACCCCCTTTTCATTTTTTAGCTGGCGCCAGTGCTGGAAAGCCGTACCGATAACCACTCTTGTTCGGTTCTTCGGTTAGCTTCGGTTAGCTTCCACATGGCTGTTGCTTTTTCAACAACAGTTTTCTCTTTGATTTTGCTGCCGGTTGACGTCTTCTTCTCTGCCATTGTTGCAACGAAATGATCTGTGCGAGCTAACTTGATTTCTGGCTTTCAAATAGCAACGCTGTGTCCGCTCACCTGATTGCCAGAGCTGAGGGAGGGAGGGAGGGAGGGGTGGGAGGTAGTGGATTGATATTTGATGGACGTTTTAGGCAGCCAATAAATGTAAAGATGATCAGTACATTGATTGGTCAGAGTTTTCCTCTGATTATACCCTCTAGACCGGACCAGAACATTTAGTTTTTTTGCAAACATTCTATTTCAGTGGGTGCAATGGGAATGTGAAAAGGTTTTCAGGCAATATTGTAAAAAATGCTGCAAAAAAAGATCTCCCACCAAACCTTTAAATATTGCCCAAAACTCATGAAATTTGACTCAGGGATTGACAATGGGAACCTCTATCAAATTTCAGAGGCTGATCCGGATCTGATTCAGAATGCTTATTTTATTGCAATCTGTAAATCGCTATATGGTGGAATTGTTCGCTTGGTGGAGGTCTGCGCTCTCCGAGTGCTTTTCTAGTTTTTTAATATACAGTGATCCCTCGCCAATTCGTGCTTTAAGGTCCATGGTTTTAGTTATTTGCGGATTTTTCAGAAGTAATATAATTTAAAAAAAAAATCAAGAAAAAAATCGCAGAAGTTTCACAGGATGTTGTGTGCGTTCTTTTGTTGTTGTTAGCGTGTTAGCTGCTAATTATGAGCCAAAAATAGCACAATAACAGCGGTTTCTTTACTACGGTTCAGAGACCAGAGGCTGTGAAGGTAACAGAAAGACCACAGTTGAGACTTTGGGTGAATTCCAATTCCTCCCTTAACCCTCAATCTCAACCCTCAATCTCAAAAATGCGCGTTCCCGCTAAGGGCAAGTGCTGTCCCAATTCTAAGGGAAGTCAAGTTGAGGGACGAGTTTGAGGGCCGTATCGCCCTCAATATTAAGATTTTCCGACACCACCCTTGGAAGTAAGGGCTATCCAGAAGCTAACTACAAACGTAAGTATCTTCGTATATCTTAAAGATATAAATGTTACGAAACCATTTTATTGTGTTTGTTTGAGATTTTTTTCATGGATTAACATCGTTGTTGCGTAACATTTATTTTTTTACTTTACGATGTTTGCTGCCGGACCGGCGGTCCCGTTGGCTTCACGTTGTACTCGTCGGTGGTCCTGGTACATTATTCAGTCCTCCGTCGCTACACAACAAGGTATACAAGTAACGTGAAGCCGACCTGGACTGCCGACGGGACCGGTCCGCCGTCCTGGGACCGCCGACCGTGGCGGACCCGTCAGCGGTCCAGGTCCCGTCAGCGGTCCAGGTCGGATTCACGTTACTTGTACTCGTCGGTGGTCCCGGTCCGCCGTCCCGGTCCCGTCGGCGGTCCGGGTCGGCTTCACGTTACTTGTTTACCTTGTTGTGTAGCGACGGAGGACTGAATAATGTATCCTTTATTGTGTTATTTGCTAATATTATTTAGAGAATATACAGCGCTCTTCTCAATGTTATCCCTGTGTCATTTCAGGAAATACAGAGACAACACGGCTCTGATATATTTCAGTCTGATGACGTAACTGCACTCAAGGGGTGTCCCATTTCTAAGTCACAAAATAGCCCTTACACTTACTTTCAAGGGTTAAGATTGAGGGCCAAAAATTGAGGGTTAAGGGCGAGGGTTGAGATTGAGGGTTAAGAGAGGAATTGGAATTGGCCCTTGGTCTTGTTTCGCTGCAGTGCCTCGCTACTTTTTTGCTTTTTTCAAACATATTTTAAACACGTTATTTAGGCTCACAGAGCTCTGGCTCCAGTTTACGGTTTACACACGTTGAGGGATGAACGATGGTTTTAAGTTTCACCGTGTAGATCAGGACACAGAAATATGCTTTTTTGTCTTTTCATCTGAAGGTTGAAAACTGAACGCCCTCGGGGTTGATTTGCAATACAGTAAACCCTCACAGTTAAAAATAATTAATAATTAAATAGATAAATGTTTAAAAAATATTAATTGAAAAAAAAAAATCGAAATTAAAAAAAAAAAAAATCCCCCAAAAATTTAAATGAAGCGCACGAGGCTGAAGCTAAACACATCACATCAAGAACGAGTCTCAGGAAGCAACAAGAGCTTACACGGGATGCCCCATGAACGAAAATCGAGGCCTGTGATTGGCTGCTATGACGGGCGTCGGTTGTCTGTACGCTGATTGGCCGACACGCGTCCCCGCGTCTCCCATCTAGTGCTCTCATGAGACAAAGCCGAGTTTAACGCTGATACACTTGCTGTTTCCTTTCCTCAGTTCCGAATATCGCTTGCTTATTTTAGTGATTTAGTGCCGTTTTAAAGCTAAAATGGGTCCCAAACTGTTATGGCCTGGGTCAGCCATAGCAGCCCTGTGTGTGTCTGTGTCTGTCAAGTTGGCGTCTCTCCCTGTCTTTAGTGGTTCCTGTTTTACTTTGAAGGCCTGTCTTGTCTCTATTGTTTTCTCCTTTGCTTCCTTCCCCTCATTACCACTGATTCCCTGCAACTGCCTCTCGTTTGTTCCTGTGTATTTAAGTCCTGTCATTTTCCCCTGTTCTCTGTGGGTCCATTGTTGTGAGTATGTGTTTGCAGTCCTTTATGTTTTCTCTCCCGTCTTTTGGATTATTATTAGTTATGATTTTGCAGTTTGACTTTTTGTGTTTTTTGATCTTTGCCTTTTTTGTGTTTATGGATCATTCTGGACTTTTTGTGTTTTGTTAAATAAACCTTTGCTCTTTTTGAGATCTCCTGCACCTTGGTCCTCTTTAGTAGCTGCAAACATGACACAAACGATGACGCCCATCGCCAAGTGCCTCTGGAGAACTGAAACGGCATTGCAAAATGATGACAATTGCCGAAAAAGTGGAACTTCTCGATAAGTTGAAATTGGGGCAGTCCTACACCGAGGTCGCACACCAATGTGGCGTCAATGAATCTACTGTCTGCTATCTATTCGTAGAGGGGGTACTCCACATCGCGGTTTTTTCACCATTCGTCACAGCCCCCATTAACCGCAAGGGTTAATGGGGGCTGTAAAGGGTTCACTGTATTAAAGGGTCTTTACAAAGTGACGGGCATTGTGACGTGCGCTCCTACGATGTGTTTGGGCAACCGGACTTCTCTGGAAAATCCAAGTGGCAACCACTTCAGGATCGAAGGACCAGGACATACGTTTATTTGCAGTTCTTCTGCTGACCACTAGGTGCTGGCTCCAAAACAGAAAATCCGCAAGTTAAACATATTTACACCCCGATTCAGAAAAAGTTTAAAAAAAAAAAAAAATAGATGACCAATCAGATGTCGGTACGTCATCTGACACCGTTTATAATCTAGTCCAATGGCCCTCCTTAGCTCAGCGCAGGCTTACCCGCTGGCGCTTATTTATTTATAAATCTATCATTGGGATGTTGCCCCCATATCTATGTAGGTTTATGTCCTTCAAGTCTAGCTCTCGCTCACTGCGGTCTAATGTTAGTCTCCAGCTGAATGTGCCTCGGGCTCGTACAGAGCAGGGGAAGGAAGCATTCAGAATCTCAGCCCCCTCGGCCTGGAACTTGCTGCAGAGTGACCTGAAGTTAGAGAATCTGATCTCCTTTGGGCAATTTAAGGGGCTAGTGAAGGGTCTGGAGGCAAGAACAATTGGAACCTGTTCCTGCTTTTAAGATAGGCTAGGTCTGACATGTACTTGCTTAATTTAATCCTTGTTGGTTGAGTCAATGTACTGTTTTATCTATTTATTGTTTATGTTGATTGTATTTTATCTGTTTTATGTGCAACTTTTATGGCGGCTTTCTTGGCCAGGGCTCCTTCGAAAAAGAGACTTAGGGCCAATTCCAATTCCTCTCTTAACCCTCAATCTCAACCCTCGCCCTTAACCCTCAATTTTTGGCCCTCAATCTTAACCCTCGAAAGTAAGTGTAAGGGTTATCTTGTGACTTAGAAATGGGACACCCCTCGAGTGCAGTTACGTCATCAGACTGAAACGTATCAGAGCCCGTGTTGTCTCTGTATTTCCTGAAATTACACAGGGGTAACATTGAAAAGAGCGCTGTATATTCTCTAAATAATATTAGCAAATAACACAATAGAGGATACATTATTCAGTCCATCGTCGCTCCACAACAAGGTATACAAGTAACGTGAAGCCGCCTGGGACCACCGACGGGACCCGTACCGCTGACGGGACCGGGACCGCTGACGGGACCGTTACGGCGGAACGGGACCACCGACGAGTACAAGTAACGTGAAGCCGACCTGGACCGCTGACGGGACCGCTGACGGGACCGAGACCGCCACGGACGGCGGACCGGTCCCGTCGGCGGTCCGGGTCGGCTTCACGTTACTTTGTTGTGTAGCGACGGAGGACTGAATAATGTACCGGGACCACCGACGAGTACAACGTGAAGCCGACGGACCGCCGGTCCGGCAGCAAACATCGTAAAGTAAAAAAATAAATGTTACGCAACAACGATGTTAATCCATGAAAAAAATCTCAAACAAACACAATAAAATGGTTTCGTAACATTTATATCTTTAAGATATACGAAGATATTTACGTTTGTAGCTAGCTTCTGGATAGCCCTTACTTCCAAGGGTGGTGTCGGAAAATCTCAATTTTGAGGGCGATACAGCCCTCAAACTCGTCCCTCAACTTGATGTCCCTTAGAATTGGGACACCACTTGCCCTTAGCGGGAGCGCGCATTTTTGAGATTGAGGGTTGAGATTGAGGGTTAAGGGAGGAATTGGAATTCACCCTTGTTCTCAAAGGACTTCCCTGGTAAAATAAAGGTTAAATAAATAATAAAAAAAAAGTTTGATTGAAGCCATTAGCTCAGCCATTGGCTACGATGCCTAGCCATTGCTGTTATAATTTTAGCAACTTCGCGCTTAGCATGACATTGAATTCTGACTTGTGAATAAACACGTTACAGATCATGGAAATATTTTAAAGAGAAAATGTTCAGTTTAAGGGAACAGAGCTCGGCTTGGCCACGCCAACCGCGGCAGTCATTTCATGTCACCACTGAAGGAACATTGGAGCTCAGAGGTCCCAGATGGTTCCAGCTGGAAGAAGTCCTGAAATGATTTTCTGTGAGCAGCTCAGCTGCGTACCAGCTGATGCGTGGCGCTGCGCTCACTCTGTCCTTGGCTGAGCTGAAGCCCGGCGTGCCTTCAGCCGAGCCGGGCAACAGCTCCAATAGCGCCACTCAGTTAAAGGAGACAAACTGAGCGTGACAAATCTTTTCAGGGCTCTTCGAAGCGTAAATTTTGTGGGGACTTGTCCGGCTCCCCCGGGTGGACGAAAAAACTGGTGGGCGTGTTCCATCAGCTTGTCAATGCTACTGGTACCGCCTCTCTGTAACACGACACTGAGCAGCGTTTCAAATGCACTCTGAGTCACATGGCCGGATGCTGTGTCCAGTACAGTGGTACCTCTACTTACGAACGTCTCTACATACGAAATTTTCAGGTTAAGAAACACCTCAATGGGAAAATATTGCCTCTAGTTACGAAAGAAATTTCAGGATACGAAAGGCAAAAATCCAGTTTACTGAACGTAAATATAGCTGTCGGCTCTGTATCTCGGTTTAAAAGCGGTGCGTCCGAGCTGCTCTGCCATTGGCTATCGCTTAGCATCTTCTTGGCATCCCATTGGCTATCGCTTAGCATCTTCCTGGCATCCCATTGGCTAGGAGGGCCCCTTGTCTGTATGAGCGTAACCCAGCAACCCAGGTAAACAAACAATTTTTTACCTCCACCAAGGAGGTTATGTTTTTGTCAGCGTTTATCTGTCTGTCTGTGTTCAAGATAACTCAAACAGTTATGGATGGATTTTGATGAAAATTTCAGGAGTTGTCAGAAATGTGAAAAGGAAGAACTGATTTCATTTTGGGTGTGATCCGGAAGAAATCCTGGATTCTGGATCACCTTCAAATTTTCGATAATTGTTGCGCTCGGTGGAGGTCTGCGCTCTCTGAGTGCTTTTCTGGTTCTAACATGTATTTCTTACAGGTTTTTATGTCATTTCATGTATTATTTATAATTTATAAAAAAAAAAAAAATGTCGGATTAGGGCATTTACATGAAAAATGCATCTACGAAAGTTTCAGGTTATGAAACTACTTCCAGAACCAATTAATTTCGTAAGTAAAGGTACCACTGTATTTATCTCGTGTAAGGGGGCGGGGCTCCCGTCCAGACAGGGGTCTCTCTCTCCGCTATGGCTTCCTGCAGTTCCTCTGCGCAAAATGGACAGAATCACCATCATCTCGCAGTCAGAGTTGATCGTTTCACATGAGGTCTCACTACAGAAATCTTCCCTGTTTTGCCGAACCGGCGAGAGTTCTTAGCTGCTTCAAAACCGTAAGTTTACGTGACATGCCAAACGCAGCGATAATGACCGGTTGTGACCAGTGCTGCCACCTAGTGCAGTGGTCCCCAACCTTTTTGTAACTGCGGACCGGCCAATAACATAACATGAGTATAACATCAAAGTCTCTGGTAAGATTCTCTGCAGCCAATAAAAAAAAAAAAAAAAAAAAAAAAACTCATGCAGAGCAGGCTTGATACGTGGGAATCACCTGTCATGATAAATCCATATTTCAGTAGGACTCCAGGTATTGTCTGTTAAAAACTTTCTTTTTCTTGGAAGTCGTAGGCTGTTCTTCTTTGTCTTCACTGTAGGAAACTTTCTAAAGATCCGTTTCGCTAGCTGACTTAAATTTTGGCGCTCAAGTGACTGAGATGTAACTGAGAGCATCTGGTCATTTTTAAAAATAAAACCTCGTTCATACTTATACAATAAATAGAACTTAAATAGCTCATTTTTCTTGCGCGGCCTGGTACCAGGCCCGGACATGGCCAGGGGTAAATCAGGGGTGTCATACTTATTTCCACTGAGGGCCACATCAGCATCATGCTTGCCCTCGAAGGGCCAGATTGACAGCATGAATGTAACAAAATGCAATGTAAATCAAAATAAATTAAACTACACTTTAATACAGCCATTCCCAAACTTGAGAATACCAAGGCCCAATTTGAAATGTGAAAAATCTCCTCAGCCCACCGAAACCTTTAATCACAACTGTGATCAACATACAGGACCAGGAACCATGATCTGATATTAATGTAAGGGGTCAACAAATAAGGTGACACTTGTCATATTAAGCTAAGATGACAGTAGAATAACACTTAACTGGTTTATTTTGTTACTTCTTAATGTTTTTAAATCATGTTGTTAATATTTTACAGTAATTAAAAACATATTTTAAAAAGATCGAAGATTCAAAAGATATTTGTTTAATTTTAATGACCTCTCACGGCCCACCTGCAGTCCCACGACGGCCCACCAGGGGGCCACGGCCCACACTTTGGGAATCACTGCTTTAATATATTGTTAAATAACGGTTTCTGTATTTATTATGTATTCAAGTTTCAAATATTTAACTCATCATATTAAACTCAGGGTTTGTGGTTGTAAACCTGCTCTCGCACAGGTGATGTTTAAAGGGTCTGTTGCCATGGTAACGGACTGAGTATCCATTACCTTGGTTTCAGAAGAGGAAGCGATTCTTTGTTTTTCTTGTGGGCTAAATTTAGCATACTTAGCTATGTGTTTTCTGTCAAAATGCCGACTTGACACAGCCTCATAACACAAAAGACATACTGTTATTTCACCTTAGGGTACAAACTTGTATTCGTTTTCCCGTCGTTCATGAAACTGTCTTCCTTGTGCGTCAATTTCTCTTTTCTTGGACATGTTGGGGTTAGTTTGTGGAGGTTTTACTGAAGTCCATTAGTTCTGAAAATCGTCTTGATGTCTCGTTAATGGTGATATACTGTTATCGTTGTGGGTAAGGACAAAATGCATTGTGGGAGATGTAGTTTATTGTCAATATGCGCTTTAAAGTGGTGTAAGCTTATATTAATTCTTATAATATTGGTTTAATATGTAAGCCAATAATGCACAAGCTCTCAAAGGCCACATAAAATGATGTGGCGGGCCACATTTGGCCCACGGGCCTTGTGTTTGACACATGTGGATTAAGATGTGTGCGTAATTGCGCCGTGATGGTTTATATTTTCACAAACAAGTGAAAATTCAAATATCAGCTTGGTTTTATCTACAACAAGATGTGTGCACGTGTAGTTGCAGAAGGAGAAAGGTTCAACCTGAGAAGGCAAACACCAGCCGAACACTGTGTTAAACAACGACAACAACAGCTTTGCTCTTTAATTGTTTCCACAACTTTTTCTCACTCAACACTGGCAGGCATAGCTTGTTTTTAGGCGAGAACAACACGGGTGGAAATTCAGAGTGAAGCAGGGGGGGAGAAAATAAATAATACCGTGTACAACAAATACAACCTCACTGTACAAACGCGACACCGTACAAAGCTCTGCTGACGAGTGGCACTTCCAGAGACTGAACCAGTCGGGCTTCAAACTTCTCAGGAAACACGTCGAAGTGCAGATCTGTGACTCCTTCCCCCTAACTGGGAATGGTTTGTTCATTAGTCGCAACGGGAATAATCACCACCAACGCTGCTCGGAATAGTCTCATCATTTTCTACGGAGGATGTTGGGTAGCTGGAGAAACTTTACAGGAGTTATTTCATAGATTGCATGTGCACATCTGAGCCTCCGGTAACTGCACCATGATTGATCTTCAGCTTTGGCCGTACACACACGCACGTCGGTTGTACTTTTGTATTTAGACTCTGGTTAGTTTACGCTTGTATAAGCAGCTGGCTGTAAACACTCAACGGTAGAAATCAAAGCTCAGGTGGTCCAGCTGCTCCCCGTGTACACATTTACAGTGCATGGCTGTAGTGCACGGCTGTAGTGCACAACTGCAGTGCACGGCTGCCATCTGACCGAACCCCAGACTCTGCTGCCTTTTCACTGTTTGAAACGTCACCTTAGGCTTCCTGAGACCTGTTTAGAAAGAGCAGTATCATATTCCTATTGTGGCTACCTCATAGAACAGTGGTTCTCAAGTGGTGGGTCGCTACCCAAAAGTGGTCGTGGGCCTTTGCCTGGTGAAAGAAATGCTAAAAAAAAAATTCATACTCCTCAACGGTAGATGGCGATAATGTCCTGTAATGCGAGTTGTAACCTGCCAGTTCACACCATAGAAGAAGACCTGCAGAGTTTGTTTCCATATGTTGAGCATGGTGAAACACAGATACAACAAAGAATATATGAGATATGGATTTTCTTATCTTGAAGACAAAGGTCAGTGAGTGTTTATTCAGCTAAAACTATATATTTTGAGTTCTTTATGAAACTTCTGCTCAGTGGTTGCACTGTTTTATTTCATGTTTGTGCATAAAAGCACTGTTGAGTCTTAAAAATGTCTGTTACTGAAATGTTCTGATTGTTATGTCAGCTTTATGATTAATGCTTAAATAAGTGACTAGATAGTTTTAATAGGAAATTGTTATATATTCAGGAAGTGGGTACTCAGCAAATGCTACATATTTGAGTTCTTTTTTGAAACTACTGCTCAGTGGTTGCACTTTTTTATTTCATGTTTGTGCATGTTGAGTCTGTTAAAAGGCTGAAGTTACTGAAGTGAAGTGTTTTGGATTTAATTAAAATGCAGCTAATAGAGCATCAAAGGGAATATTTCCCACTTGAAGTCATTTTGGTTTTTGCTGTTTCTATTCACCAATAAACTTATTTTTTTGTGTTTGCATTCTGTGATATTCTATTCTACTATCTCCAATTCAAACATCACGATCTTTTCTTTCAATAAATTTGAGAAGTTGGAAATTTTCCTTGATTTGGGTCGTGGCTTGTCATTAAGGGTGATGGTGGGTCCTGAAGCCAGACCAGTTGAGAACCACTGGTATAGAAGGAGGATGATATGGTTCAAGACGAGTTAAAAACATTACATTTCTTTTTTTCTGTCACTCATGCAACAACAAGGGTGGATAAAACTGGTAGAAAACTGCCCGCAAATCTCTTGTGTGACATAGAACTAAGTGTCATGCTTCTTCTTTTTATTTTTTTTTTTTTAAATCAATATGGATGATCAATCAGCAACTAAGCCAAAGAAAACACGACAAGGACAACTTGCAGGAAAACAAAGCAATTGATTCTGTCTTCGAGGCCTGGACACTTCACCTCTACAAAAAAATAAAGAATAAAAATAACAGCTGCATTATCCGGATATGTGGGAGCCTCCTTCACTGTCCATCATGCATTAGAGCGATACAAATACACAAAAAAAGAACATTAGAAAACATAAATAGCAGCCAAATATGAATAAATAAATAAATAAATAGTAAATAAATAAAACATTCATTTGTGGATTTTTCCCCATCCACATGGCACAGAGCACAACAGCTAGAATATAAACAGTTTTAAGAAACAGAAGGATAACAGGTGGAGTTCAGGAAACGGCTTCGAAACCACACGATCGAAGCGTCCGCCGTCAGCTCATCCTGGACGAGTCCTCGGTGTCGCCTCCACGCTGCGACGGGGTCACGCCGAACTGAGCGCTCCACAATCACACAGACGCCAAAAGGAGCCCGCTCTCCGACGGGCGGAGTCGCATCCAACCGGCCCCCCTGCCGCCGCTCCGCAGGCGCTTTAAACGATCCCGGCGGGCCTCCGGCGGCTCAGTCCTTGCTCTCGGCACGGGTTCGCCTGATGACCGAGGAGAAGAAGCTTCGCCCCTGCAGCGGCCCCATCAGCATGGGGGCCTGGTTCTTGTGGACGATCTCGATCTGGCGTTGGAGGAAAAACAGGAGTCATTTTTTAAATTTATTTTGAGGATTTTCTACGTGGTGTTACGGGTTCGAGGTTTGCAAAACTATTGCTTTGTTTCAGCCTCCATCCAATGCATGACTCCTGAAAACTTTCATAAAACGGTGAAACGTCTCGCTTTCAACACGTCCACGTGTTCTGCTGTGAATGAAAAATGGGTCAGCGATTTTATTTTATTTAGGGCTGGGCGACAATTAAAATTTTTAATCGCGATTAATCGCATTATTTCTCTGATTAATCACGATTAATCGCATTGTATAGACAGAATCAAATAATGAATTCAAAAGTAGTGTAAAGGTCACTTTTATATACCGTATTTGCCCGAATATGAGACGATGTTTTTTTCATTGAAATAGGACTGAAAAAGTGGGCGTCGTCCTACATCCGGGGCCTAGACGTTATACCCATTCACAACGCTAGATTGCGCCAGACAGGGTTCGAATTACACAGTGACCCTTGGGGGAGCCCTATTTTACAGTGTGCACCATGACTTTCCCATGTGCACATGCGCATATCACTATCCGAGTGCCGCCAATAACACATTCAGACTGTCTGTCAGCTCAGGAAAGCAGATGCTGTCTTTCCTGCTGCAAGGACTTAATTTACTTTTATAGCAAGAAAATAAAAACACCACAAAATTTTGATTTCTTATTCTGAAACAAATGCATTTTGTTTAATAATTGAAAAAGTAAACAATTGCCCAAATATAAGACCGCATATAAATATAAGAAATTATTAGATTAAAAAAAGAGAATGTCATAACATTTTCTTTTCATAGTATTGATTTCTTCATCTTGGCACAAAACTTTAGGCTATTTAGACCTTTCTGAATATTTCATCCACTTCTACCCTCTCAAGTATCCCAGATAAGTGACTACATTTTAAACGTTACTGTCTAATATGAATTAATTACACAGATATACATATATTAAACACAATAACTAGTTCGATAAACTACATTTCAAAAGCGAAATGTAGTTTATTTAACAGGAAAACAAGTGCGTCCGTCAAACATCTTAGGGCTGCAGTCATCATAAGATAACCTGAAACAGGTACAGCTGGCCAAAAGACATCTCTCCATGTCTTTGGTTATCATCACCTTTATGTCAGAATTGCATTAACTCAAAGGAAGTGGACCACCAGAACCATTTCCCCACCAATTTGAAACATTCAGGGCCTTTTTCTGCCATTTTCCAAGCTCCAGTCCGCACAATCCTGACAAATGACAATATGGTATGTGTTACAAAAGGCAAAACAACAGTCTGCCGAAATGATAGATAGATAGATAGATAGATAGATAGATAGATTCTTTATTGTCTGTCTCGAGTAAAAATAGAATTTCATCTTTAAAACAGCTCAATGAAGCATTAAAACATAATTAAGAACCACAGTCAAGCACATTGACTAAAACTCATTCAACAACAGTAAAAAAGTTCATGTGTTCTTATTAAGAGCAGTTATTTCAGCAAACAACGCACACACATCCAGCAGCGCTATGCATGGTGCTGAAACAAGCTCCGATATTTAATTCAATACAACTTTATTTGTATAGCGTCTGTTACAATGTCAGTTGTCTCTCGGCGCTTTACAGAGACCGAGTGATTTCAAGTGATTTTCAATAAAACAATACCAGCGTCTTAGTTTGGAAACATAAATCATAAAAATACAGTCTGATAAATCGGACCAAAGCCAGACCGACCACTAGCTGAAGTAGTCGGTCCACTTGCACTGTTGTCAGTAACCATGGCTGTTGTCTTCGTTTACTTCAAAAATCCAAACTGTCCGAGACTTGGCTGTTTCCGTTTGGACATTTTCAATATAATTTGAGGTTAAGCCAAATATCATTCGCGTTCATTCCTTCAATTTCAAATACAGTATACCACCAAAAAATGAGGAGTTCATGTGCGGCTACGTAAATCTAACAATTCTCCTCCAGCGTCGCCACGATTATAACAGGAATCATGTTAAATAGTTGAGGCAAATGTTTAGAAATATTGAACATTTAATAGCACATAAACAGACACAGCAATGACATGTTTATTCTTTTTATTTCAGGAACCTCAATGTAGAGAAAATAAAATATATCTTAAAGTGGACAAATCTTTAGAGCTCCCCCTGAATGTCTCAGGGCCGGCTCTCAGGGGAGCTCATGTCCCTCCTGGGGGAGCTGAGCTCCCCTTAGCTCCCCCGTAATTCGAACCATGGCGCCAGATATCTTTAAGCGAATGCTGAACTTAACCGCCCAGGCCAAAGCGAACCCCTGTCACGAAGAAGAAAAATAAAAAAATAGCGGTAGCACGAAGAAGAAAAATAAAAAATAGCGGTAAGAAAGAAAAGAGAAGAAAATAAGAGAAGAGATAACAGAAAATGGACTAATGTAACGGACTAACGCTGCGACGCAGAACAAGTCTAGCCCAGCACCTGCCCTCTGACTTTGGAGAGAAGCTGTTGTCTTTTCAGCGCTATGTGATCAACTTAAGGAAAAAGCACTCTTACCCACTGGATCAGATTGGCAATGCTGATCAGACACCTGTGTTTTTTGACATGCCAACACCTGTCACTGTACACAAGAAAGGTGAGAAATCTGTTATTATAAAATCCACTGGAAATGAGAAGAGCCGCGTTACCGTCATGTTAGCCTGCCTCGCAGACGGAACCAAACTCCCTCCGTATGTGGTTTTAAAACGTAAGACAGTGCCTAAGGAGGCGATGCCAGCAGGCATTATTGTACGTGCCCAGGAAAAGGGCTGGATGGAGACCGAGCTTGTAGTGGACTGGCTCAAGGTTGTGTGGGGCAGACGGCGCGGGGGACTCACAAAAAAGAGGAACATGCTGATTTTGGATGCATTTCGTGGACACTTGTCTGATCCAGTCAAAAAACAAGTGAAGGCGATGAACGGCGACTTAGTGGTGCCTTAAGGTTTGTCACTGGATGTAAAGCCCTCACTCACCACTGCACTTTATATGCCCGAGTTGAGTGGCCATCTCTGGCAGCACGCCGCCTTATACATTGGCATATTTTTATTTATAAAGTCATTTTGGGTCTGCTCCCACTATATTTATGTAACTATCTCTCCAAATCTCAAAGCAATTACCGCCTACGTTCCAATGAGTTTTATTTATTAAATGTGCCCAAAGTTAATACTGAACTTGGTAAGCACTGCTTTAAGTATGCTGCACCTGCTGCTTGGAACGCACTGCAGAAAACTCTAAAGTTAAAGGAGCTGATCAACCTGGGATCTTTGAAAACTCGTGTGAGAGAAATTGGAGCAGCTTCATATCGGACTTGTTCTTGTTTTAATGTGAATCCGAACTTTTAGTCCTGTTGCTTTTATCTTGTATTGTATTTTATCTGAATGTTGTGCAATTTCTGTGTCATGTATGTAACTTTTCTGCTGCTGTCTTGGCCAGGCTTCCCTTGAAAAAGAGGCCATTGTGTCTCAATGAGACCGACCTGGTTAAATAAAGGCAAATAATAAATAATAAAAAAAGTGATCATTCCGGGAGGAATGACAAGTCAGCTGCAGGTGTTGGATGTTGTGGTCAACAAACCATTCAAAGACAATCTGCGAAAGAAATCCAGAGAGTGGCTCCAGTCTGGTGATCACGCACTCACACCGACAGGAAAGATTCAGAAGCCTCCAGTACGTTTGCTCTGTGAGTGGATCCTCCACGCATGGGATGCAGTTTCCCCAAAGAGCATCATCCATGGGTTTAAAAAATGTTGCATATCAAATGCCCTGGACGGCACTGAGGATGACGTGCTGTGGGAGGAGCCAGCGGAGCCAGAAGATGGGATTGAGGACAGTGACACTGAGCACAGTGAGGCAGAGGATGTTTGTAAGGAGTAATGTTCTGACATGACAGATCTAAGCTACTTTTAAGTTTAAACCAGTTTGCATAATTTTATTGCAATATTTTTCCTTATTCAGATTTGTTTCAAGACTACAGTTACAGCTAGACGTCACTTTGATGGTTAATGCAGTTATTGCAATTTTGTTGTTTTATCACAGTAGATTGTTTTATTTACATTTCAAAAACCAGAAGCCATTTATTTACAAATGTGATTGCACTTTAGTTTACATATTTAAATGTTCAGATATTAAGATGTGATAGACAGTTTTTCTCTCGAATACATTGTTATAATTATTTGTTTCAGATGGACTGTAATTATTTTCTGTATAAAAAATAAATTTGATGTTCAAAAAGTCTTTTTTCAAACTTGAGTCTTGAGAAAGAGGGGGTCGTCTTATAACCAGGGTCGTCCTATATTCGGGCCAATACGGTAAATGTTCTGCTGCCATATGAACTAAAGTGTCATAACATTTGTTGTTCAAACACTTTCAACATCAGCACTTGTCAGTAACACATATTTAGTGTAAATCTCATCTTAAAAATGTAAAGTAAAATAAAGCTTATTGCCACTGCCAGGTTATTAATGTCATCCTGTTTTTATAAAGAATAAAAAAAAAAAGTCTACAAACAAAATCCAACAAAATTATTGTGTCTCAGCACAATCAGAACATTAAAACAGGTAATTTCTGAGGTAACAGCAGAAACTTTTAACGGGGAGTTCAACTTATCAGTTGTTACAAATAACCTTGTTTCTGTTGAATCCTCCGTCTGGGAGAACTTTAAAATGAAAACGTCCATGTTAAAGTTCATTCATTCTTTCCATTTTCAACTGTCAATCAAAAATTAAAAAAAATTTAAAATGACATTTTATTACGTTTTTTCGTTTTTTAATGTAACACAAAAAACACAAAAAAAAAATGCCTGTTTTTTTAAATATATATTTCAATTTTAGACTTGGATCAAAAATACAAAATTAAAAACGGGCCACAGAACTGAATTTGTTTTATAATGGAGGACTGGACTTTCTGTTGTCATTACACATCTGTGCCACTAGATGGAGCCGCACTGCAGTAACCAGCTAGAGAACAGCAGGACAGTGAACACATGGAGCAGATCTGATGGAACATGGAGGAATGACCACAAAGTTTTGTTGTAGTTCAGAATTTTTTTTTTCATACAGAATTGTTAATATTGCTACCTGAGTTGCTACCTGAACTGTAAAGTTCACGGATTTCTACCGTTCTCCATGTCTGTTTTAGCTTTTCCTTAATTTTACCTGCCAATTGTCTTCCGGTTCTGCAGCAGCTAGTAACAGACTTTTCAAAATAAAAGCATGTGAGCAACATGCGTTAACGTGCGATAAAATGAATGTCGGCATTAATAAACGAATGCGTTAACGTGATAATAACACGTTTATTTGCACAGCCTTAATTTTATTTCTTCTCTGTGGATTTTCTGTTTTTATCTAAACTTCACACGCCGCCTCAGATCAATGGGACGGCAGATATTAAGGACAAATCGCATCATTAAACAGTCAGAACGGGGACCGGCGAGCTGCCACCTGCATTCAAAGGACAAAAGCTGCCTTCAAAGAAATAAACTGCCATTTATTGTACGCGCACTCTGACTCCGTGGCAATTACCGTCTTTTGTTGGCTCTCAGCCACCATTAGAGGAGACTGGGCCCGATATTTGCGACGGGCCTCATAAAACACACGATGACCTTTCTGGGCAGGACGCGGGTCACGGGGAGGGGAGAAGATCTGAAGGAATACGTTAAATAAATTTGGAAGATAATCGAGGTCTGTCTTAAAAGACGGGCGCTTATTTCCCTCCCAAGCGTTGTTTCCAGACCGACGGGGCTCTTAGACGCAAATTAAAAACAATTAGAACGAATCAATTATACATGTAATGTACTCATTAACCATCTGAGATCACCCAAAAACCTACGAGTGGAGACCCAGTTACCGGTGACAGTGATGCATGTCGCACGTGGCGTCAAAATGCAAATGTGCCGATGGTGTAAATATGTATGCTGAGGAGCTGAGACGCATCTGCATAGTTGTTAATAATTAGTGGAATAACATCCCACTTGGAGCGAGATGTTTTCGTAAGTATTTAGGAGGTCAGCGCTGACAGAAGTCGGCTCCGACGTGCAGCATGAACCATCATGTCTTTGCTCTGCGACGCCAGAAGGTACGAGAGCACTTGCGACGGTGCTCGTTTTGTCACGCTCCGGGTCTACGTGGCTTCGCCCCGGCGATCCGTATCGAAATCTCAGCAGCGCTCTTGTCTCCGGCTGCCGTTCTAATTAAAGCTCGACGCAGCCCCAATCAGCACGAAAATGCAAACCGAGGCGTTTCATTGGGAAAACAAACAGCTCAAGGAGGGAGGAAGGCACTTCGGGACGTGATTGAGATGTAGATGGTGAGACGAGGTAGAATTAGGGTGAATTAACCCTCAATCTCAACCCTCGCCCTTAACCCTCAATTTTTGGCCCTCAATCTTAAACCTCAGCTATCTTGTGGCTTAGAAATGGGACACCCCTCGAGTGCAGTTACATCTTCAGACTGAAATGTATCAGAGCCGTGTTGTCTCTGTATTTCCTGAAATGACACAGGGATAACATTGAAAAGAGTGCTGTATATTCTCTAAATAATATTAGCAAATAACACAATAGAGGATACATTATTCAGTCCTCTGTCGCTACACAACAAGGTATACAAGTAACGTGAAGCCGACCAGGATCGCCGGCCGCTGCCGACTGGAACCGCCGGCCAGGACCGCCGGTCCAGCAGCAAACATTGTAAAGTAAAAAAATAAATGTTACGCAACAACGATGTTAGTCCATGAAAAAAGTCTCAAACAAAGACAATAAGATGGTTTCGTAACATTTATATCTTTAAGAACTACGAAGATACTTACGTTTGTAGCTAGCGGTTTTTGTCGCCATCCTTTTCGAAGACGTCTTGGCTAAATTACCCAGTGCCTTCTGGGTAGCCCTTACTCCCAAGGGTGGTGCTGCAGAATCTCAATATTGAGGGCGATACGACCCTCAAACTTGTCACTCACCTTGACGTTCTAAGAATCGGGACAGCACTTGCCCTTAGCGGGAGCGTGCATTTTTGAGGTTGAGGGTTGAAATTTTTTTTTTTTTTTTTTTTTAAAGATTTTTTTTGGCTCTAGTGGCCTTTATTGAAAGTAGAGAGACAGGAAGGGGGGCAGAGAGAGCGGGGAAGACACGCGGGAAAGAGTCGCTGAGCCCGGAATCGAACTCTCGACCAGCCGCACGAGGACTGTAGCCTCTGTATATGGCCGCCTGCCCTAACCACTGCCCCACCGGGGCGGCCGTTGAGGGTTGAAATTGAGGGTTAAGGGAGGAATTGGAATTCACCTAAAGTATACAAGTAACATGAAGCTGGCCGGGACTGCCGACCGAGCCCGCCGGCCCGGCAGCAAACATCGTAAAGTAAAAAAATAAATGTTAATCCATGAAAAAAAGTCTCAAAGACAATAAGATGGTTTCGTAACATTTATATCTTTAAGAACTACGAAGATACTTACGTTTGTAGCTAGCGTTTTTTTGTCGCCATCTTTTTCGAAGACGTCTTGGCTAAATTACCCAGTGCCTTCTGGGTAGCCCTTACTCCCAAGTGTGGGGCCGCAGAATCTCAATTTTGAGGGCGATACAGCCCTCAAACTCCCTCAATTTGACGTTCTTAGAATCGGGACAGCACTTGCACTTAGCGGGAGTGTGCATTTTTGAGATTGAGGGTTAAGACTGAGGTTAAGGGAGGAATTGGAATTCACCCTTAGTCTCATTCAGGAATTGGTGTCAGAGGTTAAATTCGGTATTTAACGCCTTGTCTTCTGTGCATTTGGTCAAGTCTTTTTGGGTGTGCGAGTCATCGTCGAAGCCAGCCAGTAAACCGTCAAAGAAAAAAGGTCTCGGCAGAGTGATACAACCGAAGACTGCAACCTGGCGAATGCTCCGAAAGCAGAACGAAGGAAGTTTTGGCTCAGTGGGCCCTCGATAGGCAGGTAAGTGAAAACGCTTTCACGACGCTGTCTGGGATTACTTTTGCTTGGTCTGTTACTCCGTCACTCTCCTTTTCTTCTTCTGTCATTGCTGCCTCGAGGCCATGAAATCCACTGAAGCTCTGTCAGTTAGATTCGTCGTTACCTGATTAAGGCCGCACGCTGGTACACTGAACTGTTGGAAGAGAGAACTGGAACGGGATCCAGAACCTACTTTGGCTGGTTTCTGCTCGACAGCTGGACGGTGCTTCCACGGAGCGAGCAAATACTCCCAAAAATGAAACTGAAACCAGGGCTGCAGATGCCACGAGGGTCCGTTTTGTTGAGGAGAAAGCTGAACAGAAAGACAAAGCTGCCAGTTTATCAGCCGGCCTGTAGTTGGCGCTACAATTAGGGGTGCACGATAACTATCGGGCCGATAACAGGAAATTATGACGTCATCCATTATGACGTGTGCCAAGCAAGATGGTGGCGCGTGTAGACGCAGCGACCCGGTGCTCCTCTTTAGTTAGCAGCTACGCACTGAAAAAGACTTATACCCGAACCGAACTTATCAGCCTCAAACAACACTGGACTGGCTGGACCCCGGAAGGGTTCGACTCGTTCCCAGAGAGGATATGCCGGCGAGAACGGACAGAGAGGAGGCGACGGCGGCGCTGCGAAAGACGCCTGAAACGTAGCAAACGAGCCGGCATCAGAGCTAGGCTAACCGCGACTCCACATAAACCAGCGGTTCCAAGCGTCTTTCTCGCCAACGTCCGCTCCCTGGTCAACAAGATGGACGAAATTAAACTGCGGGACGTTAACAACCGGATAGACAGCTGCATCATGGTGATAACGGAGACCTGGCTGCATGAAAACATCCCGGACCTAGCTGTGGAGCTAGCAGGTCGCACAATCTTCCGGGCGGACCGCACATCGGACTCAGGCAAGGCGAGAGGAGGTGTGTGCATCTATATTAACAACAGTTGGTGCACGGACACTGCCATTATTGAGAGACACTGCTGTCCAGACCTGGAGTTCCTACTGCTAAAGTGCAGACCTTTCTATCTGCCCAGGGAAATCACTCAAGTGTTTGTGGCTGCTGTGTATATCCACCCACGAGCTAATGCTAATGTAGCCATGAACAGGCTGCATGACAGCATCAGCAGGCAGCAGAACAAACACCCAGAGGGCTTCTTCCTTGTGGCTGGGGACTTCAATCACACAATTTAAAGACTGTGCTCCCCAGATTCTACAAAAATGTGGACATTAAAACAAGGAAGGGCAGAACACTAGACCAGGTCTACACCATCATCTCTGGAGCCTACAAAGCCCGCCCCTCCCCTCACCTTGGACACTCAGACCATCTTTCCCTGTTCCTGATACCAGCTTACAAACCCCTCGTCTGCAGATCCAAGCCACAGCACAAGTCCATACAGTGCTGGACTGAGGAGGCCACACTATCTCTGCAGGACTGTTTTGAGGACACCATATGGGAGCTCTTTGAGGAACCAGATATTGAGCTCCACACCTCCTCTGTACTGTCATATATCAGTTTCTGCATGGACAGTGTAACAACAAGGAAACAGGTGAAAATATTTCCCAACTAAAAACCCTGGTTCAACACCAACATCAGAGCACTACTCCAGGCCAGAGACTCAGCACTGAGGTCAGGAGACAGGGAGGCCTACAGGAAGGCTAGAGTGGACCTGAACAGAAGCATCAAGGCTGCTAAAGCAAAATACAGAGAGCAGATAGAGGCCAATTTCAGGGAAAACAACCCCCGCTCCATGTGGAAAGGCATCCAGAACATCACAGATTACAAACAATGCCACAACACCCCCTCCCCCACCGACACTTCTCTCCCAGACCAACTTAACGCCTTCTTCTCCCGCTTTGAAGAGGACAGCAGACAGGCAGAGGACACACAGCTGACACCATCAGAGCATGACCAGCCCCCCACCATCCAACAACACCAGGTACTGCGAGTCCTGCGAGGCATCGACACCAGCAAAGCACCAGGATCGGATGGAATACCAGGGAAGGTGCTGAAATCATGTGCCCATCAGCTTGCTGCAGTATTCACTAACATCTTTAACCGTTCACTGCAGCAAGCCACAGTCCCCACCTGCCTCAAAACTGCAACCATAATCCCCGTGCCCAAATCCTCTGCCATCACAGGACTGAATGATTACCGGCCTGTGGCCCTGACACCGGTAATCATGAAATGTATGGAGAGACTGGTGTTACAACATGTCAAGGCCCATATCCCACCTGGCTTCGACCAACATCAGTTTGCCTACAGGTCCAACAGATCCACAGATGACGCCATCTCCATTGCCCTCCACACCGCTCTCAACCACATCGAAAGTCCCAAAACATACATCAGGATGTTGTTTGTTGACTTCAGTTCGGCATTCAACTCCATCAGCCCCAGCCGACTGATCAACAAACTGCAGACACTGCAACTCGGAACCTCCCTCTGTCTGTGGATCAAGGACTTCCTGACTAACAGACCCCAGCACGTCAGGATGGGCACCTCCACATCAGGGTTATTATAGTTAACGAAAACTAAGACTAAAACTAAAACTAGCAATGAAAAAATATTTCAGTTAACTGAAATAAAAATAAAAACTACAATTAAAAAAAAAACGAAAACTAAATAAAAACTACAATGAAGGATGTAAAACTAACTAAAACTAAACTGAATTGTAGATAAATTCAGCTTCGTTTTCGTTTCGTTTTCTCCCTCGATTACTGCCATAGAGATTACTGCCTGTCCTGCAGCAGCCGCTATGCTACCCTCCCTCCAGAGAGGGGGCAGCATAGCGGATATAGACCTTTTCGGGCCAGCCCCCCGGAAGTACCCCGTCCGCCATTGCTGGAGGGTGCTACAGTGCGACACTTTCACCGGCTCGCAGATTAACCAGTGTTTTTCTTTCTACAAATATATATTTTTATAATGTCGAGTCGGTCGAGTGGGAATAATGTTCCGTCATAAACTGTGCCAACAATGGTGTGAAAATTCGACAATGGAAGAAGAAAGTATGTGAAATACACAAGCCTTTACTGCACGAAGACTGCCTTGTTTGCAGAACAAGAAGTTAGGAAGACGTGGGTGAAAAATATCAACAGAAAGGACTTTGTTCCAAATGAATACAGCCGGGTGAGTTTTCGTTAACATTCAATCTCGTACTACTCATAGTCTCGCTGAGAGTCCCGGACGATTCTGGCCGAAAGAACAGCAGTATGAGGCTACTGTAGCCCTCGGCACTAGCACAAGCCTATAAATGAATGAATGAATGAATGAATGAATGACTTAGGAGAATGATAAAATAAATTAAATATAACATTAACACATAGCCTAATTTACCGCTAGCGTTAACGTTACAGCAGCATAATCTTTATGGCTTGTTGGCGTTAGGTATAGCCAGCGTTCCACAGTTTTTAGTGTTTGATTATGGGAATAGATCATGCTATTTCCATAACCAATCATTAAAAACAGTGATAAACTACCTTCATCTGTAACTGGAGGCCACTGCCTAACATCATCAATCCAAGACATGTCTGCGTTATCCGTAACAGATGCTCCACGCTGCTGTGTTTGGGTTACTTGATGGAGCACCGCACAGTCCAGTTATGGCGGGGCCACTAGGGGGCGCATGTCCACAATTTTCAAGTCGAAAAGGTGTATAATCTGCTGCATACTGCAAGAAGAAGAAAAACTAAAACTAAGACTAAAACTAAATAAAACTAAACTGAAACTAGTCAATTCCTCAAAATAAAAACTAAACTAAAACTACTAAATTACTTGTTGAACTAACTAAAACTAAACTGAAATAAAAAAGCAAACTAGAAAACTAAATAAAAATAAAAACTAAAGAAAATTTCAAAACTATAATAACCTTGCTCCACATCCTCCACTATCGTCCTCAATACGGGTGTGCCTCAGGGCTGTGTTCTGAGTCCAGTCTTGTACACGCTGTACAACCACGACTGCATCACCACTAGGCTTGGGCGGTATCCAAATTTTGATACCGTCAAACTTCTCTCACATTTTACCGGGGTATACCGTATTACCGCGACTATTAACGCGAACAAACACCACCGGCGGACGCCGCCCGTCAAAACAGCCGTCCCCATTATGTGCCTTGGCGCGGGACTTTACGCCTGGAAAAAAAAGGCGAGTTTACCTCGAAACAGCAGTTCAGTGCTTCAATATAAAGTTGGCTCAACTACAGTTGTTATTTATTTGTGTATTTCTTGCTTTTCACTGTAGTTTTAACTGTTCCATCTCTGCTGCAGCTGCCTGCAGCCTGTCTCCTGCAGCGCTGAAACGTGCTTTACAGTAAAGTGTCTGATGCGGGACGTTTTACTTCCTTTAAATTCTTCAACATAAAAGTCCAACATTATTAGTTTCATTAGAAGCTTTTATTTTGAAGCAGCAAGCTCAGGAAGTGTTGTTTTCATAGTCAGTACCTTAACAGGACGAGTCAAACAGGCGAGCGAGTCAGCTGCGAGCGAACATGAATAAACGGTAAAATAAAGCAGAACACACAGCGATACAGGAGAGAAACTAAACTTTAAACCACAGAAATCATTCATTGCATTTTTAAGACGGTATTGAAACTGATACCGCTGCTATTTTTGAATACCGGAAGTATACGGTATTACCGTAATACCGCCCAAGCCTAATCACCACCCATGGCTCCAACACCCTCATCAAATTTGCAGATGATACAACCATTGTTGGATTGATCAACAATGATGATGAGGCACCATACAGGGAGGAGGTCCGAGCACTGGCGGCCTGGTGCAGTGACAACCACCTCAACCTCAACACCCGAAAGACAAAAGAACTCATCATTGACTTCCGGAAGACAAGGACCACACTACACTCAGGTCTGAGCATCAATGGGGAAGAGGTGGAGCGGGTCAAAAACTTCAAGTTTCTCGGAGTGCACATCTCAGAGGACCTGGGCTGGACTGTGAACACCACCCACATCATTAAAAAGGCCCAGCAGCGTCTCTTTTTCCTGAGAACGCTGAGGAGGAACAAACTCCCTCCACCTCTGCTGAAAAACTTTTATCACTGCACAATAGAGGGTGTCCTGACCTACGGATGTACGGTGTGGTATGCCAGCTGCACTGCATCCGAGAAGAAACAACTGCAGCGGGTCATCAAGACTGCTCAGTGGATCGTCGGCTCCCCACTACCACGTCTAGAGGAGATTTACTTGAGCCGGCTTCTGCGACAGGCTGCAAAGATCCAGAACGACCCCGCCCATCCAGGACACTCTCTATTCTCCAACCTCCCCTCTGGCAGACTCAGAGTCATGAGAGCCCGCACCAACAGACTGAAGAATAGCTTCTTCCCCATGGCTGTGAAGAGTCTGCTGCAGGAATCATGACCCCCCCCACCCCCCCCCCCCCAAAAAAAAAAAAAAAAAAAAAATACACACACTACTACCTCCCAGCCCAATGGACAATAAGTTCTTGCACCTTAAATACTGCACCTTCAACACAGACTATTTATGTTTATAAAACTTCTACCTGCACTTTACTGTTTTTACTGTTTATTTTATTTTTTATCTTTTTATATATATATATTTATATATATATTTCTTGTGACTGAAGCTGCTATAAGAGAGATGCTGCCAAACAGAATTTTGTTGTATATTTTGTACAATGACAATAAAGATTCTTATCTTATCTTATCCCGATAAGTCCAATATCATGACAAATAGCCCCGATAACATATATTTCTGTCAACAGGCATCGCTGCTCCTCCACACCACAGGGATCCACATGGGCGGATCCTAGGAGCAAAACCAGGACTCGATGGGATGGCTTGCCAACAACTCGTTCTCCGTCATAGAGGTAGAGAAGTTCCTCAAGCAGACCCGCAGAGTAACTTTACACATTTGTCTTTTATTTTATTTTATTGACCCAGTTTATCTCTTCTGACTCAATGGAGCTTTGCCTCACTTGGACTTTGGCTCCTTCTCAAATAGCAGGGTGCGAACCCCTTGGGGGGTGGGGGGTGGGGTGACCCCAGGGAACATGCTTTTTTTTTGCTGTACTGGAATAAAGTGTAATTGCACATATACTCCATTAGGTGGCAGTGGCGCTCTCATTGTCCCAGTGTGTTCAGGGAGTATTACAAGGGCGGAGCTTCATCGGGGGCGGTACTCCCTTGGCCGGGCCCTCTCCCCAAGTGTTGGTTATGCCTCGCACATTACTGGATACATCAACTTCTGCGAAGAATATGATGTGCTACGTATGAGGCTATATAGGCAGCGAGTCAAGCCCACCAAAACTGGCACCACGGTCAGGAAGCCAGATTTACAGGTACAATTTCTAACAATCAATGACACTGCAAAAAAATATGTGAGTTAGTTGTGAACCGTTGATGTGGTTGTTATCGGAGTAGCCTGGCCGCCTAACAATATTGTTATCACCTAATATTGTTATTATGGACCAGCTAGCCTAATATTTTTGTTGTTCTCATGGTTTGTTAGACTTCATGTTGGTTTTGTCAGGTTACTCTTGCAAAAAGGCTCGTACAACGACGTGCTCCGACCGAGCAGAATGAATGAGTGAATGAATGCCGGTAGCTACTACAACAATAACAGCGAGCGACGTCACATCCGCATACCGCCGAATACATTTCAGACAATATATCATGCCATAATACTACAGGTTTGATTGATTTCAAAATGACATGGTCGCTCTTCGTGGTGTTGAACTTACTATCAAATGCTTTGAGCTATGTGTCAAATGTAGTAATGCTTGTAAGTAGGGTTGGGAATCAAGAACCGGTTCCTGTAGAGAACTGGTTCCGTGTGTTTCAATTCCATGGAATCTTTTGGCAGTTTATCCAGCGATTCTCTTATCGATTCCAACCAGCACGAATCTCACGTAATTTACGCAAGTTACGCACAGTCAATTCCAGAAAGCACTTACGTGATTAAGTTACGTCGGTTTAGCACGCACATTGGAGTTGTAAACAACAATGGCGCCCACCAGGTTCAAACGCTCCAAAGTTTGGCTTCACTTCACCAAAGAAAGATGGCAACAAGGCAACTAACAGTCATTGTAAAGTGGAGATAACAGCGTCGGGAGGGAACACGGCTAACATGCAGAAACATTTGCGAACACAAAATGCAATAACAAGTGTCGTGTTTTTGACGCGCTTCGGACTGATGGATCTCAACCCAGCAGCAGTAGCCAAGCTAAGATCACCTCTGGTAACTCTGGTAAGTAGCTATCCCGCTGCCTATGTGCTTCTTGGTAAAACACGCTATAACATTAATGCTATGCTATTAAACGAATGCCTTCTGCATTACATTTAGAAGATGACCGTGATGAGAGAGAGTCTGGCTGGTTCAGAGGCTGGAAGACATGATTATTTTTCTGCTAAAGAATTGTTAATTCTTCATAGTATTTGCAGATTTCTACTATGCACTATTCCATTGTATTTGATAGTATTTATCATTCTTTATTATTATTTTTGAGTGCTTAGTGAGCTTATATATCCTTTTAAAAAAGATATCTTTTTATTTCTATTAGGAAAAATCTGTCAATAAAATGTTACACATTCTTGTGTATTTGCACAGTTACATATTACAACAGTTAACACGTTATCCAGGCTTTGGGCCTCTTTTGACCTCGCTGTTGAGTTTGTAAGGTCGTGACTTCTAAGTAAAAAAAATTATGCTAATAAAACTGTTACTCTTTCGATGTAAATATCTTATTTCTCAGCCTGGATACCGGTGGCTTATCGTCCGGGGCAGCTTATATGTGACAAAAATATATATTTTGTTTATATTTTAATGGGTGCAGCTTATATTCAGGTGCACTTTATAGTCCAGAAAATACAGTAATTTAAAGTTACTTGAATATTAGATGGTTTCATGTGTGATATGTTGTTTTTAGGTGCAGGGTCTCTGAGACGGAGAAGTTTAACATGGGTTTTTGGTTCCCTACGAGGTAAAACAAGTTTTCTTATAAATATAAATACATAATATACTGCATGCACGGCCGACCGACTCATTGCATAACGACTTACCGTGCATGGAGTCTGCATCCAAGGCTCGCCATCAATCTGCATCGGAAGGGATTTACTAGTCCTGCAAGCAATAAAAGTAAGAAACATGTTGCAGTAAAACCCACAATAAAGCATCTAAGCCAGTAAACAGTTCACAACAGCTGACTACTGTAATGTAAAGAGAAACAGGTACATAAAAAAGGAAGTGATAAATGAAGAGCGGGAGAGCGGGAGGCACCGACCTGATGGTCACGGAGGAGCACTGCGCCAGGCGCCTGCCGGCGCTCTTCAGGCCAGTGTAGATCTGACCCATCTCCATGGCGCCCTCCAGACCCACCACCTCCAAAAGCTGGTCAGAGAGGTCTGAGACGACAAAACATACGCTTCTTTAACTACGGCCAGAGACCGCTCATGCTGCCACCGCCGCCGCCGCATGAATCTCACAGTTGAAACGTACGACGAGCTTCGACAATTTAACCTGATCAGCTCGTCTTTGTTGCCACTTTTTAAATGTTGCTGAAGTCATGGAGACAAAAAAAAAAAGGAAAATAACAGAAAGACAGGAAGTGAGAAGACAAATGAGGACTGAAAAGAACGTGAGGAAGGAAAGGAGGAACGTGAGAAGCAGGTGAGGATGAATAAAAGACATGACATGTGATGTTCCTCACTTCAGACGTTTGACGCTCGCGGTTTAAAAAAAGAAAAGCAAAGTGGCAACAAGCAACAAAGCAAACAGCAATTAATCAGACTGCAAATGCAAATTAACCTCGTGATAATATAATAATTAATTCCTCCTCTGTTTTTCTGTTGTAAGCATTGATTTCGGCCCTGCTGGAAGCCCAGCCCATCTGTTTCGGGGGCGCCGCATATTAAAGCCGCCGCCTCATCGCTGGGAGCACTCAGACACTAATTGAAAGCAGGTTATTTAAAAAAAATTTTTTTTTTAGGCGCTCTGGTATGTGTCAGCTTGCCGCCACCATTTGCGGGAGTCACGACGGCTTCCTGAGGGAGTGTCGCAGGCGATGCTGCCGCCGCCGCCGTGAGATGCTGTTGTCGAACCGCGTTGTCCGGCTGTCACCGAGCTGATGGACACGCGTCTGCCCCTATCTGAGCGCCGGGCGGTGAGTGCAGGGGCTCTCTGGGGTCAGAAGGGGGCTGGGGTAGGTTGACCTCCTGACTCCGGGCTTTAAGGTTCACACCGTCTCCGCGGCTTCTTGCGTTGGTGCAAACGCACACACCGCCGCTGACACACACGTGCTGCGGCGGCATCGCGATGCTGAGAGTAGCATTGCCAACATAGGCTACTGAACAAAAACAGAATAGCCTTTAACTACTCAGTTTGTTTTTGGTTTTTTGCACTTCCTGCTAGAGCGCCCCCTGAGGGCTGAAGAAAAATTAATAGAAAAGCCGCATCTCTGTATAAACCTCATGGTTTAAAGCGTGGGACAAAAGTAGCGGCTTATAGTCCGCAAAATACGGTATTTATTTCAGAGCTTCAGCTGTAATATCTGAATGTCTGGCGGCGAGAAAAAAAGCACACCCCGCTAAATATAGACAAAAAATTTTTTTTTTAAAAGAGCCGTCTTGTTTACTTTGCAGAATTAAACTGTTACCTCACTGTTTATGCAAGAAATTTTCAACACACGTAAAAGCAGCTTGTGGCCAAATATAAGCCGAATCGCCCCGTTACCCAACCGACAATAAACATTTTGTGCCTCGTTCAGCTGATGAAATCAATGTTTGACTGTGAAACACACATTACAATACAGACTCCTCTTAAACGCTATCAATCTGGAACATGCTGACTGATTGATCTTTTTACATATAACCTGACCCAGTTGGACCTGCTGACATTTACAATCACCGCCCACTTCATCAGCTCCACCTGTTCAGTCGCTCATTAACACAAGCATCTAATCAGCCAATCACAGGTTAGCATTTGGGTACATAGAAGTGGTCCAGACGACCCGCTGAAGTTCAGACCAGCATCAGGATGGACTGAACGTGTTCCAGAAGCTGCTGGTCTACTGGGATCTTCTCCAGAACCATCTCCAGGGTTGCTGGTGGTCTGATGGTCTGGAGATGTTCCCAGTACCAGCTGATCCTGGTTTAACCACCACAGTCTACCTGAGGATTGTTGCTGACCATCTCCATCCCTTCATGACCACAGAGGACCATCTTCAGATGGAAACTTCCAGCAGGATGATGCACCAGGATCATCTCTAACTGGTTTCTAGTGGTCTCCACAGTCTCCAGATATCAGTCCAGAAGAGCAGCCCTGGAGGAACTGGAGGCTCTCATCATGGATGTAACTGGTGATGCCGTCATGTCAACATTAGGGGTGTGAAAAAAAATCGATTTGGCAGTATATTGCAATTTTCGGCCGCCCAATATAATATCGATTTTTTAGGAAAATACTTCAATGTGCAAAAACACTAATAATAAACAATAAATAGATTGTTTTGAAGCAAATAGTTTAGACTTAATTTGTCCCCTGAATGATCAATATCATCTGATGAACATATACAGCAACTTGATTTTTCATCTCTACTTTTAATTTTGATATTAACTGGGTAGAATATTACAATATACTGAGATAACGTGATATCATATCGTGACCCAAGTATCATGATAGATATCGTATTACGAGGTCCTTGCCAATACTCACCCCTAGTCAACATGGACCAGAACCTCTGAGTAACGTTTCCATCACCCGGTTGATTTAATGTTTTTTATTTTTTATTTATTTAGTGTCCAACACCAGACAGATAACATCGAGAAAAAACCGCCTGGTGGCATCAATCTCAGCCCCGTCCTCTGGTCAAAGCGTGCGGGAAGAAATGGAGACCTTGTCACCGTCCCACGACCGGCCGTCGCCTCTGACAGCGGCGCTGACACATGTGGAGCGACAGGGCCGAGGGCGGAGGGGTGCGGACCGGCGGGGGCCAGCAGCCAATCAGCTTCGAGTAAAACCGAGGAGCAACGGCAGGAGTGCGTGGAGGCCGATCACCCAGCGAAAGCTTCACGGGACTTGTCAGGGGGGATCAGTCCTCGGCATCAACCCCTCCACCCACAACTGAACCCCCCCACCACCACCTTTCCTTCCTCCCTCCCTCCCTCACTGGCAAATCCTCAGTCCCATTGTAAATAATTCACTCTGCAGCCATTCCCTTCCACCTGAGGGGGCTTGTCTCCTGGCGTCACCAGCGGGACGATTTAACAGCTCCCGAAAGGTCACAGTTTTTTTTTTTTTTTTTTTTATTCCCTCAGCCAGCAATCCACACATGAATGCAACCGCACACACATTCTCAAAAAATAAATAAATAAATAAAAAACAGTTTGCTACGCAGCGCTCAGCAGTGCCCCCGCGGGCCGAGGTGCTCCCGCGTTCACCTATAAATACGCCACTCTGGATTCAACACACCGCCCCCCCGCTCTCCTTGAGGGCGTCTCTCACAAGGACATCCATTCTCACGTATTCAGCCTGAGTGGAGACCCGACACGCAAACGCATCGATGCACAGCCTCGAATTAACACAGACGCACACGGCGGTGGGTTATAAACACACACTCCACAATCACACTAAGAGCCTTCCTAGGTTCAGTCTGTGTCCTCTTCTTTTTTCTGTTTTTTTTTTTTTTTAAACCACGAACACCAAAATGATTGATTTTTTATTCGGGGATTAATGGAGTGTTCATTGTTGCGAGGCAGGGCTCTGGACTGATCAACTCATCTCCCTCGCAGTCTCCTCAGATAAAAAAAGACAACCCGATTCACGTCCTCAGAAAAATCAGATTTTATTAAAGTAACTACATAAGAGGACCTGTTGCGTTGCTTTTAAAACCATTGCACAAGCACGCGGTATATCATTTTTATATCATTTTTTTTCCCCCAGCAACTTTTTCCTATTTATTTCATTGAAAAATAAATAGAAAAAAAAACCCACGAGAAACCATGGAAGTTTAAAAGTTCTCAAGGCGTGGCGCCCCCCCCCCTCAGCCCTGATGTTTCCAGCGCCCCCCTAAAGGTTCAGAAAGCCCTCGTTGAGAAACACTAGTTTACACCATTCGTTCTCAAACAAGTGCTGCAGTCCTTCCTCCTTTTCTGCTACCACTCCGCCTGCAGTCTCTGACTCCAATGACTGTATGTTTCTAGGTATTTTGCTAATGCCAACCCCAACCCTTCTTAGCGGTAACATGACTTCTATGCCTTTTCAAAGCCATAGAAGTCCACTGGCCGTAAAAAAAGTCATGTTTATTTTGAGAACTTATGCATCGACATTTACAGTGGAGGAAATAAGTATTTGATCCTCCACTGATTTTGGCAGTTGTCATAGTAAGAAATTAATGAACGGTCTCAGACTTCTATGGCAGCTTTATTTTAACAGTTATAAAAACAATATTGAAAAAAAATTTGAGAAAATTAAATGAAATGAAAAATAAAAATCAATTTGCAAGTCCTTGAGGGAAATAAGTATTTGATCCCCTAGCAAAACATGATCTAATACTGATCTAATATTTTGGTCCACTCCTCTCTGCAGATCATCTCCAAATCCTGAAGGTTTTGCGGCTTGCACTTGGAAACTCTCAGCTTCAGCTCTCTCCATAGATGTTTAATAGGATTAAGGTCAGGAGACTGGCTAGGCCATTCCATGACCTTGATGTGCTTCTGATGGAGCCACTCCTTTGTTTCCTTGGCTGTATGTTTTGGGTCGTTGTCATGCTGGAAGACCCGTCCACCACCCATTTACAATGTCCTTGTGGAGGCAAGGAGGTTGTCACCCAAGATTCTGCGGTACATGGCCCCGTTCATCTTCCCATCGATGCGGTGAAGTCGACCTGTCCCCTTAGAAGAGAAACACCCCCAAAGCATAAGGCTTCCACCGCCATGCTTGACAGTAGGGATGGTGTTTTTGGGGTCATATTCAGCATTTCTCTTCCTCCAAACACGTCGAGTTGAGTTGAGGCCAAAGAGCTCAATTTTGGTCTCATCTGACCACAGCACCTTCTCCCAGTCTCTTTCTGAGTCATTAATATGTTCGTTGTCAAACCTGAGTCGGGCCTGGACGTGAGCCCTCTTGAGCAGAGGGACCTTGGACCACTGCAGGATTTTAAACCATTGAGTCTCAGTGTATTACCAATAGTTTTCTTGGTGACTGTGGTCCCAGCTGCCTTGAGATCATTAACCAGCTCCTCCCGTGTAGTTCTGGCTGATCTCTAACCTTTCTCATGATCATTGAGACCCCACCAGGTGATATCTTCCATGGAGCCCCCAGCCTAGGTTGATTAACAGTCATGTTGTTCTTCTTCCACTTCTGAATAATTGCACCATCAGTTGTCACCTTCTCATTCAGCATCTTATGGTTTTGTAGCCCATTCCAGCCTTGTGGAGTTCAACAACTTTGTCCCTGACATCTTTTGACAGCTCTTTAGTCTTGCCCATGGTGGAGATGGTGGAGTATTACTGAGTCTGTGGGCAGATGGCTTTTTATACAGGTGACTATTTGGAACAGGTGTCTCTCATGCAGGTAATTACTTCAGTGAGATTAGGAGTGTGCCAGTGGTCTGTGGGAGCCAACACTGGTCAAGGTTGGTCGGGGATCAAATACTTATTTCCCTCAATGACTTACAAATTCATTTTTATTTTTCATTTCATGTCATTTTCTCAATTTATTTTCAATATTCTTTCTATAACTGTTAAAATAAAGCTGCCATAAAAATCTGAGACAGTTCATTTATTTCTTAGTATGACAACTGTCAAAATCAACAGGGGATCAAATACTTATTTCCTCCACTGTATTTGGTTTTATTTTAAAAGTGTGAATGCAGGACTTTACGTGCATACGACCGTACTGTACGGTGAATCAGCTGCTGCATTTATTCCTGTTTTCATATGAGCCCTTTGATTGGTTCGAGCCGTTCCACCATCTACCGCAGACTCATTCTGTTTCATTCATTCATATATTCCCATTGATGAGCGTCTTTTTGACATAAATGGATCCGGGAGTGAGCCCAACACCCCACCCAGTCCGCTCCTATTAGCCAACCCTGTCCACCGGCGCCCATGCAGACCATTAATACCCAAGTGACAGTTCCACACAGTGACACGACTGCACCTCTTCTTTGCAAACAAAGACCGCTGGCTCTGATTCACCTTGTCATCGGTGAAATATTAATGGGCTCCGGAAAAGTTTGGCCAAAAGTTGAGCCTTTGATCCATCTGATAGAAGCAAGGACACAGACTGACTGTGTCTAACGGAGGCATGGATGGAAAGAGACTCCTGCACCGTCTGACCTATTTAAGTTGCATTTTAAGCGTCCGGTGGTAAAAACCATCCGTGCAGCGATTGTCTTTAAACGAGCCGGGCTTCTAAAAATGGCAGCAGAGACATCTAAAAGGTGGAAAAGGTGAAAAAAAAAAAAAAAGGGATGCTCTGGGCTGACTCCAAAACGTCTCTGTCTGCAACCAAATCGCGTTCAAGATAGACGGCGGACACGCTGGCGTCTAATCTGCTCTGGCGAGTGTCAGCACCGGTTAGGGATGGAACGGTTACCGGTATTACGGTAAAGCACGGTAAAATTTTACGCGATAATGATTGCCATTCATGTTTGACTTCATCTCATTATCGCGGCCAATTACCGGGATATGTAATATCAGCCTCATTCAAGTCTGTGAGCGACTCACGACTGTGTCTCGCGTGAATATGTAGCTTGTAACATCGGCATCGTAACGTTAGCATGGCAGAAACTGGTGATAGCACGCAGGACATTGAAAAATGACATCGAAAAAGGACAAAAATTATGTTCTTCCGATGCCGTAAAAATATTAATTTATTCCTTAAACTGATCCGACAACCCTAACGCTGGCAGTTAGCGCCACAGCGGTCAAAAACCTTTTGCCCTTCCGGGTCAAACGCCAAACCAATAACAGGCAGCTACCTTTAGCTTCTGATGTTTTAGTATGACAAGAAAAACACAAGATTTTGTGAAATTACTAAAATGTATGGGTTTTTTAGACATTTGTACAGCAATTAAGAATATCGCGATAATATCGTAAACTGTGATAATTTGGTCACGCTAATCGAGATGTCAAATTTTCCATATCATCCCTACATTACATCCTTACATCCCTAGCACCGGTAAGTCTGAGCCAGACTTGACCCAGAGGTCACGAGCCGGGCCGGGCTTGGTGTTATGGAGGGGGCTGGTTGGACCAGATGTGGCCCCTCTGTCTCAATCCCAGATGAGGTCAAAGTGGTCCAAATGCGTCAACCGTGCTACATTCGTACCTTGGACCGTGATCATGAGCTCTTTGGGGTCCACCAGCGGCGTCCTCCTGTCTTGGCTCTTCTTCCCTCCCCTGCGGTGACCCCTCTTCTTCTTGCTTTCGCCCCAGAGGTTGGAACCGCCGTGCATGCTGGGAATGTTGAGGATGGCAATACCCTCCAAGGAGATGGCGCTGAGGTCCAGAGTCACGTCGTCGCACTGGCAGAACGGAGGAGGGAGGATAAGAGAACAGTGTCAGACATTTGCCCCTTTCAGCGGGAATACGAACCTGTCCTGTCCAATACTGGGAGCGTGTCTCTGCGTCTCAGCTTTAGCATAAACCGCATAAACGTGATCTCATTAAGCCAATAAGGCCTCTGGCGCTCTCCCGTGGGAGCAGGTGCGCTCATACGTCGCATTAAGTTTTAATGTTCTAAGCTAGGGATGGGCATTTTATCCGATGCGCAATCAGTGCATCGATGCATGGGTCTATCGTAAATTGCATGGAGTGGCGTGCATCGGATTAGAGACTGGTTATGCTTTGTAATGTTATATATATTTACAATTATATTCATTCAATTTGCTTCCATAATTATATGTCAGCAGTTAAATTCTCACGAGTGGACTGTTTATTGCGGAACAGCAACACACTCTGATTTACCTACTCACAGTTACCACTAGGTGATCACTAGTCACTGAACATCAACAACCGGGCGAAGATGCCAACCGCCTCAAGAAGAAGAAGAAGAAGAAAAACATCCAGACTACTCCAGTCAGCAAATACACGTGTTAAAGTAGGTTGCAGTAAACATGGTAGACGACGAACAACAAATTCATAGTTTACTGAGCCATATCATGCATTGGATTCACCTCATGCTACTAGTAGCTCCAGCGGTGCTAACAATACACAACACCAAGGTATTGGTAATTTTTTCCAAACTCCACTGAGCGGAAACTGCCTGCGCCAAGGTAATGACTAAAGCCATCGCTTTAATTAAAAAATAAATAAAAATAAAGAAAAGACATTTGAAATTTTCTGTTATAATAATGGCGAGGCTGGTGTTATTTATGTAGGTCTAATCTGTATTTTTCTATATTTTTAGTTATGACAGACCTGTTTGGCCTGTTTGGCCACTACTGTTAGGCCTATGTCGCTGTTTGTGAAATAGCCCTAATTTTTTATGTTGACAAACACACCTCCTCACTGCTTAAGTAGCCTACTGTAAGTGATCTGTCTTCATTTGTTACAAGCTTCTTATTGATGGTAAGTATGATACTGATTATGTTCTTGAAGGAACAATAATGTTAAGTTGAATTTGCAGATTTGCATTGTTAGTGCATCCTGATTGCATCGTGGTAGTTAAGAAAAATTGTATTGTCCTGAATTGGTAGATACTTCATGGGAATTGTTAGTGTATCGCAGTCATTCTCAAACTTCAGAATACCAAGGCCCAATTTGAAAAGTGAAAAATCTCCGCGGCCCACCGAAACCTTTAAACACAACTGTGATGAACATTCAGGACTACATAAATTTTCTGATATTAATGTAAGGGGTCAACAAATAAGGTGACACTTGTCATATTAAGTTAAGATGATGGTAGTATAACACTTAACTGGTTTGTTTTGTTACTTCTTAATGTTTTTAAATCATCTCGTTACTATTTTACAGTAATCAAAAACATTTTAAAAAGATCGAGGATTTTAAACGTATTTGTTTAATTTTTATGACCTCTCACGGCCCACTTGCAGTACTGAAACGGCCCACCAGGGGGCCGCGGCCCACACTTTGGGAATCACTGGTGTATCTTATCGTAGCCTACATTTAGAGATGCATATCGTGTCCTCGTGGGGATGGAGGTTTCCATCCCTCGTCTTAGCAGAGAAGAGCCCGTGATTGACTGTTCTTGAGCTAGCAGCAGAACGCGCCGACGTCTTCATCCGCGTACCCGCGCCGCATCTAAACCTGCAGAGCGATGAAAACTTCTGCACGGCGTAGACGCGCCCTGCGAAGGTGTGAGGTGAACTGTACGGACACCAGCTTCATTATCACCCAACATCATGTGCAGCAAGGTCATGCGGGGATAATTACCCGACTGACGAGCTGGGGATCTATGAAAAGCAGGTGGCGAGAGCGCACCGTTTATTTATAAAGGGGGATGACCAGGACAGGATGACACGTGCAGGCACTTCACTCTTTCCTCACAAGAACAAAAGCTCAGCAGAAACAAGAGCGGTGTCTGATTTACCTCCACCTCCAGAAAGTCGTGGAGCTTCTTGCACGTGGCCGAGAAGGTCTCCGAAGTGCCGAACTCAAAGTACCACAGCTTGTTCTTTGTTCTGGAAAAAAACCAAAACAAATACAAAACAAAAGAACAGAAACTGCAAAGGGACTGAAAAAAAAGGAAACATGGAAGTCTTTTCTTCAGATTTTCTTCAAAACCTAAAGATTGTGCTCTGTGCCAGCAGCTCCCTATAAACCTATAAATGGGCTTTTATATATATATTTATATATATATATATATATATATATATATATATATAGTCATGGAAAATATTTTTAGACCACCATTTTTTCTCCACTTTCTTGTTCATTTTAATACCTGGTACCACTAAACGTCATCATGTGACCAAAACAGACAGAAAAGAAAACACTGAATGCATAAAAGCAGTGTTTTTGGCAGTACAACGCCATAGCTATTGATGTAAAAAACTTAAGTGATTTAGGTTATAATCAAGAAAAAACCATGGAAAATGGTAAGATATCAGCTCTTAAATAAAACTCTTATGAGCAATCTTTGTGGTTATCGTTATGTTTGTCCAAACAAATGTACCTTTAGTTTGTACCAGGCATTAAAATGAACAAGAAACTGAAGAAAACAAGGGTGGTCTAATAATTTTTTCCATGACTGTATATATATATATATATATATATATATATATATATATATATATATATATATATATATATACATATATAATTTTCTTCTAATCCACAGTGGATCCATGCTTTTAAAGAACAGAGTAATTATTCTAAAGAAAGCATGATGTGCTTCATTAATCACATATTAAGGTGTAATGAATAACCTAAAGGCGGTTAAGGAGGCATCTGAGGGAGCGCACGCCCAACATTAAGGCCCAGCGAGCAGCAGCTAGAGGCTAATCCACCTGCCCCTGCAATTAACCGAGGACTGGGGCGCTGCTCCCCGGGCTTCCTGCAGCACACACTCCCACCACTAATGCTGATGATCAATGACCATGCAGGGGTGGGTCACCATCTGTCTCCGTGCCACACTGCACCGCGGCAGCGGCAATGAAATGTCACCGTTACCTTTACTTCACGCGCAGGCCTTCAGTGCTGTCGAGCAAAAACTACAGAGGAGCTGGAACGAACGCGCGACACCTCGGCCAGACAGAGCTCGTCTTTGGCGCCGCCTCTCTTGACGGACCGGGGGTGCACCAGTGCAGATGGAGTGGGCGTCCTCCACGTATAGAGAGAGAAACGTCAGCGCTAGTTTCTAGAGCCGCACGCTGTCCCGTCCAACCCTAACCTTAACCCTAACCCTAACCCTAACCTTAACCCTAACCATAACCATAACGCTAACCGCATCCAGCTGCAAAAGTATGGCTTTGCAGCCTTAGAGTCTGGTTGCTGAACAACAGAATGGAAAAATTAAAGACATGACAACGACAAGGATGGGTCAACGAAGAAGAAGTTAGTGAAAGTAGAGGTGCACGATAACTATCGGGCCAATAACAGGAAACTATGATGTCATCCCGATAACTCCGATATCACCAACAATAGCCCCGATAACATATATATTTTTGTCAACACAGCAGTGCCTCGCTCTCTCTGAGCTTTGAATGACCGGCAGTGAATGTTATGTTCAAGTGACGTCGGCATAATCAGAAAAACGATTACTCAATAAGGAAAATCAAGAATACCCCCTCATGCCAGAAAACAACTCGTTAACTCGGTCATAATTTTAGTAGTTGCTGACTTTGATTGATATTTGCAGTATTTTCCCACATGTTACACATAAAAAAAGAAAAAAATAGAAAAGGCTGAAAGAACAACTAGCAAACGAGGGAACGTGGGAATTTACGTTACACCTTGAATGCAGCCTGCAGCACAGCGCTGATCACAACAAACATGGCGGCGTGGAACTTCATTAAAGTTTCAGAAGAAGATAGATTGGTGGTTATTTGTGACGAATCCTCCGAGTGAATTCTACGAGGAGGGAAGCACAAGCTTTAATACGTAAAACCTGATCAGCCACCTACAACATAACAATCGCTTCCATGGATGTTTGAAATCGAGCTAACATGAGCTAACGGAAGCTAATGCTAACGTGCGCAAGTCAGCAGCAGTCTCTCCTCTCCCTCATTCCTCTCATCTAAAGCTTCAATGAGATCAAAAAATAAGAAACAAAAAAATCACTGAACCTCATTTACTTTAATTAAAGGTATTAATTTAAATGGAACCACAAGCCAAAATCCTTTAAATGTTAATCTTTTTCAGTTAGTAAATCTGATGCATGTATTTCCATCAGTTCACGGAGCCTTTATTTTTTATATCAGTCAGAAATGAACCTTATTTAAGTTAATGTGAGATATCAAATAGGTTTGTTTGTTAGCTTTATGAAAATGTTTGAGAGGCTTGACAATAGTTTTTCATTGGAAAAAATAAATATCTGTTTATTTAAAGAGTCAAAACTGTTTTTGGTTTTGTTCATAGTATTGATGTAATGATCTTAGGTATATGTGTGTGTTATCGGTATCGGCCTTTAGGAGCTGAAAGTTATCGGTTATCATATTGGTTTTAAAAAACGGTTATCGTGCATCCCTCAGGGAAAGTGTCCCTTTTTGGACAAATTTAACGTGGGGAATGCTTGACACTGTACAGGAAGTGGTGACAATGGACTGGTTTTCGTGTACAATGGCCGTGTAAAGTGTTACACAAGTGTACACCGGGTTTACATTTGCTGGTGTACACTTTAATTACCGTCGTTGACACGGCGGTAATTAAAGTGCTCTAAATGATCCTACTTTGTTTCACACAGTTCTTGATCTTCCAACAGACAGAAGCATGTAAGATAAAAGGTAAGTAAAAACAAATAAAACAAAAAAAAAAACAACAATGCTGATGCACAGAAGCAAATACAATAAAAAATGACCCTCTCCTCGCAGGAATCAAAGCACTACAAGAGGAACGTATTAGTATAAGCAGAGTAACAATCACTGAATTATTGATTTCCTCATTAGGACTTTTGTCAGGACCATTTAGCCACTTTATAAATGAGCTTTCATTAGGGTACTAGCAAGGTAGCCCGGCTCACAGCTGATTTATAATGTGCAACATGGTCAATAAGAAAGGGATGGCAGCAGAGGGAGGTACTTCACCACCACCACCCCCCCCCACCCCCCGCATCCCCGGCCTTCATCGCCAGGCTTCATCGTGATCGTTTACACTCAGCAGAGGGAAAAAAAACACAGGACACACTAACACAGGTGAGTTTGCAAGTAAACAAATGAAGGTGGCTTCTCAGAACAACATATGCAAATCTGGTGGCTGGTGGTGAGAAAGGGAGGAACGTTCTGGACCCTCTGACCTTCACCTGCTGCTCTGGAGGTGGCTTCAAGGTGATTCTGGTACATTCCAGGCTCATTCATTCAGCATCAGACAGTCTCAATACCTTTAGCTTTAAAGCAAACTGTGATCTTTTATAAACTTATTGGTCTAAATTCAACCCATCAGGAGTTGTCCTAAAAGGACAGAGACACAGAAAGGAGAAACGGATGTCGTCCTGGTATTTACTCACTGACTCCACCACCCTGTCTGCTCCCCGGTGGAGGCGTTTGGTGCCCTAACCCTAACCCCTAACCCTAACCCTACCCCTAACCTTAACCCCTAATCCTAACCCCTAACCCTAAACCTAACCCATAACACTAACCCCTAACCCTAACCTCTAACTCTAACCCCAAACCCTAACCCTAACACTAACCCTAACCCTAAACCCAATCCTTAACACCTAACCCCTAACCATAACCCCTAACCCTAACCCTAAACCCAATCCTTAACACCTAACCCCTAACCATAACCCCTAACCCTAACCCCAACCCTAACCCCGAACCCCTAACCCTAACCATAACCCCTAACCCTAACCCTACCCCTAACTTTAACCCCTAATCCTAACCCTTAACCTCTAACCCTAAACCTAACCCATAACCCTAACCCATAACCCTAACCCCTAACCCTGAACCCCTAACCCTGATCATAACCCCTAACCCCTAACCATAATCCTAACCCTAACCCCTAACCCTAAACCTAACCCTAACCCTAACCCCTAACCTCTAACTCTAACCCCTAACCTTACCCCTAACCTTAACCCCTAATCCTAACCCCTAACCCTAAACCTAAACCTAACCCCTAACCCTAACCCCTAACCCCTAACCCTAACCCCTAACCCCTAACCTGACACCTAGACCCAAACTGACTGCTTTTGCTTTTCCTGAGAGGAAATGAGAGCTGGAGGTTTGAGCAGACTGGAGATGGCTCAGAGTCAGAGGAGGAATGTTCAAGCAGTCGGAGCAGATGCTTTTTATTTTTTTTTACCAGGGTAAAAGTACCAGGGTCTGATCCAGGGTCTGATCCAGTGTCTGAACCAGGGTCTGATCCAGGGTCTGATCCAGTGTCTGAACCAGAGTCTGAACCAGGGTCTGATCCAGGGTCTGAACCAGAGTCTGATCCAGGGTCTGATCCAGGGTCTGAACCAGAGTCTGAACCAGGGTCTGATCCAGTGTCTGAACCAGAGTCTGAACCAGGGTCTGATCCAGTGTCTGAACCAGAGTCTGATCCAGGGTCTGAACCAGGGTCTGAAGCAGGGTCTGATCCAGGGTCTGAAGCAGGGTCTGGATCAGGGTCTGAACCAGAGTCTGAACCAGGGTCTGATCCAGGGTCTGAACCAGAGTCTGATCCAGGGTCTGATCCAGGGTCTGAACCAGGGTCTCAACCAGGGTCTGAACCAGGGTCTGATCCAGGGTCTGGATCAGGTTCTGAACCAGGTTCTGAAGCAGAGTCTGATCCAGGGTCTGAACCAGGGTCTAAACCAGGGTCTGAACCAGGGTCTGAACCAGAGGCTGAACCAGAGTCTGAACCAGGGTCTAAACCAGGGTCTGATCCAGGGTCTGAACCAGAGTCTAAACCAGGGTCTGAACCAGAGGCTGAACCAGAGTCTGAACCAGGGTCTGAACCAGAGGCTGAACCAGAGTCTGAACCAGGGTCTGATCCAGTGTCTGAACCAGGGTCTGATCCAGGGTCTGAACCAGAGTCTGAACCAGGGTCTGATCCAGGGTCTGAACCAGAGTCTGATCCAGGGTCTGAACCAGGGTCTAAACCAGGGTCTGAACCAGAGGCTGAACCAGAGTCTGAACCAGGGTCTGATCCAGTGTCTGAACCAGTGTCTGAACCAGTGTCTAAACCAGGGTCTGATCCAGTGTCTGAACCAGGGTCTGATCCAGTGTCTGGACCAGGGTCTGAAGCAGGGTCTGGACCAGGGTCTGATCCAGTGTCTGAACCAGGGTCTGATCCAGAGTCTGAACCAGGGTCTGATCCAGAGTCTGAACCAGGGTCTAAACCAGGGTCTGATCCAGAGTCTGAACCAGGGTCTGATCCAGGGTCTGAACCAGGGTCTGAACCAGGGTCTGAACCAGGGTTTGAACCAGGGTCTGATCCAGGGTCTGAACCAGGGTCTGATCCAGTGTCTGAACCAGGGTCTGATCCAGAGTCTGAACCAGGGTCTAAACCAGGGTCTGATCCAGAGTCTGAACCAGTGTCTGAACCAGGGTCTGAACCAGGGTCTAAACCAGGGTCTGAACCAGGGTCTGAACCAGAGTCTAAACCAGGGTCTGAACCAGGGTCTGATCCAGTGTCTGAACCAGGGTCTGATCCAGAGTCTGAACCAGGGTCTAAACCAGGGTCTGATCCAGAGTCTGAACCAGTGTCTGAACCAGGGTCTGAACCAGGGTCTAAACCAGGGTCTGAACCAGAGTCTGATCCAGAGTCTGAACCAGGGTCTGAACCAGGGTCTGAACCAGGGTCTGATCCAGGGTCTGAACCAGGGTCTGAACCAGAGTCTGATCCAGTGTCTGAACCAGGGTCTGATCCAGTGTCTGAACCAGGGTCTGGATCAGGGTCTGATCCAGGGTCTGAACCAGAGTCTGAACCAGAGTCTGAACCAGGGTCTGAACCAGGGTCTGAACCAGGGTCTGAACCAGGGTCTTAATCAGAGTCTGAACCAGAGTCTGAACCAGAGTCTGAACCAGAGTCTGATCCAGGGTCTGATCCAGGGTCTGGACCAGGGTCTGAACCAGGGTCTGATCCAGGGTCTGAACCAGAGTCTGATTCAGGGTCTGATCCAGGGTCTGGATCAGGGTCTGAACCAGGGTCTTAATCAGAGTCTGAACCAGAGTCTGGACCAGGGTCCTGGATTTCCTCAAACCTGCAGCCCGGTGACGTCAATCAAACATCAGAACAAAGTCAGCAGAACTGAAGCAGAGTTCTGGACAGACTGTAACCGGCCCAGAGACCAGATACATCTGACCGTCCTGTCAATTCCCACCACTTAACCTAACTAGTGCACCATGGCAACAAATCACTCCGTGTCCCTGCTCATTAGGTAATTAGGAGCATCTCATTGGCCGGATTGGATTGTCGTTTGTTATCTGCCAGCCGATGCCAAACTCCAGGCTGTTCTGACAGCCCGACAGTGACGAGCATCTTCAGGACCGACCGGGACGAGCGGGGAGTCCATTAGAGCGAGATGATACTTTTAAGGCAGATCAGGAGGTAGATCCTTTATGGTAAGTGTAATAAAAGTGAACATAAAGCGCTCATTTACTGAGACTGCTCCTGTCTGCTTGCGGGACGTCGCGGAAGTTCGTGTGTTATATTACCGGCGAGAGCGACGTGGACTTTCTGCAGCGCAACACGTGTTTTCAGCTCTCTGAGAGGCCTCAAACCCTAAAAACTAAGGTTGGACCTGCGATGCGTCGACGCAAAGGAGTCCGTTAAGGACTGTGATAATTCGCTATTTTTTGATGTGTATCATTAATGTTAATTAGGGCTGGGCAAGTTAACACATTATTATCGCGTTAACTCGTTAATTTATTAACGCCGACATTTATTTTATCGCGCGTTAACGCATGTTGCTCACGTGCTTTTTTTTTTTTGAAAAGTCTGTTACTGGCTGCTGCGGAACCGGAAAAGAATTGACGGAAAAACATGCAGAAAAGCTAAAATAGACATGGAGAATGGTAAAAATCCGTGAACTTTACAGTTCAGGTAGCAACTCAGGTAGCAATATTAACAATTCTGTCTAAAAAAAAATTCTACACTGCAACAAAACCTTCGCATCATTCCTCCATGTTCCATCAGATCTGCTCCATGTGTTCACTGTCCTGCTGTTCTCTAGCTGGTTACTGCAGTGCGGCTCCATCTAGTGGCACAGATGTGTAACGACAACAGAAAGTCCAGTCCTCCATTATAAAATTAATTCAGTTCTGTGGCCCGTTGTGCTGAGCCACAATCATTTTTTTGGATTTTGTTTGTAGACTTTTTTATTTTATTTTTTATAAAAACAGGATGACATTAATGCCCTGGCAGTGGCAATAAGCTTTATTTTATTTTACATTTTTTAAGATGAGATTTACACTAAATATGTGTTACTGACAAGTGCTGATGTTAAAATGTTTGAACAACAAATCTTATGGAACTTCAGTTCATATGGCAGCAGAACATTGAAAAAAAGCGTACTTTACACTACTTTTGAATACATTATTTGATTTTGTGTATACAATGCGATTAATCGGGATTAATCAGGGAAATAATGCGATTAATCATGATTAAAAATTTTAATCGTTGCCTAGCCCTAGTGTTAATATTATACTATAATAACTCCATGGTGAAATATTGCTGCTGGGGACCTGCAACAGCGACTCGAGGTGTCCAGAACGTTTGGAGGGACATTTTTATTCTCTTTCCCAAACCAAAAGAAACGCTGGAGAAAGCAGTGTGGGTTAAGTTGTGTCCGTCCACACAAGCAACTGAACGTGGGGAAAGTTACAAAACACACCTACATTTACTCCAAGGTAATATGATTTAGCAGCAAGGAGGGTGATGAGTTCTCTGTTAGCATTAGCTCTGGTCCATAGGTCTGTCCCACACCAGAGCTATGTTAGCATGAGACAGTCGCAGCATTGTATTAATATAATTAATAAAGTGACGTTAACATCACTAGCCTCACCTTAAACCTAACAAAATAAATATCCAGGGCCATATATATTTGTAGACAACGAGGCAGGCTTATAGCTGGCTAGCGAGCTAGCCGGAATGCTAACGGAGTGATGTTTTCACTCATCACCCTCCCTGCTGCTAAATCATATTACTTTTACTAAATGGTGGTTAAATCAATCATCTAATAAACAAAGTAAACTTACCTTGGAGTAAATGTAGGAGTGTTTTGTAACTTTCCCCACGTTCAGTTGCTTGTGTGAATGGTTACAACTGAACCTACAGCTGCATTCTCCAGCGTTTGCTTCGGTTTGGGAAAGAGAATAAAACGTTATAAAACCTCCATAAAAACCTCCAAACGTTCTGGAAGCCGCGAGTCACTGTTGCAGGTCCCCAGCAGCAATATTTCACCATGGCGTTATTATAGTGTGATATAAATACTGATGTAGACATCGGAAAAACAGCGAATTAACACAATCCTTAACGCAGGAGCAGCAAGTTTGTCCGACATAGCAACAGTAACTAGGAAGGGGGCGGTGCTTACCGAAAGTCAAGTCATTGGAACACTCACAAGATGTCGCCAAAATCACTTTGATCCTTAAAGATCTTCCAGAAAATTATGTAAATGTTTTCTAAGATGAATATTGATATATATTGTATCGTGAGCCGGATATCGTGTATCGTATCGCTACAGCCATAGCTGCAGCAGTAACTTCAGACCGGCGGGGTCCAAACACAACAGCGGCTCGGGTTTCCAGAGTCGCAGAGGTGTCGTTCATTTGCACAAGCAAATTGTGAAACAAAAGAAAAGGGGGGGGGGGGGGGGGGAGCAACTGTTTGGTCTCGGCTGAGGTGATCTCTGAAAACAAACGGCTCGCGCCGGGAGAGGAACGAGCGGAAGAGCGAGCGGAGCGGAAGAGAGGGAGAAGAGCGGCGGGAACAGCCTGAATCTGAACGACACGTCCATCAGCCCGCCGCCGCCACTGCTGCTCGGCCACCGTGTTAAAGGATGTCGGGGCCGATCAGCGTCAGCGTAGCGTCGCTGCCCCGTGGCTGCGCCACCTTCAGATGCACTTTCCACCGGCCGCACTGAGTTCCAGGTACACGGACATCGATCCCTCCCTCCCCCCACCTCTGACACTTAATCTAACCCGCTGTGATCTACGACCTTATTTTCACACTAATTTCTTCTTGATCAGAGGTGATAAATATTGCATTGACATAAACCAACTCTTTGTGCGTTGCATCAATGCGCTGTTTTGTTTAACGCGACACGGCCTCGAGCGTTCCGACTCCGATGGCAGCTTGAGAAACGACCTGAGCTGCATCGTCTTGCCTTGAGAGACGCGGAGAGCGGTTTGAAAAATGTATTTGTCTCCGTTCCACTGAAATGGCTCTAACATGGTATTTTTTTACTCTTCTTCTTCGCCAGAATTCCTGATAGATGAATATTTAAAGCAAAGTGTTACATCTAACTCCCACAGTGGATCTTTTTGCAGCACAGTTGGCAAACAAAGCTTTTCTAAGTCACCTCTGGAGGGATAATTAATTCACTTCTCTCTCAGGGATGAATAAAATACTTTTGAATTGGACTGAATTGAATTGTTACCATCCTGGTACCTTTTATACCGAAACAGTTTGACCAGCTGGTACTCCTCCGTTTTTGTTTTTTTTATTTTGAGTAAATTTAATCAATTCAACTTTTTTTTTTCTGATGAAAGGTGAATCTCTTAACCTGTGAACCAAGTAGTTTCCTGTATGTCAGGGTTATAATAGTTTTGGATTTTTCCATTAGTTTTAGTTTTTATTTAGTTTTTAGTTTAGTTTTAATTCGTTTTTAGAGCAGTTTTGCTAGTTTTTATTCGTTTTTGTTTTGAAATACTTAGTTTTAGTTTAGTTTTTATTAGTTTCAGTGTTAGTTTTAGTTTTATTTTGTAAATAAGGGTTGTAATTTTGGTTGGAGTGAAGCACTGAACTTTTTGAAGGCTGTCGAATCACATAGTCGTGTTTACATTCTGGTCTCAATAAACATATTTATCAATGCATCTTCCCTCTTGTGGTGTTCCTGCGTATTTACTGACCAGCAGCTATCTGGTCGCCGGTGGAAACAGTCCATTATAGTTGCTGTTTTCTCCCGTTCCTTCCCAACGCTGACTGGCCTGCAGCTGTAGCTTCTCTTTCTAGGGGGCTAGCTTAGGCTAGCTTATCCAGGTATTCTTGGTTAGCCTTCTTTCCAGGGGGCTAGCTTAGGTCACCTTATCCAGGTAGTCTTGGTTAGCCTTCTTTCCAGGGGGCTAGCTTAGGCTAGCATCCAGCTAGTCTTGGTTAGCCTTCTTTCCAGTGGGCTAGCTTAGGCTAGCTTATCCAGGTAGTCTTGGTTAGCCTTCTTTCCAGGGGGCTAGCTTATCCAGCTAGTCTTGGTTAGCCTTCTTTCCAGGAGACTAGCTTAGGCTAGCTTATCCAGGTAGTCTTGGTTAGCTTCTCTTTCAGGGGACTAGCTTAGGTTAGCTTATCCAGCTAGTCTTGGTTAGCCTTCTTGTGCGAGCTTTTCAAATGGACTTTCAGATTCGTGGGTTTTTTTCTCCTTCAGAAGTATTCCACACATTGTATCACCTGCTTCTACAACAAGGCACTTATTTTTATCATTAACACGGTCATAGTCAAAGAAATCCCAAATAGGACTGTGCCGCTTTCTCACAACTTTTGACGCAGCCATCAGAGCTGATCACTTTTTTTTTTTTTTTTTTTTGCAGTTGTTGTATGGCGGAGCGAAGTTAATAGATTTCAAACATTTATGAGGAAAAAAAATTACAAACATGAAAACGAATTACGTTCTTGACATTATTATAGTTAATTTTAGTTCGTTTTATAAACACAATACAGTTTCAGTTAGTTATTGCTTTTTTTTAATTCTCGTTTTTATTCTATTTTAGTTAACGAAAATGTTTTTTCAATTCTAGTTTTCGTTATTTCGTTCGTTTTCGTTAACGATAATACCCTTGCTGTATGTCCCGTAGGGGTGAGTATTGGCAAGAACCTCACAATACGATATGTATCATGATACTTGGGTCACGATGCGATATTATCGCGATATATTTCAATATTATACCCAGTTAATATCAAAGTTAACTGTATATTAACTTTGATATTGCTGTATATGTTGCTGTATATGTTTATCAGATAATATTGATCATTCAGAGGACAAATTGAGTCAAAAGTATTTGCTTCAAAACAACCAATTTATTGTTTATTATTAGTGTTTTTGAAAAAATCGGTATTAGGAGCTGAAAAATCGATATTATATTGGGCAATATATCGCGATACAGGTCCGCGATATATATGTATATATATATATATATATATATATATATATATATATATATATATATATATATATATATATATATATATTGCCAAATCGATTTTTTTCACACCCCTAATGTCCCGTATATGATTCAGGTCAGTTTCTGCACAAACGGGCACAAAACACTGTTATGATGTTTGACAGTAAATTATGTTTTAGTGCTTTTTTAAAAAACATTCAAGTCAGTGACATGATTGTGTCTCTCAGAAGTAAAGAGTTTTAGAAACTGCTTCTACAAATGATTAATGATGCTCCCTCCGTGGAAAACTGCAAAGACTTCGAACGTTTCGCCGTCTACAGCTCAACTGAAAGATTCGAAGAATCTGAAGGAATCTCTGTGCACCTGGGGACAAGGTCAGCGCCTGGACTCAATACCGCGCCCGTTACGGGCCGTTTCATTCTGCTTTTATTTACACAAAAAAATACGTAGCAAATATTTTCAGGAGAGTTTGACAGTTTCATTATTCAAATTTTTCAAACAGCCGCAGCCACTTGTGATGATGCAAATAGACGATGGCATTAAGGAAATGAAACCGCCCGTGCACCATTGTTCACGAGCCACATTATTTACCTGACGCTTTGCTTTGCTGCGGCTCCTCCTGTCTCGTTTCGTCACAGACGTACTATTTTAGCTCCTCCCAGATGGCCCGGGCAGACATTATGCAAAAGTGTGTCATGGTGATGTCATTAGGCTCAGGAAAGAAAAACAGCCTGGACAGCAAACGAGGCGTTAAAGGCAGTTGAGGAGCAGTGACCTCTGTGGGAGGGGGCGGAGTCGGGAGGTTACCTGTTATTGTCCTAATAAAAAAGGACAAACCACGTGATTTTAGAATAAACTGAACTTTTTTCTTGTGTGTCTGGAAAGTCTTCTGAGATTCATCATGTTTTATATATTTTTTTGCTTTACGTCTAGCCAAGAAATGTCAGATTTAGTAATTAACTGTTAAAGCGAGCGTCAAGTTCCTGCTTTTAACTTTTTCTTTCACTCGACAAATCTTGCTAACTTTAATTATTATCCACTTTTATTTAGTTTACTAGCTACAATACAGAAAATAAAGTTTAAATTCTGGTGGATAATAACCCTCAAATTATCTGTCCATGCAGAAAGATATTTTTAATTTTTTTTTTTTTTTTTTATTTAATTTACTTTTTATATTATTTTATATTTTTTTTATTTGTTCCTGGGTCTTCATTTTTTTTTTATTAATTAAAGGACCTTTAATCAAGAATTATGTGCTCATTCTCAGTGTCTTTAATTTGTCTGTTTTTAACCCTTTAGGCACCCGACTTTTTTCAAGAAAATATACAACTTTGATATCAAGATTTCAGAAGGCTATAATTTGAAACCAGTTTGAGATAAAAGTAAACTCTCAATGAGAAAATTGTGCAGAATGACTCAAAGTCTGTGATGGGAGTGAAATTATTCATATAATTTCCATATTATGACGTCACAAGGTGGCGGCCATATTGGAAATGTCCATTGATCTAAAATTAAGCTTTTTTATTTTAAACCTACTTGTTTCTACGACGGAGTATTAAGGCCACACTGAAAAAAAAATTGTGGACAATGATTTTTTTTTTTTCATTCCTCACTTACGAGAAGAAAGTTGAAATGTTGAGAATAAAGTCGAAATGCAGTTTCCACAATAAAGTTATCCCAAAGATTTATTCAAACCAGCTTTACTCTACCAACATAATGTCTGTGTCTATGTGCTTTTATCACATAGACACAGTATTATAATAAGTATTCGTACTTTGAAGAGACTGTGTCAGAAATTGCACCTATTCAGAAAAAGAAACTAACGATTCTGGAATTCTGGAAACTGCATTTCGACCTTTCTTTCTCGACATTACGACTTTATTCTGGAAACTGCATTTTGACTTTATTCTCGACATTTCGTCTTTATTCTTAACATTTTGACTTTATTCTCGACAAATTGAGTTTATTCTCAATATTTGGACTTTATTCTATTCTCTACATTTAGACTTTATTCTCGACATTTCGACTATATTCTCGACATTTCGACTATATTCTCGACATTTCGACTTTTTCGGTTGAAGCAATCTAAATCTGAAGACCAGTAAAAATGTAATATTACTAGAAGTAAATCATTTTCACCCAGAATCCGCTGTTTTCTTTTCTCGTAGTTTTGCTCGTGATTTTTTTTTTTTTTTTTTGCAGCGTAACAATTGGAGCCAGTTTTACCTCGAAAGCTGACCCTGAAAGTTCTACCTAAGCTCCGTCTTTTGTCTGACTTCCTGTCTGCTACGGTATCGAGTTTTCTGCTCGGCCGGACTACGGCGCTCAAACGCCCGGTGTAAGCGATCTTGGACAGTGTTGTCAAAGCAAGTTGACCTCCTTGCCTGTAGGGTTGGGAATAGAGAACCGGTTCCTGTAGAGAACCGGTTCCTGTAGAGAACTGGTTCCGTACGTTTCAATTCCATGGAATCGTTTGGCAGTTTATCCAGCGATTCTCTTATCGATTCCAACCAGCACGAATCTCACGTAATTTACGCAAGTCAATTCCAGAAAGCACTTACGTGATTAAGTTACGTCGGTTTAGCACGCGCATTGGAGTTGTAAACAACAATGGCGCCCACCAGGTTCAAACGCTCCAAAGTTTGGCTTCACTTCACCAAAGAAAGATGGCAACAAGGCAACTAGCAGTCATTGTAAAGTGGAGATAACAGCGTCGGGAGGGAACACGGCAAACATGCAGAAACATTTGAACACACAACATGTGATAACGAGTGTCGTGTTTTTGACGCTTCGGACTGATGGATCTCAACCCAGCAGCAGTAGCCAAGCTAAGATCACCTCTGGTAACTCTGGTTAGTAGCTATCCCACTGCCTATGTGCTTCTTTGTAAAACACGCTATAACATTAACGCTATGCTATTAAACGAATGCCTTCTGCATTACATTTAGAAGATGACCGTGACGAGAGAGAGAGAGAGAGAGAGTCTGGCTGGTTCAGAGGCTGGAAGACATGATTATTTTTCTGCAAAAGAATTGTTAATTCTTCATAGTATTTGCAGATTTGTACTATGCACTGTTCCATTGTATTTAATAGTATTTATCTTTATTATTATTTTTGAGTGCTTAGTGAGCTCATATATCCTTTTAAAAAGGAGATTTTTAAACTTCTATTAGGAAAAATCTGTTAGTAAAATGTTACACATTCTTGTGTATTTGCACAGTTACATATTACAACAGTTAACACGTTATCCAGGCTTTAGGCCTCTTCTGACCTCACTGTTGAGTTTGTAAGGTCGTGACTTCTAAGTAAAAAAAAAATGATGCTAATAAAACTGTTAGTTCTCCTTTTACCCAAATTAGAATAGAATCATTAAACAGTATTGATAATGGAATCAGAACTGGAAAAATTCTATCAATTCCCATCCCTACTCGCCTGTAGGGGGACCCGCTGAGCTGAAAGAGTTCCTTTATGCCACTTCAGTGGGTTCGTATCATCTACGAGGCTGGAGATGCTTTAATGACGCGTTTAGTTGGGCTGAGCAGCTCACCGGTGGGGAGGAGTTATATTTCAGTCCCTCAGATGCTCGCTGTAGTTTGAGCCGCTTTTTGTGTGTGTGTGTGCATGCGCACGGTCAGGGCCACAGGTGAGGCCGTTCTCAATTACACACAAGTGGTCATTAATTATAGATGACACTCTGCTCGCATAAATGATTTTATCCTCAAATGAGGTCTGAGGGCGGCCACTACAGAGGTCCACCGTGCATGTGTGTGCGCGCATGCGTGTGTGTGTGTGTAACATGGAGTCACCTGTGGCCCTGTTCACAGCTTAGCAGGAAACCCACACACACACACAAGAAAAGCACAGGCGCATTAGCGCTCGGGCGTGTTGGTGAATCCAGCACACGGCAGGGCTTTGATGAACACGCTCATTATGCTAAAGAGTGCTTCAAGCTAGGGCTTCCCTCTGCCTTCAGGAAAGGTTAACTCAGGATGGTTACACGGCACAGCGAGAGCCTATGGGCTCGCCGGGGCAGAGGGGCTCCAGAGGGGCTCCAAAGCGGCAGGCTGACGCCGTCAGGTGTCTCGGGACCAAAAATAGACCCGGGTTCACAGAGCAAATATCACGGGAGCGTCGAGTTGCCGTGACGGACGCCACACGGAATAAACACGGATCGCAGATGAAGCTGACAGCTCCCAGATCAGGTGATTCCCTCTCACGGATCCGATGCTGCCTGATTAAAGCTGCCGCACGCAGGCAGGTTTTGTTTTCAAAATATGAACTAAATGATACGGACAAGCAATTAAAAAAAAAAAAAAAAAAAACTGAATCCGGAGTGAAGAAAGATGAAAGTATATCGCAATAAAAAAAATGTGCCTAATTACACACCTGAGACGGCTGTCAGACTGCTGGAGACACAACAGGTGGGAACCGTACAAACCGTACGAACCGTACAACAGTTGAGGACGCATTAATCCCTCCAGGGATGCACGATAACTATCGGGCCGATAATAGGAAATTATGATGTCATCCCGATAACTCCGATATCACGATGAATAGCCCTGATAACATATATATTTTTGTCAACACGGCAGTGCCTCGCTCCCTCTGAGCCTTGAATGACCGGCAGTGAATTTTATGTTCAAGTGTGCTGATCACAACAAACATGGTGGCGTGGAACTTCGTTAAAGTTTCAGAAAAAGATAGTTTGGTGGTTATTTGTGACGAATCCTCCGAGTGAATTCTAGGAGGAGGGAAGCACAAGCTTTAATAAGTAAAACCTGATCAGCCACCTATAACATAACAATCACTTCCATGGAGTTTTGAAATCACGCTAACGTGAGCTAACGTGAGCTAATGCTAATATGTGCAAACCAGCAGCAGTCAAACAAAACTAACTGCGAACAAAACAAAGGCTGTCATATTGACAGAAATGACGTGTTTTAGGTCACGTGATGTTAATGAAGGGTCATCTTCTGCCGCTGTTACACTGAAACGTCCCCGTGGTGGGATCAGCAAAGTCTCGTCTTATCTCATTCACTCTGAACACACGATGACTTGGATAATAAATGCGTTATAACTAGGGCTGGGCAAGTTAACGCATTAACGCTTTAATTTATTAACGCCAACATTTATTTTAACACATGTTAAACACATGTTGCTCATGTGCTTTTATTTTGAAAAGTCTGTTACTGGCTGCTGCGGAGCTGGAAGAGAATTGGCAGGTAAAACTAAAACAGACATGGAGAATGGTAAAAATGAGTGAACTTTACAGTTCAGGTAGCAACTCAGGTAGCAATATTAACAATTCTGTCTGGAAACAAAATTTCAAACCCCTTTGTTCAAGACGAATGTGTCATTTCTCCATGTTCAATCAGATCTGCTCCATGTGTTCACTGTCCTGCTGTTCTCTAGCTGGTTACAGTAATCCCCCACACTTCGCGGTTAACTCCGCGATAGGTGAAAAGTGCGATGTGGATGTACATGTACATACAGTATACATGTACGCGCTAACGCAAAATCTATGGAAGGTAAACTCACTTTGACGATCTCTCCTCTGTGTGTAGCTGACATAAGCAAGAGATGGGAGACGGTTGTCAGCCAATCAGCTTTCAGACAACCGACGGCACAGTAATGTCGTCATAGCAGCCAATCACAGGTCTTGATATTCGTTCATGGGGCCTCCCCTGTCGGCTCTTGTTGCTTCCCGCGACTCGTTCTTGATGTGATGAGTTTCACTTCAGCCTCACGCGCTTTGTTTGAATTTTTTTCAATTTTTTTTCAAATATTTTTTATTTCTATTAATACTTTTGAAATTTCTGCAATGTACTGAGACCGCAAAGTGTGAGGGATTACTGTACTTTAGTGCGGCTCCATCTAGTGGCACAGATGTGTAACGACAACAGAAAGTCTGTTCCTTGATTATAAAACAAATTTATTTCTGGGTCACGTAAACCAGACAATAAAATATTAAAAACAAATTCAGTCCCGGGACCTGTTTGCTAAAATTGACATATAAACAAACAGGATTTTTTTGTGTGTGTGTGTTAGATTAAAAAACAGAAAAAAAATTTAAAAGTCACTTTTTAAGTTTTTACATTTTTGATAGACAATCGAAAATGGAAAAACCAAATGATACACAGATAATTACAGACTGATAAAGTTACAGAACTTTAACATGGACATTTTCATTTTAAAGTTCTCCCAGACGGAGGATTAAACAGAAACAAGGTTATTTGTAACAACTGACAAGTTGAACTCCCCGTTAAAAGTTTCTGCTGTTACCTCAGAAATTACCTGTTTTAATGTTCTGATTGTGCTGAGACACAATCATTTTGTTGGATTTTGTTTGTAGACTTTTTTTTATTTTTTTATAAAAACAGGATGACATTAATGCCCTGGCAGTGACAATAAGCTTTATTTTATTTTACATTTTTTAAGATGAGATTTACACATCAGCACTTACTGACAAGTGCTGATGTTAAAAGTGTTTGAACAACAAATGTTTTGACACTTTAGTTCATATGGCAGCAGAACATTTAGATAAAAGTGACCTTTACACTACTTTTGAATTGATTATTTGATTTTGCGTATGCAATGCGATTAATCGTGATTAATCAGGGAAATGATGGGATTAATCGCAATTAAAAATTTTAATCTTTGCCCAGCCCTAGTATAACGAATCAATTAGCCTCAAATTGTAGCTCAGTTGACTTTAATTGGATTTAATTTAAATGACTCTACAGATCTGGACTCTCCTGTTGGTGATACATCTGATTTACAACCAAACACTTATTTTTATTTACTGGTGCGAGCACATCTGCCCCGAGTTATTACTTATCCTTAAAAAGTTACTTCGTCCACTAATTAACCCGTTTATTACCGGTACCTCCCCCAGTCCTGTACTGGGTTACCCTGGACATCTCTCCAGCTCACCACAGAAGAAATAAATTATATTCTAATCCTTTTTCAAAAAAAAAAAAAAGAAGAAAACAAGCCGTGTCAGACGTTTCTCTCACTATCAGCCCTTTTTTCTCCATCAGAATCAGAGATTAACACATAATTACATGGGGGATCAGCAAAAAGAAAGGAGACAGGGGGGCGGCGGGCCTATATTTTAACGAGGCGGTCGTGGAGGAGTGGCACGGGGGGGTTGGGGGGGCGCAGCCCTCGTCACGGGCCAACTGATTGTCTACTTTTAATCCTCGACCTCATTATCACCTCCAGGTCCGGCAGTGACAGTAAATGAATCTATCTGCCGAGTGTCAAATCTTCACACCTTAACCCTGGTAATCACCCCGAGGTGCAAATACAGAAGATGGATAGGACGAGGGAAATGGGGGGGTGGAGAGAGATGTGTGTGACCCCCCGCATTTCATCAACAAAATCCTCTCATTTCATAATTAAGCATTACTGCCTAATTACGTTGTTTTCCCGGTAATTGCAGCTGGTAAAATATTCAGCTTTGTTAAGGTCAAACTAGTTACATGTATGGATTCGCTTCAGATTGAATGTGCAGGACCATTACTGCTGTCAGATAAAAACCCAACCCACCTCCAATCTGACATTTTTCTTCTCGCAGGTTTCTTAATTATGCGATCTTACCATTTACCGTGACTTCTGGGAAGACGGGCGAGGCTCGCGTGGCTGCAAAACAATGAAAATACCTCAAAAGTTAACACTGGCCACGGTTACATGATGTTCTTTAATTCGGAATTAATAATTCCGAATTAAATAATTCTGAATTTAACTATTTTCCTTCGAGTTTACATGGAAATAGTAATTCCGAATTGAGGTTTACATGGAAAACACGTTTGATCGGCTTTATCCAATTCTGCTTAAGGTCTGGGGGTTGGAAGGGTTCTGATTGGACAGGGGGGGAGCGGACGTCTTTACGACTACCGGAAGAAAACAAACTTAGCAACAACTTATTATTATTCCACTTATTTTTGACCTGGGTGGCGTCTCTATCTGCGAAACCTCTTTCATTTAACCTAGCCGCTACAACTTTGAAAAGCTCACAATTTTTATGTTTCCTGCCATCTGTTCTTTTAATTATTTCCAGTTCCTCCAAGCTATTTATTAAATAAATCATCTCTGGTCTTGACCACCGTTTACTGCGTGCTGCCATCTTGAAACTTTGTTTTGAAAACAAGCCCAGCGCAGAATATAAGCGTCATCGCGACAGACGGGCAAGAGAACTAGCATGCGCAGAAAGACCGGAATTAATTTAAAGCGGAATGAGTGTATACATGACCACGGAATTATTTTATTCGGAATTAAAATCAGAATAAACCAGCCACTTACTTCGGAATTAAGTTTAATTCAGAATTGACATTTTCATATGGAATTAGGTGTTTACATGGTAACCTTTATTCAGATTTAACTTTAATTCTGAATTAAAGAGGAATTAAACTTCACATGTAAACGCACGGACCGAGACGTTTCCTTGATATGTAGAAACCAGTATTGCTTCCAGTGAATGTGACCGGCGGGAGGACGTTCAGAGCGAAACAGTCTCTCAGTCTGAGCTACTAAAACTGCTTTAAAGATGCTCAGAAGACAGACAGACAGAGTGGGGACGGCCCAGTGCTTCCTGTAATACCACTTTGTCCCACTGGGGGCGCACTGCATTGTCACTCAGACCACGGGCTGATTGGATTAATCCGCATGAGGGGTTAGCATGAGCTACACCAGCGGAGCTGAAACAGCCAACTGTGATTGACGGGAGGTGGGCGTGTCCCAGTCGGCTCCTCGACCCGCTCGTTGCAGCACGGCGCCGCGCTACGAGGAAGAAGATACTTTTCAGAAAGAAAGAAAGAAAGAAAGAAGAAGAAAGAAATGTCTTTATTGTCATTGTATCCAGGGGGGTACAACGAAATTCAGTCACTTCCACTGTCGCACACAATAGAGTATGGAATATAAAATATAAAATTTAAATATGAAATATGAAAATTTACAATACAGTTTAAAATATGAAATTATTTACAAACAAAACTATACAAACTAACATAAGAAAATTTTAATGAAATTTTAAATAGAGGTAGAAGGTGGCTGGTGTGCTAATTATTAAGGTGCAGTGGAGGTAGGTAGGAGGAGGTAGGCAGGTTGTAATAGTTCCGGTAGTGGGGGTTGTGTGTGTGTGTGTGTGTGTGTGTGTGTGTGTGTGTGTGTGTGGGGGGGGGGGGGGGGGGGGGGGGGGGGGGATCATGTGTGTGTGTGTCCATGGGCGTTTGCAGTTCTTATGGCCCAAGGGAAGAAGCTGTTTGTCAGTCTGCTGGTGTGGGATCTGATCGACCTGTACCGTCTTCCAGACCGCAGCAGGTCAAACAGGGGGTGGGCGGGGTGTGTGGGGTCGGCTGTGATGGCCCTGGTCCTCCTCAGGCAGGAGGATGAGGCCATCTGTTCCAGGGCGGGCAGAGGGCAGCCGATGATCCTCTGGGCCGTGTTGATGACCCTCTGCACCCGCTTTCCTGTCCTCCGCTGTGGAGCCAGCGTACCACACACACTCAGGCAGTACGTCAGTACGCTCTCCACAGCAGAGTGGTAGAAGGCCAACAGCAGCTTCTGGTCCAGGTTGTCCTTCCTTAGGACCCGCAGGAAGTGGAGACGCTGCTGTGCCTTCTTCACAAGGAACGTGGTGTTGCCTGACCAGGAGTTGTCGGAGGAGATGTGGGTGCCCAGGAACTTAAAGGTGGAAATGATTTCCACCCGTTCTCCGTTTATGATGAGGGGGGTGTGGTCTGGTCTGGTTCTCCTGAAATCCATAATCAGTTCTCCGGTTTTTTGGACATTCAGGGACAGGTTGTTGTCCGAGCACCAGAGAGACAGTTTCTTCACCTCCTCCCTGTACGCCGTTTCGTCTCCGTCACTGATCAGCCCAACCACGGTGGTGTCGTCCGCATATTTTATGATGCAGTTGGTTGGGTGGGACGGGGAGCAGTCATAGGTGTACAGGGCGTACAGCAGAGGGCTCAGGACACAACCTTGGGGGGAACCAGTGCTGAGGGTGATTGTGGAGGAGTGGTGGGGGCCGAGTTTTACAGTCTGGGGGCGGTGTGTCAGAAAGTTTTTTGATCCAGGTGCAGGTGGGGAGGGGGATCTGGAGCTGGAGGAGTTTGGTGCAGAGAATGTCCGGGATTATTGTGTTAAACGCTGAGCTGTAGTCCACGAAGAGCATCCTCACGTAGCTCTTCTTGTTCTCCAGGTGGCTCAGCGCTGTGTGGAGTGTAAGGGCGATGGCGTCCTCCGTTGACCTGTTTGGCCTGTAGGCAAACTGGTGGGGGTCAAAGGAGGGGGGGAGGAGGTCTCTGAGGTGCTGAGAGACTGAGCGCTCCAAGCACTTCATGATTACAGACGTCAGGGCAATGGGTCTGTAATCATTCAGACTGTCTATGGCAGGTTTTTTGGGGACGGGGACGATGGTTGAGGCCTTCAGGCAGGTCGGGACCATGGCGTGTGTCAGGGAGAGGTTGAACAGCCTGGTGAGGATCCCTGTCAGCTGGTCTGCGCACGCCTTGATCACCGCCCCTGGTATGCCGTCCGGACCAGCGGCTTTCCTGGGGTTCACTGCTCTCAGGTTCCTCCTCACCTCGTGCTCCTGAAGAGAGAGAGGTGGGGTGCTGGAACCTAGGGGAGGCAGTGACTGCAGGTGGGTGGTGGTGGTCTCAAACCGGGCAAAGAAGCTGTTCAGCTCCTCTGCCAGGGTGCAGCTGCTGGAGGAAGAGGGAGGGGGTAGGCCTTTGTAGTTTGTGAGGGCCTGGATACCCCTCCACATCTGTCTTGGGTTGCTGTCGATGAGGTGCCCTTCCACTTTCTCCTTGTAGGAGGCTTTGGCCCTTTTGATGCCCCTCCTCAGGTCAGCTCTGGCGGTGCTGTAGAGAGCTCTGTCCCCCGTCCTGAAGGCCGAGTTGCGAGCTCTGATCAGGGTCTGGACCTCACTGGTCATCCAAGGCTTCTTATTGGGGTAGACTCGGATGCGTCTCTCCTCTGTGACATTTTCTACACAACATTTTATGTAGAAAAGTACAGACTCTGTGTGAGTGTCCAGGTCCTGATCCTCAAAAATACTCCACTCCGTGCAGGCGAAGCAGTCCTGTAACTGGGCGAGAGCACTTTCGGGCCAGGCTTTGATGGTCTGGGTGGTTGGCTTTGTTTGTCTCCTGCGGGGGGTGTAGGCCGGGAGGAGGAATAGGGAGAGATGATCTGATTGTCCGAGGTGGGGGAGGGGGGAGGCTCTGTACGCATGTTTGATGTTAGTATAAACATGGTCGAGTGTGTTTTCTCCCCTGGTTGCACACTTGACGTGCTGGTGGAGTTTGGGGAGAACAGTCTTTAGGTTGGCTTTGTTGAAATCCCCGGCGATGATGTGCACGCCGTCCGGATGGGCCCTCTGTTGCTTGGTTACCATGAGCTGGAGCTGGCCGAGCGCCATGCTAACGTTAGCATCGGGAGGAATGTAAACAGCAGTCACAGTGACTGCCGTTAGCTCCCGCGGCAGATAGAAGGGTCGGCACCGAACAGTCATGGCCTCGAGGTCCGGTGAGCAGAAGGTGTCGACCACTCTGCTGTCCGTGCACCAGTCCTCAAGCACATAAACACAGAGACCCCCTCCTCTGGTCTTACCGGAGGCAACGGTCCGGTCGTGGCGGTGGATGGTACGGCTGGCTAGCTGTACCGTCGCGTCGGGGATTAGCCGGTGAAGCCAGGTTTCGCTTACAATCAACAGACAGCACTCACGAATGAGGGGGTTGTAGTTTGTCTGTGACTGCAGTTCGTCCATCTTGTTCGCCAGGGATCTGGCGTTTGTGAGGAGGATGGATGGTAACGGAGGTCGGTGTGGTTGTTTCCTAAGCCGGGATAGCAGGCCTGCCCGGCAACCACGCTTCTGCTTCCTGTCCCTACGCCGCCTCCGGCGTTTGCTGGACCCGATAACAATCCACGGGGCGCCCGGCGGCCTCGCTATCTCTGTGGGTATGTTGTGGGTCTGGGCGAAGGCGCTCGTGATTTCCGTCTTCGCTTGAAATCCGATGCGTATTAGCGACTGTCTGCAGTAACTGGAGTTACCGTGACATGGGTGAGGAACAAGCAGGCAGAGAGTAAAAAAAAGATACGAAAAAAGGTACGAAAAAAGCAAAAAGGTGCGAGCTAGTGGGGAGCCTCGAGCCGCTGCAACTGTGCGCGCCGCCATCTTTCTCCTAAAAAAAAGAAAACCCGTGGGTGACATTGAGTTTGTATATTTGATTTTTTTAGGGTTGCACGATAATTATTGGCACAATAATTATCAGGCTGATAACAGGAAACTATGATGTCATTTCAATAAGTCCGATATTATGACGAATAGCCCCGATAACATTTATATTTTTGTCAACACAGCAGTGCCTCGCTCCCTCTGAGCCTTAAATGACCGGCAGTGAATGTTATGTTCAGGTGACGTCGGCATAATCAGAAAAATGATTTCTCAATCAGGAAAATCAAGAATACCCCCTCATGCCAGAAAACAAGTCGTTAACTCGGTCATCATTTTAGTAGTTGCTGACTTGAATTGATATTTGCAGTATTTTCCCACATGTTACACATAAAAAAGAAAAAAATAGAAAAGGTCGAAAGAACAACTAGCAAACGAGGGAACATGGGAATTTACGTTACACCTTAAATGCAGCATGCAGCACAGCATGTTGCTGAAAACAAACAAAATGGCGGTGATCGTATGGAACTTCGTTAAAGTTTCAGAAGAAGAGAGTTCGCTGGTTATTTGTGACAAATGCGCCAAGCGAATTCTACCAGGAGGGAAAAATAGCACAAGATTTAATATGTCAAACCTGATAAGCCATCTGAAACATAACCATCGCTTTGACGGAGTTTTGAAATCGCGCTAACATGAGCTAACATGAGCTAACGCTAACATAAGCTAGCCAGCGTTAGAGAATTCACCGGGACTTACACACATTGGCGAAGCTTTTGAAAAATCCAAGAAATTTTCCAAAGATGACCCAGGGTCAAAGGTGAAATGGATAGAAGGTAGAAATGTTTGGATTAGGGCTGTCAAAGTTAACGCGTTAACGCGTGATTAACGCAAAATAATTTTAACGCAACTAATTTTTTTAACGCGCGATTAACGCGATTTAGCCTGGCCGTTGATGTACAATAGTAGAGAGGAGAGTAGGTTTAATGAGCCTCGGGCCCTGCCGTAGTTGTAGTCCTGTCGTCCTACGTAGTCCTGTCAAAACAGGAAGCCATGCACTGACTTTGACAGAAACTGGGATAAAAATGGATATTTAGATACTATTTTGAATGGTAAGTTCAGCTTCAAAACCTTGCCTGATGGCTAACTCCACAAGATAAATGTTGTTTGTGTTTGCTGTCGATGTGAATTTAGTTACCACCGGAGTCCCGACTACTGAAATATCACTTGTCGGCTAATGAGAGCGCTGATGCAGAGAGCCCCCCCCCCGTTTGAAGCAAACCATGAAAATATTTTGTATGAAGAACATAAGAGAAAATATTGAGTATATATATATAATATATAATGGATTTGGCATTGTAGCAATAAATAAACATGCATTTGTTTTGCATAAGGCAAGCATTTGTGTACTCTCAAGGCAAGGCAACTTTATTTGTAGAGCACAATTCGTACACAAGGCAATTCAAAGTGCTTTACAGATGCATACAATCACAAGAAGGCAAATAGAATCATTCCATACAAGCATAAAAATAATCAATAATAAATAAAATGAATTAATAAAAAAATTAATTAATTAAATTAAAAATGAAGAGTGCAGATAAAATCCTTCCAGTCATCATCTTCACATCTGAACAGAACTGTTTTCAGTCTGGATCTGAACATTGTCAGAGTTCAGGTCTGTCTCACATCTTCTGGAAGACTGGTCCAGATTTTAGGAGCATAAAACTGAAATGCAGCTTCACCTTGTTTAGTCCTGACTCTGGACACCAGCAGGAGACCACTACCTGAGGTTCTCAGACTCCAGGTTGGTTCATATGGATCTAACATGTCAGAGATGGACTTTGGGGCCATGAAGAGACTTGAACACAAGTAGAGCTGTTTTAAAGTCTATTCTCTGAGTGACAGGAAGCCAGAGACCTCAGAACTGGACTAATATGGTCATATTTCCTGGTTCTAGTCAGGACTCGTATTAATAAGAGTAATACAACTTGAAAAAGATCTGTATAAGGTAGATTTAGAACAGATAAAAATATGTGATTAATTTGTGATTAATTGTGATTAATTATTGACAGTCATGCTATTAATCTGATTAATTATTTTGAGAAATTGACAGCCCTAGTTTGAATCTAACTTGTGTCAGTACATTAATTTTCTATGTATATTTATTTTTTTGTAAACTTCTGGAAGTCACTTTTTCAGTTAGTAATTCTGATGAATGTATTTCCATCAGTTCAAGGAGCCTTTATTTTTTTATATCAGTCAGTAATGAACCTTATTTAAGTTAAAGTGAGATATCAAATAGGTTTGTTTGATAGCTTTATGAAAGTAGTTGAGAGGCTTGTCAATAGGTTTTCATTGGAAAAAAAAAATTTCTGTTCATTTAAAGAGTCAAAACTGGTTTCGGTTTTGTTCATAGTATTGATGTAATGATCTTTGGTATATGTGTGTGTTATCGGTATCGGCCTTTAGGAGCTGAAAGTTATCGGTATCGGTTTTAAAAAACAGTTATCGTGCATTCCTAGATTTTGTATATATGTATTCTTACTTTAAAATATGACAATGAACTTTTTTTATTTGCAGCTCAGAAGTCAGTATAATCAAATGATCGGTCAGCTTTATTGCTTTGTATAATTTTATTTTTCCCTGCTTTACTTAATGTAAGTTGTTTACTTACATCAGAGTAATGTGATTAAATGTAAAAGTGGTTTTTACGCCGTCAAAAAAAGCACTGCTGTTTTTCAGTCTTTATGAACTAATTTCTACTCAACACACAGTTATTGCAAATCTGATGGCAGTCAAATAAAATCTTCCCTTCTAGACGAGCCACACTTTCCTTCAACTGTCACAGAGAGTTTTTTTTTTTAAAGAGAGCTTCTTGCTGCAGGAAAATGACTCAGTGATGAGTTGCGATATACTTCAAATGAACACGAGTCCTTTGGACAAATCTAACAAAAGCTGTGCTACCTTGAAAAACTATAATCATGCATTATTGAATTGGCAAAGATAGTGTGTAATAGAGAGATCCTAAACTCATTCCCTCGCCTGAATTATTAATTGAATTCAAATAAAAGGCAGAATAATTTTCTTAAAATATCTCAATCATTTTCCACAGCAGCTTAAAATGGTGTAAAACAACAGAGATGCAGAACATTTTATTTTCCATAAGCGTCTGTAAAGATGACCTCTGAACACCGTCGTCGCTTTGTTGGTTCATTCTGAAGCGGTCGTGTCTTTTTTCCAACACGCCGCCACATCTGCCGCAACCGCTGGTTACCTCTAAGTGACGGGCCGGGGTTTGTTTAACCCCCCCCCCTTCACATCTGTGGACCCGTTTCGCCGGCTCATCTCCCCGTTGGAGCTGGCTGAACCGTTGCGCTCCGGCCGAAGTTAAACATGATAATGAGTACAAATGGGATTATTAGGAGCCTGTGTATCATCAGCCTGACTGATCCGCCATGTCGAACTAGCCAAGCGAATTCAATTAGGCTCGCAATTACTCCCCGGCGCTAGTGGAGACGTATTGGAGACGTTAAATATTGATGGAGACGTACATGGACGCAACGTTTGTTCGTTCCCGCATCTCCACGCGGCGATCACGGAGGCTAAATACGCCGCCTGTCCGTCCGTCTTCTGCGGCGCCGCGGGTTTGATTTAGTTAGGAGCTGTAGGCGGGGGGGGGCTCCTCCTCGGTCCGTCCAGGTCTTCTGTAGCCTGGCAGTTAGTGCTGGGCAGTATGACCAAAAATTTATATCACGGTATTTTTCAAAATTATATCGCTTTTACGGTTTTTTTTTTGAAGGCACAACCACATTTTCTAATCATTTAGAGGAATTGCTGTAGTAAATTGTCTTAGAATGACCTATTTTACTGTCACGAGGAGTGAATATTGTAGAAAAACATTCATATCTACACTAGTATTAATACAGGTTTGCATGGCCTCACAAAATGATACTATTTACAAAGAGGTGGCACTTGTTATTCTAATTAAGTGAAGGAATCAGAATGATTGATAGTTACAGTTAAAATACAGAACCCTTTTATTTGTCACATTTTGCAAACAACTTGAAAAAACATATTTTGTGAAAAATCAACATTAACTACACAATGTAAACAACGTTCTCGAGATAGTTCAACAAATAAATAATAAACAAAGTATGCAACTTGCAATATTCAAGTTTCGAAAGAAAAAAGGATTATCCTGTAGCAGCATATAAAGCAGCAGATTGCTGGTGTAGCCTCCCGCGGCTACAACTTTAGCTCGGCAACATTTGCAGATTATTGTAGTTTGTTGGACGTCGTCTTTTTTAAATCCAAAGAACTTCCACATGACAGACACGGCTCCTTTAGGAAGAAGTTCCTCAGTCTCATGTTGCCGTTCTGGAGCTTCCACTTCGAGACTTTCGCTGTTAGCAGCCATCACCGTTTAACCATAAGCTAGTAGCGTGTTGTGTCTCCAGTGCAATTGCAAAACAGTCCCCTGTCAAACAATGTTCTGCGGCACTTACGTTCCGCCGCACAGCGTTCCCAACGTTGTGTACGCTACAGTACATACTCACCGGTATTACGGTGTATGAAAAATTCATATCATAAGAAAAATAAACACCGGTATTCGCTGTGAACCGGTATACCGCCCAGCATAGGCGGAAATCCCGGGGGGGACACAGGGGACGTGTCCCCCCTTCCATAAAGTTGTCTCCCCCCAGAAAATCATTGTAAGCACACAAAAACAATTGAATAATAATATAGTCATGTTCAATAAAATTACAACACAAGCGCTGCAAATTATAAACGTAAAAACCCTTTTTTTTTTTAATTGTTGAAACATTGCTACCCCCCTATTTCTCAAAGTGATTTAGTCCACATGCTGTTTCTAACGGGCGGGGCTACCGGCACAGTGTTACCAACTTAGCGACTTTGTCGCTATATCTAGCGACTTTCCAGACCCCCCTAGCGACTTAATTTGTAAAAAGCAACTAGCGACAAATCTAGCGACTTTTTCTGGTGATTTAGCGACTCACTGGCACTCAAACCGCTAGGTTTGAAGCCATCACTTTGCTGCTGATGGCTGCTGTCTGCCTCACGAGCCGCGCTTCTCTCTCTTTCTCTCTCCCTCTGTCGGGCACAGTGCACAGCCACAAACACCCCGCCCCCCGCGCGAGACAACTCGAGCTCCTCTCCACCTCCACCCGACGGTCCGACCGTCCGTCCGTCGCATCTAGCGACTTTAAGCGACTTCCGGGACAGCCTCTAGCGACTTTTCTCATTGGAGAGTTGGCAACAGTGTACCAGCAGCTCCGTGTGTCAGAGAGTGTGTCATTTAAATGTAGAAGGGATTTTTAATTGTATTTTATTTTTGATTTTTAAGTTGCCATATTTAATGGCGTAGTTGTAATATGTTGTTGTATTTTGTTTGTCAAAAAATACAACACTACAATATAATAATACCACCTAATACCATTGTTGATTTTTCAGTTTGAACATTGAAAAACCTGTATACAGGTAGAATATGCACGGATACACAACAATGCTACAACTACTATTATTACTTTTTCTAACATTCAACAGGCTGTGGGCTCAACCCTGCAAGGCAAGTTCCAAAGGAGCAGGAGAGAGAGGGAGAGAGAGTTTTTTTTCATGTCCCCCCCAGGAATTACTCTCTGAAATTTTACTGTTTATTGTCCCCCCCCTCAAATGAAATGGGATTTTCGCCCCTGCCGCCCAGCACTACTGGCAGCTCCCATTCAGCGTCCCTCCTCTGTGTCCAAACCGTCCTAATCGAGCTTCTCTTCATTTGTCTCCAGGTCGTCCGACCCGGACCGCCGCTTTAATGAGCTCTAATGAGCTCTAATGAGCTTGAGTTAGTTCTGCCTGCTACTGCGATGCTTTAATCTTCCTCAGAGCTGACGTTGAGCCTTAACTGCACACTTTCTGCTGCAATGCCAATATTCCATTAGGCCTTTAGTACTAGAGCTGGGCGATACTGGGAATGTTGGTATCGATCCAATACCAAGTAAATACAGGACCAGTATCGCCGATACCGATTCCAATACTGATACTGATACTTTTTCATATTAAGCTTAATCTATCATGAACTTTTGTGATTTTTGTCTTTGGATTATTTTGTTACATCCAAGAATAGAATTTCATCAAATTTTAAGTCTTCAACATTTTTGTGTAAATATTCCTTGGAGTTGAATTTCTGTTTGTAATGTTTTTTTTCTAGTCCACCTTTTATATTATATCTTTCAATACTTGTTTATTTTTTTGCACTGAGCACTTTCCTGTTGGTTTAACTCTAAAAAGTTCCCCGTTGTGGGATAAATAAAGGATTATCTAATGTTATTTTTATCTTAGATAACACCTTTCAATGGGATACATGACATGTACTGGGTTATTTCAAGGTCTTAACTATATATTTTTTTTAACATGCACTTTGAAAGTTAATATGAACTAATGCTGAAGATGAACACTATTATCTACCTGGATGCTCTCTGTTGGAAAGATAAAAAAAAGAAAAAATCTTTTTACATAAATATCGTTAGATATCGATACCACCGTTGGTATCGATATTATCGATATTTGGATCGATCCGCCCCAACTCTATTTAGTACCAGTTGCACTTTTATTATTTTGCCCAAAGGGGGGATATAAACAGAAATCCAACTATCTTTACTCGAGAGCTTACAGGATATCTGGACATCTGAGGTGCATTTCAGAAGCTCCAACATAACACAACGCGTTCGCTTCGTTTGGGGCTGCTGTCGTTCGTTAGTACGTCAAATCTCCGTAACGTATCGACCGGATCGTGCCGCAGACATTTCACTGAAACCTTGCAGAACTGTGCCAACTTTTTTAAAAGAAAGAAAAAAAAAGGGCCTCAAACATCAAACATACCTGCTGTTGAACTTCTCCGGGTGCTTCTCTCTCATGACGTGGAAACGATGCGCAATGGAAGCATCCTGAAAACGAAGAGCGAATGTTAACAAGAGCGAGCTGACGAACTGCTTTAATGTGTATCTGCTTTGGTCGAGGTCAAGAGTGAGTCCCAGCTTCTTAAAATCCATAAACTGGATCAAACATTACATCTGAATGATATTTGGAGGTGCTGAAAAATAAGAATGATACAGGAATGTCTTCATTAGTAGGGTTCGAGATCGAGAACCGGTTCCTGTAGAGAACTGGCTCCGTGTGTTTCAATTCCATGGAATCGTTTGGCAGTTTATCCAGCGATTCTCTTATCGATTCCAACCAGCACAAATCTCATGTAATTTATGCAAGTTACACACAGTCAATTCCAGAAAGCACTTACGTGATTAAGTTACGTCGGTTTAGCACGCGCATTGGAGTTGTAAACAACAATGGCGCCCACCAGGTTCAAACGCTTCAAAGTTTGGCTCCACTTCAACAAAGAAAGATGGCAACAAGGCAACTAGCAGTCATTGTAAAGTGGAGATAACAGTGTCGGGAGGGAACACGGCTAACATGCAGAAACATTTGAACACACAACATGTGATAATGATAAACGAGTGTTGTGTTTTTGACGCTTCGTACTGATGGATCTCAACCCAGCAGCAGTAGCCAAGCTAAGATCACCTCTGGTAACTCTGGTTAGTAGCTATCCCGCTGCCTATGTGCTTCTTTGTAAAACACGCTATAACATTAACGTTATGCTATTAAAACGAATGCCTTCTGCATTACATTTAGAAGATGACCGTGACGAGAGAGAGAGTCTGGCTGGTTCAGAGGCTGGAAGACATGATTATTTTACTGTAAAAGAATTGTTAATTCTTCATAGTATTTGCAGATTTGTACTATGCTCTGTTTCGTTGTATTTGATAGTATTTATCTTTCTTTATTAATATTTTTGAGTGCTTAGTGAGCTCATATATCCTTTTAAAAATGAGATTTTTTTTCTTTCTATTAGGAAAAATCTGTTAGTAAAATGTAAAATTGCACAGTTACATATTACAACAGTTAACACGTTATCCAGGCTTTGGGCCTCTTTTGACCTCACTGTTTAGTTTGCAAGGTCGTGACTTATGAGAAAAAAAAATTGATGCTAATAAAACTGTTAGTTCTCCTTTTTTCCCAAATTAAAATTGATAAAAAATCGGATCGTTAAACAGTATCGATAATGGAATCGAATCGGAAAAATCTTATCAATTCCCATCCCTATTCATGAACATTACGTTGGCTCCAACCATAATCTCTGACGGTCCCTTTCAGTCTGCCTGTCCTTCAACTGTATTTCTGTACAAATCTATAAGAAGAAATGAGGCATGTGCACGAGATGTCATTTTGGTTGGCAAGGCAGCGACAAGCACCGTAGGCCTCTTAAAACCAGACGGGGTAATTTGAATAAACTGTGCCCATGACGGATGTGTGTGAGCACGAAACAGCGCCGACCTGGCCGCCAGAACAAGCTCCAGTCGACTCCTTTTTGTCCGACGGCAGAAACAGCTTTTGTCGGCATCTTCGGCAGTCCCATCCGGACGATGATGCGTTTACTTTCGTCACCATACCAGATGTGTAAATGTCAGATCGCTTAGAAAAACCTGCTTTAAATGGGATCAGCTAACAGCTAATATCTTAGCTGATATCTTATCCTTCCAGGTCTGTGCAGTGGAAGTAAAACCTGTTGGTATTTTTAACTGAAATGACCAGCGTTCGCAGAAAAAAACACCGCCCACCGCCGTCCGTCACACCGAACAAACGTTTCGCTCGTGGAATTGCAGGCTGTTTTATTGATAAAAAGCGAAAAAATAAAAAATAAAGAAAAGAAACAAAGACTTTTATTGGGTCATAAAGTCTGCAGAAGGCGTGACGGCGTGAAACCAGGACCGATGGACTGGAACGAGTGATAACGGGGTAATAACGTAACTAGGGCTGGGCAAGTTAACACGTTATTATCGTGTTAACGCAATAATTTATTGACGGCGACATTTATTTTATCGCACATTAACGCATGTTGCTCACATGCTTTTATTTTGAAAAGTCTGTTACTGGCTGCTGCGGAACCGGAAAACAGTAAATATAAGGAAAAGCTAAAACAGACATGGACAACGGTAAAAATCCGTAAACTTTACAGTTCAGGTAGCAACTCAGGTAGCAATATTAACAATTCTGTTTAAAAAAAAGATTCTGGTCTGCAACAAAACTTTGTCGTCATTCCTCCATGTTCCATCAGATCTGCTCCATGTGTTCACTGTCCTGCTGTTCTCTAGTTGGTTACTGCAGTGCGGCTCCATCTAGTGGCTTAGATGTGTAATGACAACAGAAAGTCCAGTCCTCCATTATAAAACAAATTCGGTTCTGTGGTCCGTTTTTTCATTTCGTATTTTTGATCCAATTCTAAAATTAAAATATATTAAAAAAAACAGGCATTTTTTTTCCCATTTTTTTTGGTGTAGGATTAAAAAATAAAAAACGTAATAACTTTTTCTTTTAATTTTTTCCAAATTTTTGATTGACAATTGAAAATGGAAAGAATGAAGTTCTCCCAGACGGAGGATTCAACAGAAACAAGGTTATTTGTAACAACTGACAAGTTGAACTCCCCGTTAAAAGTTTCTGCTGTTATACAATACAATACAATACAACTTTATTTGTATAGCACATTTAAATAACCACAAGGGCAGCCAAAGTGCTGTACATTAAAACATAAAAAAACTGTCAAGACATAAAAGTTAAAAAAGGAATAAATAAAAAGTCAAAGAGTCAAACAAATATAAAACACTTAAAAACAGAAAACAGACACAGATGTATTTAGAGTAAGATTAAGATTAAGAGGTGTTAAAAGCAAAGGAAAATAAATATGTTTTTAAAAGAGATTTAAAAACCGGAAGCGAGGAAGCCTGTCTAACGTTCAGAGGCAACTCATTCCAAAGCTTTGGAGCCGCGGCAGCAAATGATCTGTCTCCTCTGAGCTTCAGCCTTGTTTTAGGCACTGTGAGCAACAGCTGATCGGCCGATCTTAGGGATCAAGGTGGGCAGTAAGGCTGAAGCAGACTGGTGAGATAGGGAGGAGCAAGGTTGTTCAGGCATTTAAAAACAAATAGCGGAAGCTTAAAATTGATTCTGAAGTGCACAGGGAGCCAGTGTAGGGAAGCCAGAATGGGAGTGATGTGCACACGCCTACGGGTCTGGGTTAGCAGGCGTGCAGCAGAGTTCTGCACAAGATGCAGACAGGCAAGAGAAGCCTGGCTTATTCCTATGTACAAGGAGTTACAGTAATCAAGACTAGAGATGTCCCGATCCAGCATTTTGAACTTCTGATCCGATACCGATATTTATTTGTACTTCCGATCCGATATCTGCCGATACCAATACCGGCCTATCTGAGCATGTATTAAAGTTTAAAGTCATTTAACCAACTTACTTTGTTGTCAGACTCATGCTGAATAGGGTTTTACTCCTGATAATAACTAGCCAGCTGAATTAGGTGCATTTGAATAATACACATTGGTTGGTAACCAGAAACGGACCTATTTATTTAACAAATCAACACAAAATAGACAAAATGATAAATAACAAACAGAAATGGCATCAGTAAACCACGGCTTTACAAGCCATAAGTGCAGATAATATTGTTAATTGTATTAAGCAAACACAACCTGAGTTTAACCGTCTATTAACAGCATTAGTACCTGTGCTTTGACACTGTTCAGTGGCAGTTTGTCACGATTCCCAAACGTCCCAAACGGGGGTGGTGGTGGTGGTGGGTGGGGGGGGGGGGGGTGGAGAGGAGCTCGAGTTGTCTCGCGCGGGGGGCGGGGTGTTTGTGGCTGTGCACTGTGCCCGACAGAGAGAGAGCAGTGTTGCCAACTTAGCGACTTTGTCGCTATATCTAGCGACTTTCCAGACCCCCCTAGCGACTTAATTTGTAAAAAGCGACTAGCGACAAATCTAGCGACTTTTTCTGGTGATTTAGCGACTCACGCGCACTCAAACCGCTAGGTTTGAAGCCATCACTTGGCCGCTGATGGCTGCTGTCTGCCTCACGAGCCGCGCTTCTCTCTCTTTCTCTCTCTCTGTCGGGCACAGTGCACAGCCACAAACACCCCGCCCCCCGCGCGAGACAACTCGAGCTCCTCCTGAAGGTGTGCTGAAAAATGCGGACCGGATATTAGGGAAACACAGAGCAAGACCTGGAATGGGTTATCTGAATAATGCGCTGCGCGGTGCGCTGGAAAACCCGGAACGGACTATCGAAAAAAACTGGATCGGAGTCTGGATCAGCATTTTTAGGGCTTGCCGATCCGATACCGATCCGCATTTTTTGCTCATATCGGCGGCCGATCCGATACGAATATCGGATCGGGACACCTCTAATCAAGACGAGTCGTGATAAAAGCATGGATTAATTTCTCGAGGTCAGGTCTTGATAAAATAGGTTTCACCTTTGCTATCTGACGTAGTTGATAAAAACTTTTTGTACAACACTGCTGATCTGTTTTTCAAATTTAAGATCAGAATCAAACTTAACCTCCAGATTTGTGACACAGTCCTTGAGATAAAGTGAAAGAGGGCCAAGGTCAGCACTGGGGGGGGAGCAGCAGCTTGGTCCAAACAATATTATTTCGGTCTTGTTCTCATTTAGACTTAAGAAATTAAATGAAAGCCATGCTTTAATGTCGTTAAGACAGTCTATGAGTTGCTGGACGGAGTCCGCATTGTTCTGAGACAGTGGAACGTAGATCTGGCAATCATCAGCATAAAAATGAAATGAGATATTGTGTTTCCTAAAAACAGAACCGAGGGGGAGAAGGTATAGTGCAAATAAAAGAGGGCCAAGGATTGAGCCTTGGGGGACCCCATATGGAAGAGGAGCTGTTGAGGACACAATGTTTTCCAGTTTAACACAGAAGCTTCTGTCAGTCAGGTATGATCGGAACCAGTCGAGGGCGACACCCTTAATGCCCACACAATGCTCAAGGCGAGAGATTAAGATGCTGTGGTCAACAGTGTCAAAAGCAGCAGACAAATCTAAAAGCACAAGGACAACAAACTTCCCAGAGTCTGTCGACAAGAGTATATCATTTGACACCTTCAAAAGTGCTGACTCTGTGCTATGGAGGACTTTGAACCCAGACTGGAACAGTTCAGTGATGCAATTATCTTCTAAAAGAGATGATCGTGGACTTTAGACGGCAGCGGACTGACCAGCACCCCCCCATCTACATCAACAACGCTGAGGTGGAGCAGGTCAGCAGCTTCAAGTTCCTGGGCGTCCACGTCACTGAGGATCTGTCCTGGTCACTCCACACAGACACTGTGGTGAAGAAAGCCCGGCAGCGACTCTACTTCCTGAGGAAGCTGAGGAAGTTTGGCATGAACACCAGCATTCTCACCAACTTCTACAGGTGCACCATCGAGAGTCTGCTGACGGGCTGCATCAGTGTGGTATGGGAACTGCACTGCCCAGAGCCGCAAAGCTCTACAGAGGGTGGTGCGAGCGGCAGAGGACATCACAGGCAGCAGCCTCCCCTGCATCCAGGACATCTATCACAGAAAGGTTTTGCGTAAGGCACAGCGCATCACCAAAGACCACACACATCCAGCACATGGACTTTTCCGTCCGCTACCATCTGGCAGACTGCACAGGAGCCTGCCCGCCCGCACAAAAAGACTGAGGGACAGCTACTACCCCCAGGCCGTCAGGTTACTCAACTCCAGGTAGCACCTTCACTCTGCCATAAGGACTCTTTACACAACATGTCCCTACATGCTTCACTACCTCAATGTCATATCCTGTGATAACAACTGCTTTAAACAATGTGCAATACTCCACTATGTGCAATATACCATATGTACCATTCATGTGAAATGAACGTTTACTTACTCATCCCATGCACCTTACACTGCGACACTTTAGATAATGTTAACACTTTAATATCTTTTTATATTCTACTTTATTGTATATTTTTTCTTTTTTTCTGAAAATGTTATAGTATATATTGTTGAAATACACTCTGTTTTTACTGTATCACTCTGTGTATATTGTATCTCATATTATCATTATTATCACTATTATCATATTATATACATATTATATACATAATTACATACCTATATTATATTATACAATTACAATCATATTATTATATTATATGTATACTGAGTATCTATACTATACTATATCACATTATATATACACTTACATTACCTATACTTATACTATCATTATTATTATTATATTACACACTGTGACCTACTGTACACTTACCGCATATGCTTGAAATATTTTCATTGCATAACATGTTGGAATTCTCTACTGTGTAGACTGTATTTTTATCTTATTTTTTTCTTTTACCAGTATTCCCTTGGCGAGTCATAAGCGGTTCTTTCTCCCAGCAAGCATTTCATTGCATCCTTGACCCTGTGTTAACTATGCATATGACAAATAAAAGGCTTGAATTTGAATTTGAATTTAAAAAGGCAACAACTGGTTGTAGACAACTTTCTCTAAAATCTTGGAAATAAATGGAAGATTAGAGATAGGTCTGAAGTTGGAACAGAGGGAGGGGTCGAGGTCTGTTTTTTTGAGTAGGGGCTGTACTACTGCATGTTTAAAAACTGCAGGTACTGTACCAGAGCAGAGACTACTATTGACAATCTCAAGGACATTTGGTCCAATAGTAGCAAGTACCTCTTTAAATAAACGAGGGGGGATGGCATCTGCAGGGGAACCAGGGGGCTTCATGTGACGAACCGTGTCATTCAAAATAGAGAGGGACACTGGCTCAAACTGGACAAATACAGATGTGCAGGGCAGGGGAATCGAAGGGTCATAGGAAGACTCAGGAATACAGGCTCTTGTTGACACAATTTTCTCAGAGAAAAAGTGGAGGAATCTTTCACAGGTTTCAGAGGAGGCATCAAAACTAATAGACTTGGGAACATCAAGGACAGTATTTATGGTTTTGAACAGAGCACGGGGGTTGTTACAATTAGAAGCAATTATTTCTGAGAAGTATTTATTCTTCTCAGCTTTTACGGTCTTCTGATAGCACAGCAGACTCTCTTTAAAAATCCCATAAGAAACATGCAGCCTGTCCTTTTTCCACCTGCGCTCCGCTCTCCTGCACTCTCGCCTGGCAGCACGAGTGACGTCATTCAGCCAGGGCTCAGGTGCAGGTTTGGTGCGCCGGCTCTTCAAGGGAGCGATGGTGTCAAGTGTTTGTAGACAAATAGAGTGAAATCTTGTTGCCAGCTCCTCAGTATTCAAACACATAGAGGCTTTAGAATTACCCTCGCAGAGACCACTACAAGTAGAGGAGAACTGTGCTGGAGAAGAGGAGTTGAGCATGCGACAGCATTGAGGGGGAGCGCAGAGTTTAACCGGACGCTGAGTGGGGATATCAAACAGGATTGGCATGTGATCCGAGAAAACAGCATCACAAATGTCCAAATTGGAAACACACAGACCGTATGAGAGCACTAAGTCAAGTGTGTGTCCGAGTTCATGAGTGGGGCGGGACACAGACTGCACAAGGTTTAAGGAGTCAATAACATTTAAAAAGTTCCTGGAGATCAGCTCAACTGGGCAACAGGTGTGAATATTAAAAGCACCAATAATAAGGACACGATCATATTTAGGCAGAATTTCGGCCAGATATTCAGAAAAGTCACAATAAAGTTCTTATTGTACTTGGGTGGTCGATAGATGACAGCGCACAAGACAACATGAGAGCGGCCCAGTTCAAATAAGCAGAGTTCAGAGCTTGTGAAGGGGGATTGCAGTGAAATCTGCCGACATTTAAAGACATTTTTAAAAACAACTGCTATTCCACCTCCTTTTCGACCTGACGCCTCCGGGGAATTAAAATAGCAGAAATCCGGTGGTGAGAGTTCAGTAAGACAGGCCGAATCACCAGTACCCAGCCATGTCTCTGTTACACAGAGAAGATCCAGTCCACGGGACATGAAGAAATCCCTCAGAATATGGGTTTTATTTGCCAGTGATCTTGCATTGACAAGACCGAACCTGGCAGGGACCGGCATAGCCGAGGCATCAGGTGTTCGCGCAGGGTCCGTAGATGACGGGGATTCACCACATGCCTGCGGGGCCGTGATGTGATGTGGCACTGAAGAGCGATGGTTTCGATGGTGGAGGTGACCGGTGGAGGTGGCAGTGGTGGCTGGGGCCTGTAGGGGGAGCTGGTGTGGAAGACTGGGCTGTGAGCGGTTGGTGATGTGGGCGTAGATGAAGAAGACTCCAGAGAGGGGGTGTGCCAGGTAAACAGTCAGTCGCGTGGAGCATTTTGGACAGCGTGTTGAATGTTTGCCTTAAGCATATGGCTGCCGAGCCTGTTGGGATGGACACCGTCAACTCCGTAGAACGAGGGACGGTTCCAAAACAGGTTAAAATTGTCAATAAAAGCAAAGTTAAAAGCTCTACAGGTGGACTGTAACCAGGTGTTGAGGGAGAGGAGTCTGCTAAAACGCCCTGCTCCGTGGGTGTGGATTGGCAGAGGACCGCTGATAAAGACTCTTTTTCCAATGTCTTTTAAAAATTTAAAAAGGGCCCTGAAGTCATTTTTAATCAGCTCCGACTGCTGTCGAGAGGAGTCCACGCATCCCACATGAACCACAACCCGGGTTATGGATGGGGACGAGTGGAGAAGTTCAGGAAGTTTATTTAAGATGGCCGGGACTGTCGCTCCAGGGAGGCAGTGTGTGTGGCGTTGAAAAACCGGACGTTCCTCGTTATAGAATCTCCCACTATGAGAGTGGTTGGAGAGAAGAGGGGGCGAGGGGATGAAGAAGAGGAAGAGAGCTGTGGAGAAGAGTTTGCGTTGGCAACCCTGTCCACACGCGCTGGATGGACAGCTGCGGGCAGATGGGAAGCCAGTGCCGGGGGAGGAGTTGGAGGGGTATCAGCAGCGGCTGAGGGCCGAGGGCGGCGCGAACCACCAGAGTGATTCGCCCTGCGGGCCGCTTCCTTTACAATCCTGCGCTGGGAGGAGACGGAGGTGGAGGAAGTCGAGGGCCTGGAGAGGGGGAAAGACTTCGTCCGCTGTCCCACGGAAGACCGGATAGCCACCCTGTCAGCACTCGCCACGGACGGAGTGACAGCAGTCTCGGCAGGCGCTGTTGACGGGCGAGCGACAGCGGACCGGACAGCTGACCGATTGGAGCTCGCCTCGGGTGGAGTGACAGCAGCCGCCGTGGGCACTGCGGGAGCGATGACAGACAGAGGCCCGAAGCGGTTTGAGAGCTCCAGCTCCAGGCATGACTTTGATCCGGGAGCAGAAGATTTAGTTTTGGCACCCCGGACCACGTCAGTCCAGAGAGGAGATGATGCCGGTTGGCTTGGGGTGGAACAGTGGATCGGCGGAACCTTCGGTTTAGCTCCGGCCCTGATCCACTCAGCCTCAGAGAGAGCCTGAGCATGAGGTGGAGAGGACGGTGAGCTGCAGGTGGAGTGGCCGGACGGCCGCGGACAGGTGGAGGGATCCCAGTAGATTGTGTCGTTGAGCGCAGCCGAGAGTGAAGAGATCTTCCTGGACTGCTCGTGGGCCAGATCCATGCACTGAGACAGCAGAAGCTCACTGTTTTTGAGTTTTGCAGCCAGCCGGTGATTTTCTTCCGTCAGGTAAGTGATCCTATTGTTGGCTCTGGTGAGTGGAAAGTTGTTCTCAGGTGAGGTCGGGGTAGCTGGTGTAGGACGTAGGTGGTGGCTGGGGAGCTGCAGGTTAGCCGCAGGAGACAGGGCTGACGCCATGGAGGTAGCTGGAAAGACAAATAACTGCGGCAGGAAAGGTGTATTTTGTGGTAGAGTGACAGTTCGCCTGGTGCGGCTTCAGAAGCAGTTTGTGAAAGTGTGATGAAAACTTACGCGCGAGGACTCCAAAAGGAGTCCGCGGCGTTAGGATGGCAGTAACACAGTAGAATCTGCTTGTCGACTTTCAGTGGAGCGGGCACTTACCAGCGAGGGCCCAGAAACTGGGCCCGGTGAGGAGATTCGGTAAATCCTCGGCTGGGTTAGCTGCACAGCGGTGACAGTCTTTCATCCATGTCGTCGGGCTGTCACTAGATTTTCCCACGCTGTCAGTGGAGGGCTCGTCGCAAAAAGTGATTAAATCACTGTTCCGGCGGACAAGAGTCTCTCTTCCAGTAAAAATAATCTTAAAATAATCACTGATAAAAAGTTTGTGTCTTAAAATAAAATAAAACCAGATAAAAGCCGGAATTTTAGAGGAGACGAGCAGACGGAGACGTAAAAACGCCACGCATGCGCACACAGTCAGCCTCAGAAATTACCTGTTTTAATGTTCTGATTGTGCTGAGACACAATCATTTTGTTGGATTTTGTTTGTAGACTTTTTTTTTATTTTTTATAAAAACAGGATGACATTAAAGGTGGGGTAGGTGTTCTTTGAAAAAACGGTTCCAGCAATCCAACTGAAGTGAGATTATGAAAATATACACTCCCTCCCTCCTCCCAAAGGCTCCGCCTCCTCCTCTTCAGCTCACCCCTCGAAACCACGCCTTCACACGATTCACGACTACATGAACCACAGGGAGGGAGGGAGGGGTGGGTGGGAGTGCATTGATATTTGATGGACGTATTAGGCAGCCAATAAATGTAAAGGTGATCAGTGAATTGATTGGTCAGAGTTTTTCTCTGATTATACCCTCTAGACTGGACCAAAACGTTTAGTTTTTTTTTGCAAACATTTTATTTCAGTGGTGCAATGGGAATGTGAAAAGGTTTTCAAGCAATATTGTAAAAAGTGCTGCAAAAAAAGAACACCTACCCCACCTTTAATGCCCTGGCAGTGGCAATAAGCTTTATTTTATTTGACATTTTTAAGATGAGATTTATACTAAATATGTGTTACTGACAAGTGCCGATGTTAAAAGTGTTTGAACATCAAATGTTATGACACTTTAGTTCATATGGCAGCAGAACACTGAAATAAAAGTGCATTTTACACTACTTTTGAATTCATTATTTGATTTTGCGCATACAATGCGATTAATCGTGATTAATCAGGGAAATGCGATTAATCGCGATTAAAAATGTTAATCATTGCCCAGCCCTAAAAATAACATAAAATGCCTTTGTGAAAAACCCTAAAAAAAGACATCTTAACACAGAGTGAGAAAAAAGTTCCTCTAAACTTTTTGGGCGCCCCCCTCCCCCGCCTGAACCTCTGTTTTGGCCGGCTCCGTTTTGAGTGGCACCATTGAAACGGCACCTACAGAGAGGACCCCATGCCAACCCTCTGTACAGAGAACCAGGAGAAGCCAGAGGAGGAAAATCGATGGCGCTCCTCTTGATGTCTCTTCAAGACGCTGTAAGCAGAAAACCAAAAGCTTTCTTCGGGGTCCCCCGCGGACTCGCCCGGCGCTTCCAGCGGGAGCCCGGGAGGGGTGAGGTGATGGATGTATCTGAGAGATTGTAACTTGATTTTCTTACAAACAGGACAATAGCTGCAAACAAGAGAGCAGAGGCGAGGAGAGGTTGTCTCCCCTTTGGTTTGGGGGTCTATTATCTGAGATCTGTACAAGCCGAGCCGCCGCTTTGCAAAAGTACACTGCGATTTCAAGCAGCCCAGAGTAGATGAAGCACTTTCTCACTCTGCTCTAACTTGGGAAAAAAAAAACAAAAAAAACCATTGACGCAGAATGTGCTTCATGCAGTTTGTCAGAGCGTGTAATATTTGTATAATAGGCCTGTGCGGTGGTCCACGCTTTCATTTAATGTATGATGAAACTGACGTGGCTTCCTGCTATAAAGCTACAACAGGTTTAATCTGGCAGAAGTGAGTATGAACACGTTTTTTGTAGGGCTGGACAAGTTAACGCAATGTTATCGCGTTATTAATTTATTAACGTCGACATTTATTTTATCACACGTTAACGCATATTGCTCACATGCTTTTGTTTTGAAAAGTCTGTTACTGGCTGCTGCGGAACTGGAAAATAATTTGCAGGTAAACATGTGGTAAAGCTAAAACAGACATGGAGAACGGTAAAAATCTGTGAACTTTACAGTTCAGGTAGCAACTCAGGTAGAAATATTAACAAAATTTGTCAGAAAAACAATTCTGGACTGCAACAAAACTTTGTGGTCATTCCTCCATGTTCCATCAGATCTGCTCCATGTGTTCACTGTTCTGCTGTTCTGTAGCTGCTTACTTCAGTGCGGCTCCATCTAGTGACACAGATGTGTAATGACAATAGAAAGTCCAGTTCTCCATTATAAAACAAATTCAGTTCTGTGGCCCGTTTTTTCATTTCGTATTTTTGATCCAAGTCTAAAATTGAGGTATTAAAAAAAAAAAAAAAAAACAGGCATTTTTTTTTCGATTTTTTGTGTTAGATTAAAAAACGAAAAATGTAATAAAATGTCACTTTTTTTTTTTTGATTGACAATTGAAAATGGAAAGAATGAATGATACACGGATTGGTAAAGTTACTGAACTTTAACATGAACATTTTCATTTCAAAGTTCTCCCAGACGAAGGATTCAACAGAAATAACAACAAATGTTATGACACTTTAGTTCATATGGCAGCCGAACATTTCAATGAAAGTGCATTTTACACTACTTTTGAATTCATTATTTGATTTTGCGTATACAATGCGATTAATCGTGATTAATTAGGGAAATATTGCGATTAATCACGATTAATAATTTTAATTGTTGCCCAGCCCTAGTTTTTTGTTTTATTTTAACCACGTTTTGTCGCGAGCAACACCTGCCTGTTTTTTTTTTTTCCTTCGAATCAGCAAACTATGGAGTTAAACCGCCTTGCTTGATCTGAAAAGTAGTCGGTTAAAATCAAGGCGGGATGCTTTAACAGAGGTGGTCCAGGGACCGACCTGGGCCGACTGTCCGTTGACGGGTTAAACTGCGTCGGTACGAGACGAAACTCTGACCGTGACGAGTTCGACCGACCAGAGTCAGAGTCCGTAGTTTTTAACCACTTTGGTTAACGGCAAACAAAAAAAAAAAAAAAAAAACAAAAACCTGGAACCAGTCTAGTCGACCACGTCTTCAGCTCATGCAAGACGCCCCACCCCCCCACCACTCACGCACTGACCCCCTGGCGGCGGCGAGACGTCACCCGCTCGCTCACTCTCCCCCCTAGCGGCCCTCAAATAATTACCAATGTAAAAATTAATACAGGACATGTGTAATGTCCTCTCATAGCTCAAAGTTTAGTCCAATTATGAGCAGTTTGATGTGCCTTTCACTACGGGAGAGAGTAATGGCTTTGACAGGAGCGCCGGGGTCATTAGGACGACTGACTGCATTATGGTAGCGGAGCGCGCTCAGTGATTAGTTCTGTCTCTCACCCCTGGCCCTGATTGAGATCATTACACTTCACGTCACTTCCACATCCTCCCAAAGGGATGGCGCCATTAATTCTCCACCCAGTGAGGATGTGGCAGAAGGTTAGGTTGGAGGAATTTACATAAAGAAAAAAAAAAAGGGTCCTCTTTGTTGAAGGGTGGCATGAAATGACTTGGAGATTAGGTTGTTTGAGTTTCTTTGTCATCTTGCTAACAGTCAGATTTTGCGGATAAGCGGCGCCAGAGCAGTCGGACGGATGAAAATGAAACGGGAACTTGGGGCCTCAGCCGAGTCCAGACGCGTCAGTAGGACGTCGGCTGCTTGTGCTGATCTTTTGATTTCAACGGCGTCATTACAGAAACAATCTGCTTTCCATTTGCATAATCTCTAAAGTAATTACGGGCTCTACTTGTCACATAATTTTTAATGTTTCTTCCCCCCCCCCCTTTCAACGGGAAGCAGATAAGAAAAAATTTAATGCAAACTAAATATTATATCGCACACAAATCCATAGAGAGCTCAGAGTCTTCTTAATCCCCCCAAAACAACTACATTTGTCATCATTACGCCCGTTGGTTGCTAATCCCGCTAGCAGACAAAGAAGAGGCTTGTTTTTTTTTTTTTTTTTTTTAACGTTTCACAAAAGTTTTGGTTCCGCAGCAGAAAAATCAATCGCAGTCGAGGAGGTCGACGTGCCAACGGAGCTTTCTGGAAAAAAAACGGCGTGCTTAAGTGATAGCATGGACAGCGTCCCTGCTAGCGCTCTGAGGCTGTACGGGCATCTCCAGCGATGCCCTCACAACTCCATCCGGGTCGACTACCGATGTCACACAAACTGTTCAAGGTTCAGCTCATCTTCATTATCTCCAAAGGGATATTTAGACAGCAAACAAATCCACGCAATGACTATGAAACGCAAGGAGCTCTTAAAGTGACGGCGACGTGAAGAGATGATGTTTTGAGCCATTCTGTTTTTGCATTTCAACCACCGCATCTGTGCGTTAAAAATCTCTCCGCCAGCGTGAACTGGGCTTTTTTCTAGGGATGCACGATAACTGTTTTTTAAAACCGATACCGATAACCGATAACTTTCAGCTCCTAAAGGCCGATACCGATAACTGATAACACACACATATACCTAAGATCATTACATCAATACTATGAACAAAATCAAAAATAGTTTGGACTCTTTAATTGAACAGATATTTATTTTTTTCATTGAAAAACTATTGTCAAGCCTCTAAAAACATCTATTTGATATCTTAAATAAGGTTCATTACTGACTGATATAAAAAATAAAGGCTCCTTGAACTGATGGAAATACATGCATCAAAATTACTAACTGAAAATGATTAACATTTAAAGGATTTTAACTTGTGGTTCCATTTAAATTAATACCTTTAATTAAAGTGAATGAGGTTCAGTAGTTTTTTTTTTTTTTTTTTTAATCTTATTGAAGCTTTAGATGAGGGGAGGGAAGACTGCTGCTGGCTTGCGGATGTTAGCATTAGCTCGTGTTAGCACGATTTCAAAACTCCATGGAAGTGATTGTTATGTTGTAGGTGGCTGATCAGGTTTTACGTATTAAAGCTTGTGCTTCCCTCCTCGTAGAATTCACTCGGAGGATTCGTCACAAATCACCAAACTATTTTCTTCTGAAACTTTAACGAAGTTCCACGCCGCCATGTTTGTTGTGATCAGCGCTGTGCTGCAGGCTGCATTCAAGATGTAACGTAAATTCCTCCGTTCCCTCGTTTGCTAGTCGTTCTTTCAGCCTTTTCTATTTTTTTCTTTTTTATGTGTAACATGTGGGAAAATACTGCGAATATCGATTCAAGTTAGCAACTACTAAAATTATGACCAACTTAAGTTGTTTTCTGGCATGAGGGGTTATTCTTGATTTTCCTGATTGAGAAATCGTTTTTCTGATTATGCTGACGTTACTTGAACACAACATTCACTGCCGGTCATTTAAGACTCAGAGGGAGCGAGGCACTGCTGTGTTGACAAAAATATATATGTTATCGGGGCTATTCGTCGTGATATCGGACTTATCGGAATGACATCATAATTTCCTGTTATCTGCTCGATAGTTATCGTGCACCCCTACTTTTTTCTCGCTGACCTGGGATCGTACTGTTCTGGAAGGTCTGCTAACAGGTCGCTGCCCGTCGGCAGACGAGGAGGGAGGAGAGTTAGCCGCCTCCGCAGTTAACATTTGCCTGTTCTGTCACAAATGATCAGCAGCTGGTCTGGCGAAGAAGTCTGGGACCATTGAACCAACGTGCACCTTGGACCGACTGCCTAAATCCTGGGCGCTGTTGGTCAAATATTTCAACCCTGGTGGCTTTAATCATTTTGCTTTCACTTGGCAGAGCACCGTTTCTCCGTAAAATCCCCGTAAACAAACGAGCAGAAGTGACTTGTGTTATTGACGTCTACAGTTGGGAGACCGACGCCCCCCCCCCGCACACATCGCCATGTGCTCAGCTCCGCAGACAGATTACAGCCATCGTTCCCGTCTATCACAATGTTAACAAGATCTGTCCTCTGACATCCTCAAACGTCGTCATTAGGGGCCCGGCCTGGATGTGTTATTCAACTAACATTTGTGAGGCCATGCATCACTTACGTCCCTGTCACAGTCTGTACAAATCTCTCAACCCACAGTGGCTCCCGCCTCTGCCACCTGCAAATGTCAATTACCATATTTCCCCCTGACATTTATCGGTAATGGCTAGCATGAGCTACGTGAAATCAGTGTCATTATGTTGGAGATGGAGGGGGAAGGTGATGACGGCTGCGTAACTCTGTGCGGATACACAACGAGGCTTATTTATTGATCAGAGACAGTCGAAGCTTGAGCACATCTCAATAAAGGCCCGACCACAATGTGATCAAAACAAATGAATTGACTGATTATGCTGTTGCCGCAGGTACTCCATCGTGTTATTTCTTTCTTTTTTTTTTTCTTTTTAAATTCGACATTTAATGACAGAGGCGAGACTTACTGAGGGAGGGAATTAAATTTTCCATAGGTGAGTCCACACTTCAGCGGTGTCTGATGCACCTGAGTTGAGGCTGTTTACCGGCACCTTCGCGACTCTGACTGAGATCCTTTCTAGCCGCAAGTGAACTTAACTTTAGTGTGAAAGTAATAAAAAGTGCCATATGCTTCTTTCACCAGCAAATGCACAAGTGTGACATTAGAATAACCCTGAAGCAAAGAAAGAAAAAAAAAATCCCAGTGAAGCTTCCAGAGTATTTGGCTCATGTATCATCAGTATCATAACCACTGCATTTTTAGGGCCCTATGGAATCCACCATCACGGAATCTCGGACAGAATCAGGAATTGGACATTAACAGAATTCACTTTAAATGCGCAAAATAACAGAACTGAACGGCAATTTGCGTAAAAGTTTGTTTTTTTTCTCCCGGACTAAAAAGAACTTTTCTTTCGAGAAAATGTTCCAACAGGGGTCACGAAAAGCTGGGACACTGCGCGCTTCTCTTTAAATAGATTTTACCTATTTGAGTTATTTTTTCTCGCATTTTTTCCTTTGTCAAAAAAAACGAATGTTTTATTGGACACAATATGTTTAAAAGTATGAAAACATTAAATTTTACAGTTATCATTGCTTAAATTTTTCATTATTTTATATACTGTCTTGGGGTTAAATTTGCATAAAATGCTTAAAACGGAATTCTCAAAAATTAAAAACCGAAAAACACCGAAAATGAAAAAAATTGAAACGGAATTTGAGAAAAAAAAAAAAACGGATTTCATAGGGCCTTACATTTTGTTATCCATTAACTTTATGAATCTAAAGTCAGCCTTCTTTAACCCGCCTCAACCAAGCAGCCGCCATCCTTGGATTTCATTCCCGAACCACGAGACTGCAGCTCTGTGAAAACCAGCGCCATCTCCGGATTTGTGAACGCTGGACGAGGAAGCGCGCGGGTCAACGGTTTCCAGTCAGACCGCAGGTGGAAAAAGTTTAAAAGTTAATTTTTTGGCCCGGGGACCACCGTAGGAGGAGGTGCGAAGCTGCAGACTTTCACTTGACCCGCACGATCTGGAGACCTTCAGGTAAACCTGCCATCTGGGGGATCCAGACGAGAGGACGGCGCTGGCCCTCGCTCCGCTTCTGAAACACACTTGGATTTTTAAACATCACTGCAGCTGCGGGAAAGAGGCAAATGTTTTTGTAATCTTTTATGGCTTTGAGCCTTCAGCTGATTCGAGATGCTGCAGAAAGAGAATTTACCGGAGAGATATTCTTTCTCCAAAACTGCTTTTGTTTAACGTCTCTCCGTTAATTTCTTCAGCCCTCAGGGGGCGCTCTAGCAGGAAGTGCAAAACCAAAAAACAAACCAAGTAGTTAAAGGCTACTCTGTTTTTGTTCAGTAGCCTATGTTGGCTATGCTACTCTACATTCATTTTGTGAGCATCAATACCTGTTATTATTGGACAAACTGATTAATCCAGGTGTGTCTGACCATTGTAGCTACTCAGACACACCTGGATTTATCAGTTTGTCCAGTCAGTTTGTTGGTTCCTCAGCGGATTTCAGGGTTCTGAGCGGACCCGCCGCAGAGGTAAGGTTTTAATCGCAGATGCGGACCGGACACAGCGTGGAGCCAGCAGGTCCGCGATCCGGCTCCAAAGCGGATCCGGCACTGAGTGCAAGTGGACCCTGATATGACCCTGATACGGGTCCGTTTTGCGGATCCGTTCCGGATGTCTTTGCTGTGTGGGGGGTTTCAGTACACAGGAGGAGGAAAAATAAAGCAGCTTGGTTTTAGTGTGCAGGAGGAAAATGAATAAAACCATCAATGACTTTTCTGTTTTGTTTGATCAGCACTTTTACTGCCGTGTTACAGGTTCTGTTCAGAAACAATCAGTTCAGGTATGTGAATAAACACTTATGGTACAAAATCTTTCTTATTTCTCAGCCTGGATACCGGCGGCTTATAGTCCGGTGCGGCTTATATGTGACAAAATATATATTTCATTTATATTTTAATGGGTGCGGCTTATATTCAGGTGCGCTTTATAGTCCAGAAAATACGATAATGTAAAACAGAATTATAAAATATTTCTAATTTCCATAACCCAAACTGTTGCCTTTTTTTTTTTGCATCTGAATCAACCATGCAGTTTACATTATTACATTATTTATGATTTATTTTATTTATTTCCTTTACCTTTATCTTTTTACTACCTTTTTTCACTGATGTGTTTTGAATTACATCATTTATTATTCTCTATTTTACAGGACTCACTGGATATGTTTTTTTTTTTGTTTTTAATTCATCCTGTTTATTTTGACTTTTAAAAATGTGTGAAGAAATTATCTAAAAAAACACATATAATACACAGTTTAGGGAGCGGATGCGAAGCAGGGTAACGGCGTCGGTGTGCGCCGTCAGTTCTCAGCTGAAACAGTGAAAACGTGACACTCGCCACATTCCCAGTCACAGGAAGGTGTTTTTTGCAGCAATTGCCAGGCAACATGCAATCAGCTCTCAATTACTTGTCTGCCGACAAGTCGACTACAGAGGCTATTGACTCAAGAACATATTCATTGTAAAACGCAGTGACTGGTTTGATTTTGCACCGCTAAAGACGATAACGACTGTGGGCGCGAGCTTTCCAAGTACCTCTGGGTCTTCTCTTCTCTTTACGTCACAGTTTAGGCTCTTGTTCTTGTTTACAGAACTGAAAGAGGCCATGAAGAAGGGCTCTGACTCACCACCCCGATGGAGAAGTAGTTGTTGACGATGCTGTAGGGCACCGGGTCGCCTCGCTCCTCCTTGTCGGTGGGCGTGACGTCGATCTTCCAGCGGTCCAGCATCACCTCCGTACTGTGCTCCACGTCCCGCAGGATCTTCAGGAGGCTCTCTCCCTCGTAGCCTTCGATGTGAAGGGGAGCGAGATGTTAAAATGAGGCGAGAAAGGTTCGATAAACAGTGACCGCCGAGAACAAATACGGTGACCCCTTACCGCTAAAATTAGCTTAAAACGCCTATCCAAGGCATACCCAAAGTAAACTGAAAGCTGTTCTTGAACCGTTTGTAGCACATGGATGGTTTTTGTCTCTTTTGAAAGGTAACACTCTGAAGTTTTCCCCCCAACAGTCAGAATCACTGTAAGTGCTACTAGCATTGAGTAATCTAAGTTTGAACACACTGAAATAGAAGTTTTTTTATTTCCGCCTGAATTTTTTTTTGTAAACAGATGTCTGCAGATGAGTGCAGCTGTGACTTATTAGCTGAAAACACAATGGGACCACAGCATGAAGCCTTACCTAGCGCAAGTTAAATTTGATAACAATACCACAAAAAAATGAGTATTTTACAGATGTTTTTGGAAGAGTATGTCTAGGCGTTTCCAAAAATGTCCATTTGGAGACTCCAAAAGGACACTTGGATAACCATGGCCACATACCGAGGATAAAAGTCATAAATACCTTTTACAACACAGCAAATATAGCAAACTATTCACATATTTACACACATTTACAATTATAACCAATTACAGGTTATTTGCCGCATTTTTCATATAAACAAGCCACACAGCAATTGACCACTGACGCACGTTTGATGCACATAATTAATTTGCAGTTACGCGGGTACTTCCTGGTTGTGGCTTTGTCTCCGCCCCTTGTAGCAACACATCGCTGTGTTCAGAATTTCATTAGCTATATAATGCGCCAGTCATCAGCATGATTGGTTCTAACTGGCGCAGTTTTTACACGACACAATGGAGGCATGGGCTTCCTTTCAACGCTGGCCCTCATTGGCTGTTGTAGGCTGTGGACAGGACAGGGAAGCTGCTATATGGACGTATGAGGTGTCAATCTAAAGGTCAGCTTACAGGCTCCATTTTAAAACCAAAGAATCCATTATGAAACACGCAAACTGCGTGTCACAGCGAACAAAGCCTGGAAGTTCGACCGCCGACCGGCAAATTTTTAAATGATTCAGCGGCTGTTTGTGGATATTAACTGGTATAATAATGCATTTTGGACTAAATACTTTACTGGATTGGATCGACTGGACATTTGTGAATGTAACCAGACCATTTTTGTGGGAATATTTTTGATCAGACGAGTTTTATAAAGCTTATAAGGTGAGTTGTGTCGATTTCGTAACTGTTTGTTTGTTTGTTTGTGGTGTGACAAAGGCGTTGATTGTACCTTCATTTATGATTATACCCTGAAATGGTTTGCATCGATTGAATCACAAGAATCTTAGCTTTCCAAAGATAAGTCGCATGACTACCTCACGTAACATATGAGCTGTGTAAATTACGGTTTAGTTTTAGAAATTACGGACTGGCTGTCAGAACGGGTTTAAGCGGACATATGGAAGAAGAAAAGAATTACACGTCTTTCCTTGAAAGCTTATATTAGGGTCTTTAGATGTAAATTGACCCTGCAAGGGTCGGTTTATATCTAAAGATGCAACAAACAACATCAGCACAGTAGCCCAGAAGGGTCAAACTGAACTCCACCTGCACCTTTCACAACCACAACAGTTTTCTCAGCTGCAGTTTGCCATTTCAGACACTAGATGTCACTAAATTCCACCGGACTTTTAACAACGTTTTTATTTGATACACAGTCTTTCCACGGTTTGTCCATGTTCATCGACTCTCACACTATCACAGGTGCTGGACATTTCCCAGTCAGGCCGTGCAGAGGGACAGATTTCCAGCTCATCTCCAGTTAACTGAGCTTAACTGGGTTTGTTGCTACTATAATCTCAATTACAGAATTATTATTCCTGCACGTTCAAAACATGCTTCAACTAATTTTAATTAAATATAAAGTTTATGTGTAACAGAGTCCCGGCTTACATACATGCATCTCTCATATGAGCACATATGCGTGGTTTGTCTGTTAGGCGTCCGTTTCCTGTTCGTACCTCCACCCCATCGCAGGCATCTCGCCAGGTCGTTGCCCGTGCCCAGAGGAAGTATACACACAGGTGGGTTCCTGTCCAGGTTGGCCTTATCTGGAGCGGCGGGGGACACATATCATAACAACACATGCTAAACAAAGATGAAAATACTTGCAAAGAAAGCATCAAAACAATTTAGAGCCTCCCCTACAAAGCTGTAAGGCAATATGAGTTTCCAGTTCTACAGTCTATTTCAAAAGACACAATTTGCCTGATGGTTATTACCCGCCTTTGTTTTGATTGATAAAAAATTGCGGCAATTTTTCATAGGCCAAACAAGGAACACATCTCCAAGACCAAATATAGGAGGTGATATTTTTTCTTCCATCCAAATGACGGCTAATATGTTGTTTTCCAACTCATGTAATCATCCCATCTGACCACCCTCGACTGTGCCGGCGTGGATGCAACGAAAGTGTTTATATAGAAGCCGTAAATGAAGCTTCACCATGGCAGGCTGAAGAATAAGAGCAATGCAGACTTTAAAAGAAATGTCTTGCCTCTAAAAGAGGAAATGAACTGTTGAAGTTCTGTCTTGTACTTTTTCGGAAACCGAAGGCAGAATTGTGTGATTGTGTGCAGCGCAGCGCTCCGGGAGATTTGAGAGTTCCTGTTACATGATTGACGCCGTGGAGGGAAAACTAGATCCAAAATCCCTCAAAACACTATAAATGCCAAACTAGAATGTGATGGAAAAACAGCATCGGTACCAATGAAGTCCAGGATCCAGCCCACGGTGCCGTCTCCTCCGCAGGCCAGCACTCTGAAATCGGGAACATCTCTGAAGAAGTTCAACCTGCAGCAAAACACGGCAGAGAAATGAAACCTGAGTGTCTCATATGTGCATCCCTTCGTCACGTTCACGGATCGTTTCCAAAATCCCATGCGACACCCACAGACTCGTGATCATGTAATTTTGTATCATGTTGTATCTCGCCATGATTTTTTATTTTTTTACATCACAGGGGGGTGCGTGTCCTCATTTGTGCCACAAGGGGGCGACAAAGCCACTCCAGAGCAGAGAAAGAAACACGCTGATCATGGCCTGTCTCGTCACTTTCCTGTTTTTTTACAATTGAGTCACTGGAAAAAACAAACATCACGGAAGGTCTAAGGTTTGTAGTCGCGACCTACATTAAACCGGTATGTGATTCGCTTCGAAATGAAGACGTTTTACGTGCTTGTATTAGCCCTGCCAGGCATCATCGTATGCCAGCTAGCTCGGCTAACTGTGAGTGTTACATGCTAACGCGACGTTCGTCGATCGTAAATAGCACTCCGTGTTTAACATTAAACAACCGTTGTAAACCAGCAGGTCTATTTGTTGAGAACAGTGTTGCCAGATTGGGCGGTTTCCTGCCCAATTGGGCTACTTTTGATTACAGCTGGCGGGGAAATAATGCATTGGGCAGGTAAACACAATTTGGGCTGCTTTTACCAACATCTGGCGTTTTTTTTTATATTGTGAAAACAGCACAACAAACTGTTATTTTATGGTTTAAAAACAGTACAAATACAAATTCCAGTATACTTTGCTCACTCGTATTGTGGCCATCCAATATAAAAAATATTTAATCGCAGTGAGTTATTCAGTCGCTGTAACAACGCGCTATCGTGACGTCACCTCAACAAACCTTAGTGCGCCGATGCAGAAGTCTGAGGCAGAAGCGCTCTCTCTCAACTCAAAGTGGTAGGCTATTCTGTTAACAAAATAAGTAGGCTATTATGCCGAAGTGGGGCCACAGAAAAAAATATATCACTTCCATTATTTCCGTTTGATTTATTATCCGAGTCTAATGTTGTTTTATTTTGAAAAATGACCAGATTCTCTCCATTACATCCGTCTATGACTTACTCATGAGACGTGACAAGACTTCCAGACCTGTTTCTTGGTCACATGGCATAATGAGTAAAAAACAAACGTCTTTGGAAAGTATGTTTCCAGAGAATGTTACCGATGTTCTGTTGTTGGTGCAATGTTAGGAGGACGCTACTTATAAAGTTGCACGTGAATACACAGCGGATTTTGGTTTATTATAATATATAGATAGTACCACAGTTTTTATGCCGGTCTGTGAAAATATTGCTTGACATTTAACCAGTCTGTGGAGCTAAAAAAGTTGGAGACCACTGCTGTATATAACTAAACAGGTATGGATAAGGGATGTAACGATATAGAAAATTTGATATCTCGATTATCATGACCAAATGACCACGGTTTACGATATTATTGCGGTATTCTTCATTGCTGTACAAACATCAAAAAAAAAAAAAAACACATACATTTAAATAATTTCACAAAATCTTAAGATTTTCTTGTCAAACTAAAACATCAGAAGCCAAAATTTTATCAAAATGAATCTTTCACATTAAAAGAGCAAACAACTGGCACAGAAAGAGGTTTAATTTTAAATGAACAAAATGAATAACAGGAACAAAGCTTATTTGTCTGGTGCAAATTTAAATAAACACTTTAACAACCATAGTAGGTCAAAATATGCAAACAATTATCAGGAACAAAAATTATAGTGAAGTTCAAATGAAATAAACTTTGGACTTTAAGCTGAACCTTAAATAAGTATAAATGTGTAAATAAAGAAACAGTTGTAAAGGAGCCAAATATGTTGTTCTGAATTGTAGTTCACTCTGTGTGTCTGTGGGTGTCGCTGAGTTGTTACCTGAGGGTCAGGTATAAAGGTAGCTGCCTGTTATTGGTTAAGTGTTTGACCAGGAAGGGCAAAAGGTTTTTGACCGCTGTGGTGCTAACTGCCAGCTTTATGGTTGTTGGATCAGTTAATGGAATAAATTAATATTTTAAATGCATCAGAAGAACATTGTTCCGGTCATTTTTAGATCAACACGCAACGGTAACGTTTATGAAATGCGAGTTAGCGAAGCGCATCAACCAGGTTACTCTTGGTCAAACATCTCAGTAGCTTGAAGCATTAGCCTTAGCTCCTTCAAGCTGCTTCTACAAATTACAATAAAACGTAAACAAGTGCTCCGCAGACAGGATAATTGTCCTCCACCAGTTGTCTCTCTGCATTATTAAAAAAACAAAACAAAGAAGCCCAGACCTCGGATTTCATTCTTTTAGCAGGTTGGTAAATGTCCTGCATGCTATCACCACTTTCCATCATGCTCATGTCACAATGCCGATGTTACAAGCTACAAATTCACGCGAGACAGTCGTGAGTCTCTCACAGACTTCAATGAGGCTGATATTACACATCCTGGTAATCGACCACGATAATGAGATGAAGTCAAACATAAACGGTAAAATTTACCACACTTTACCGTAATACCGGTAACCGTTCCATCCCTAGTATGGATAAGGGATGGGTGGATGGACAGACCGTGACCATCCCACGTGTGTCACACTTGCACAAACACCTGAGCTATGTTCCAGGTGCCACGCTTGCACCATTACACGTACGATCTTGAAATTCGCATTCACGCCGACATCTCTGACATAGCGCAGTACGCTGCAGATACCTGGACAGTGAGCTCGAAACAGTCAGAAAGGCAAGGCAAGTTTATTTGTAGAGCACAATTTGTACACAAGGAAATTCAAAGTTCTTTACAGATGCATAAAAACTGACAACATGGAAAACTGAGCGTTGAACGTTGGACTCATCATGTCGCTGCTATCGGTGGACACAAAAGAAGTGGCCGGATGATCGTTTGTCAGAAAGGAGACAGCCGACCGTCTTCATTGGCATAGACAGCCAAGGAAGTTTGGGTTCATTTAGTTTGGAATCTGTGATTGACTAAAAGTCGAATCTTTGGGGGCGACTCAGGTAGCCAACAAAGAAAGTTCACTGCCGTTATTTCTGGTTCGGTTACAAGAGCAGTTTCAAAATGGAACGGCTCCCATTTGGACACTACATATGTATGAAGACCGTGTATGGAGTAATCACAAACCACCTCCCAAGTAAAAAGCCACTCTGGACTCACAAAGGCCAAACAAAATTTATATTTATTCTTTAGAACTTCTGTATGTTAGTTGCTCGCTCCAACAGCTCAATATTAAGCCTGAAGCTCATCCAGGAAGCACCACAGAAGGCGCGTAAAGGAGCGTGATCTCCAAACCTTTGGATAAACTGGTAACGTTATGAATCCAGCCGAGGATTCGAGCGCTGGCTTTTGAAACGATGCTAAATATACATTTTTAAATTATGCAAAATGTTCAGTTGTTTGAGGTAAATGTGTTATATCTCATTTATTCTCATGTTCAGAATATGTTTTAAAAGGATCTGCATGACGTGAGAATAACGTTCCATATGAGCTCCGCCTTCCAGGTTGGACTCAATCAGGATGTAGGTTTTATCGCAGCTCCTCAACTGACCACTAGGTGGCTCCAAAGGAGAGCTGCTTTTGGAACACAGTCCAGTACTACGACAAGGACAGACATGACTGCTGATGGCATTACGAGGCTAAATGTGTTTTATCCATGATAGTAATGAGTAATTTGTTAAAAACAAAATGGCTACTGTATTAGGGATGGAACGGTTAGCGGTATTACGGTAAAGCGCGGTAAAATTTTACGCGATAACGATTACCGTTTGTTTGACTTCATCTCATTATCGCGGTCGATTACCGGGATGTGTAATATCAGCCTCATTCAGGTCTGTGAGTGACTCACAACTGTGTCTCGCGTGAATTTGTAGCTTGTAACATCAGCATCGTAAAGTAAGCATGGCGGAAAGTGGTGATAGCACGCAGGACATTGAAAAATGACATCGAAAAATGACTGGAACGATGTTCTTCTGATGCAGTTTAAACATTCATTTATTCCATTAACTGATCCGATTTATCCTGTCTGCAGAGCACTTGTTTACATTTTATTGTAATTTGTACAAGCAACTTGAAGGAGCTAAGGCTAATGCTTCAAGCTACTGAGATGTTTGACCAAGAGTAACCTGGTCGACGCACTTCGCTAACTCACATTTCGTAAACGTAACCATTGTGTGTTGATCTAGAAAGGACCGGAACGATGTTCTTCTGATGCAGTTAAAATATTAATTTATTCCATTAACTGATCCGACAACCATAAAGCTGGCAGTTAGCGCCACAGCGGTCAAAAACCTTTTACCCTTCCGGGTCAAACACCTAACCGATAACAGGCAGCTACCTTTATACCTGACCCTCAGGTAACAACACAGCGACACCCACAGACACACAGAGTGAACTACAATTCAGAACAACATATCGATGGCCAAAGCGCAAAACCTCCTATCTGAAAAATTCACTTTTTTGAGAAAACTAAAAAAAAACTTCTTGTTTTCTTGCAGAATGCTATTTTTTTAAGTATACTCAATACATAATACACTGTTTTTGGACTATATTACTATACTATGTGTTAACAATACAGACTAGGTATTTTTGTTATTTTTTTCAAAGTGAAATCTGGACATCAGAAAATTCTGCAGATAGGAGGTTTTGCGCTTTGGCCATCGATATTTGGCTCCTTTACAACTGTTTCTTTATTTGCACATTTATACTTATTTAAGGTTCAGCTTAAAGTCAAAGTTTATTTCATTTGAACTTGCACTATAATTTTTATTCCTGATAATTGTTTGCATATTTTGACCTACTACGGTTGTTAAAAGTGTTTATTTAAATTTGCACCAGACAAATAAGCTTTGTTCCTGTTATTTATTTCGTTCATTTAAAATAAAACCTCTTTCTGTGCCAGTTGTTTGCCCTTTTAATGTGAAAGTTTCATTTTGATAAGATTTTGGCTTCTGATGTTTTATCAAAAAATCACAAGATTTTGTGAAATTATTAAAATGTATGGGTTTTTTAGACATTTGTACAGCAATTAAGAATATCACAATAATATTGTAAACCGTGATAATTTGGTCACTATAAATCGAGATATCAAATTTTCCATATCGTTACATCCCTATACTGTAGTTGGTTGGACTAGCAGCAAATTTCACATGGACTGACGACTCAAATATTGACTTGTGAATTTAAAAGCGGCAGAGTTGATGAGGTTATTGAACAAATAACGCTTCACCAAAGCATTTCAGCTTCGAGCTGATGGACCACGAACACACTGCTGCAGGCCCCACCTACAGCCACAAAATAACACATGTTGCATTGATATTACTCATTCAGTGAGCTAGCCTGCCTGTTCGAGGACTAATTGGATCATGACAGGCAGTGTTCAGTCCAACTTCTTCCGTTCCTTCACAATAACAAAGCCCTAACTGAATGAGGCAGCCTCCCAGCCTCGGATGGCGGGTAAATGATTCGCTCAATTACTCTCCAACTGGGGCCACAAACCATATTAGGCTCAAAACAGACGGCCGCAAACATGAAAGGCAACTTTGAGGGTATTTAAATACCAAGAAACAAACACTTAATTTGCCATAATTGCGTTAGCGAGGCAGCTAATTGACAGCAGTGTGCTGCGGCTGCCTTGGCCGGCACCGTCCGACGGTGACCGTTCACCCCGCTAATGCGCGCTGCAGCGAGTGGGCTTGACAAAAATATTAACAAGGTTACAGCGGGGTTGAGGTCATCTGGAGTGATGGAGGTTCTGAGGGGGAGCGCCGGGTTGGGCGGGCGGTGCTTCGGGTCACGTCGAGAGACGAGAAAGCAAGGGGAAAAGGTGGAAGTTGTGCCGGTCCCGACCCACCGGAGCCTCTTCCGGCCCGCATGTGCTGCCATTTATTTTATTTATTTTCAGGCCTAATCAAAGCCAGACAATGTGTCGGCACGACGCTGAGGCGCGCCCACAAAGTGAAGGAGCCCTGCGCATGTAAATGACCCGTTCCCTTTTTCTCCTTAATCGCAAACGTGAACCGCGGAGGCCTGTTCGCCATTCGCCGTCTGCGCCCGCGGCGAGCTGCTTGTCTGTATGCGTGATCACATGTGGTGCGGCGAGTGATTCGCCTCCCACCATCCGTCAGCCCGCCGGTGTCGCCGGCTCTCCGATCACACGCCGCCTTATGCATATGGAGCCGCTCCTCGTACGAGGGCGCGGCATGACGCCGGCGTCTCCAGGGTTTGTTATGTGTGAATTCACCTCATTTGCGTCGGTGCTGTGTTTGGGAGGAGGGCGCGGCTTTAATACCGAAGACCTCCGTCGCATATGATGCTGGTCATTATGAGACATCAACAACGGAGAGCAGCTTTATGATCATAAACAGAAGATCATCAGCTCCAGTGACGTGTGAGGCAGCCAAACAAAGGAATGTGTTTGAATTCTTTTTGTTGTCCTAAAATAAAATTATTCCTTCCTGGTTTGACTGTAAAAACAAAACAAAAGAAACGATCAGATAAACATAATTTCTGATCAGTTTAGAATTTTATTAGGGTTGGGAAACGATTAAAAGTTTGAATCGCGATAAATTGCATGATTTCCCTGATTAATCACGATAAATTTTTAAAAAATGTTTTGCTGCCATATGAACTGAAGTGCCATAACATTTGTTGTTCAAACACTTTTAACATCAGCACTTGTCAGTAACACATGTTTAGTGTAAATCTCATCTTAAAAAATGTCAAATAAAATAAAGCTTTTTGCCACTGCCAGGGCATTAATGTCATCCTGTTTTTATATGAATAATAAAAAATAGTCTACCAACAAAATCCTAACAATCTAGAGGCCACAATCAGAACATTAAAACAGGTCATTTCTGAGGTAACCTTGTTTCTGTTGAATCCTCCGTCTGGGAGAACTTTAAAATAAATTTGTCTATGTAAAAGTTTGGTAACTTTATCAATCCGTAATTATCTGTGTATTATTTGTTTTTTTTTTTCCATTTTCAATTGTCAATCAAAAATTAAAAAAATTAAGTGACTTTTTTTTTCCCCGTTTTTTAATCTAACACAAAATAACCAAAACAATGCCTGTTTTATTCTATGTTAATTTTAGCTAGCAGGCCACAGGACTGAATTTGTTTTTAATATTTTATTGTCTGGTTTATGTGACCCAGAAATGGCTTTGTTTTATAATCAAGAAATAGACTTTCTGTTGTCATTACACATCTGTGCCACTAGATGGAGCCGCACTGCAGTAACCAGCTAGAGAACAGCAGGACAGTGAACACATGGAGCAGATCTGATGATAAATGGAGGAATGACGCCATCGTCTGGAACAAAGGAGTTTGAAAGGTTTTTTTTTTAGACAGAATTGTTAATATTGCTACCTGAGTTGCTACCTGAACTGTAAAGTACACAGATTTTTTACCGTTTTGCATGTGTGTTTAAACTTTTCCGCAAGTTTACTTGCAAATTGTCTTCTGGTTCTGCAGCAGCCAGTAACAGACTTTTCAAAACAAAAGCATGTGAGCCACATGCGTTAACGCGCGATAAAATAAATGTCGGCGTTAACGCGATAATAACGCGTTAACTTGCCCAGCCCTAAATTTTATATAAGGTTTATTTAATCTTTCTGTGCAGATAATTAAAAAAAAAGGCAACTCATCTGCTCTTCTGTGGTGGGCTTTATAATTTATACATATATAAACTTCTTTAAATGTTGTATGAAGTAGTCGTATCAGCGGCTCCAAACCCTCTGAGCTGATAACAATTTAAGTCAACAAGATGAAGTCGAAGTAAATAAAATTTCTTTTTGTTTTAAATCTGCACACACGTAAAAAATAGATTTTTTCTTCTTTTTTTTAAACCTCATTCTCTGACATTTTATATTCTCTTTGGATTCGGGAAAACAAGGATTTTTCACTTCTGCTTTTGCACAAAAGCTTTTCAAACGTCATCTTCTCCTGAGCAGTGAGGACAGGAAGGACAGTGAGCGCTGAAACTTTATTGAACAATAAACCCTGTTCTGCAGCTATTTTTACGCCACCACGTTTTAAAACATCCGTGAATACGCGGTCGACGACTTACCCGGGCATGGGTCCGTTCTTGGCCAGGTTGTACACTTGTCTCGGGTTCAGGAGGTACTGGAATTTCCTGTAAATCCTAAAGGAGAAACCATCGGCAAACATCACTAAAACTCCATTATCCAAAAATTGGGCTAAAAAAAAACAAAAAATAACTGGGTTTTAGTCCAATCAGAGTGCGGCGCGGTCGTGGACCGGGCAGCGGGGTGAGACAAACCCGCGGTCCCCTTGAGGAGAAAACCATTAGAAAGACTAATTCATTTTAATTTCAATTTCATTATATCAACTGGCTGAAGTCATATTTTGATCTCATAATTTAAACAAATGAGGGCTGGCGTAATAAGAAGTGGATGAATATGTTTCAGTAATAACCCAATTAGCCCTGGGTTAAGGAAGAGGGGCCGGGCGGCGGCGTGACAGGGACAAGAGCGTCTGAAGAGGGAGCCGACGGGGAAGGCAGCCGGCGCTTTAGGTAAATGTTATTGTGTTTTTATTTGACTAAGTAACCCTGAAGCACTCGTCAGCCGGAGGCCATGCTGTTTCCCCCCCCCGCCGCCGCTGAGGAGTGGAGCTTCAGAGACCTCTTGTAGCATGTCGAGACAGGTTGTGTACTCACCTCTCCCCCTGCTTCCCCCCGCTCTTCGGATTGACAAACACCAGCAGAGGATGAGTGCCCTCTATTGTTGTGATCTGCGTGGAAGATGTCAAAACAAAGCGTCGGCGTTTGGAGACTGCAGGATGCTTCACAGGAATTCACTTTCAAGCCTCAGACGTTTTATCGAATACATACAGCACTTCCAGAACCGCTCCTGCCCGGGTTTCCTCTCACCTGTCTGCGGCTCTACGTCCTTTCTGACCGAGCGAAACTTTTGCTTTGATTTTTTTACTGACAAACTTGCAAGATGCATTTAAAAGATAAGGAAGTATCTGATATCTTTATCGCTCAAGGCGAGTCCGGGACCAGCGACGGTGTCAGCGTCAGGCCGAGTCTATGCATTCCTACTTTTAAAAAAATGAAAAAGGTTTATTATATATCTGTAAATGAAGTTAAAACTCCATTGATCAGCAGACTAATCTGCAGCTGCAGGACTGTTTATGTGCTGCTGACTCAAAATAATCTGCATTATATTATTATATATTATATATTATATTATTTTTAGGGATGCACGATAACTGTTTTTTAAAACCGATACAGATAACACACATATACCTAAGATCATTACATCAATACTATGAACAAAACCAAAAATAGTTTGGAGTCTTTAAACGAACAGATATTTATTTATTCCATCCATCCATCCATCCATCCATTAACTCCCGCTTGGTCCGGAATCGGGTCGCGGGGGCAGCAGCTTCAGCTGAGAGGCCCAGACCTCCCTCCCCTCGGCCGCTTCCACCAGCTCCTCTGGGAGAATCCCGAGGCGTTCCCAGGCCAGCTGAGAGATATAATCTCTCCAGCGGGTCCTGGGTCTTCCCCGTGGTCTTCTCCCAGTTGGACATGCCCGAAACACCTCCCCAGGGAGGCGCCCGGGGGGCATCCTAACCAGATGCCCGAACCACCTCAACTGGCTCCTCTCGATGTGAAGGAGCAGCGGCTCTACTCTGAGTCTCTCCCGAATGACTGAACTTCTCACCCTATCTCTAAGGGAGAGTCCAGCCACCCTACGGAGAAAGCTCATTTCCGCCGCTTGTATCCGCGATCTCATTCTTTCGGTCACTACCCACAGTTCATGACCATAGGTGAGGGTTGGAACAAAGATCGACCGGTAAACAGAGAGCCTTGCCTTTTGGCTCAGCTCTCTCTTCACCACAACGGACCGGTACAGAGCCTGCACCACAGCAGACGCCGCACCAATCCGTCTGTCGATCTCCCGCTCCTTTCTCCCATCACTCGTGAACAAGACCCCGAGATACTTAAACTCCTCCACTTGAGGCAGAACCTCACTCCCGACCCGGAGGAGGCATTCTACCCTTTTCCGACTGAGGACCATGGTCTCAGATTTGGAGGTGCTGATCCTCATCCCTGCCGCTTCACACTCGGCTGCGAACCGCTCCAGTGAGAGCTGCAGATCCCCACTCGATGGCGCCAACAGGACCACGTCATCTGCAAACAGCAGAGACGAGATCCCGACACCACCGAACCGGAACCCTTCCGCTCCATGGCTGCGCCTAGAAATTCTGTCCATAAACGTTATGAACAGAACCGGTGACAAAGGGCAGCCCTGGCGGAGTCCAACTCCCACCGAAAACGAATCCGACTTACAACCGGCAATGCGGACCAAGCTCCCACTCCATTTGTACAGGGACCGGACAGCCCGTAACAACGGGCCCAGCACCCCATACTCCTGGAGTACCCCCCACAGGACCCCCCGAGGGACACGGTCAAATGCCTTCTCCAAGTCCACAAAACACATGTGGACTGGTTGGGCAAATTCCCATGTTCCCTCCAGGACCCTAGTGAGGGTATAGAGCTGGTCCAGTGTTCCACGACCAGGACGGAACCCGCATTGTTCCTCCTGAATCCGGGATTCGACAATCGATCGAACTCTCTTCTCCAGCACCCCTGCATAGACCTTACCAGGGAGGCTGAGGAGTGTGATTCCCCTGTAATTGGAACACACCCTCCGGTCCCCCTTCTTAAAAAGGGGAACCACCACCCCGGTCTGCCAATCCAGAGGTACTGCCCCCGATTTCCATGCGATGTTGCAGAGACGTGTCAACCAAGACAATCCTACAACATCCAGAGCCTTTAGGAAATCAGGGCGGATCTCGTCCACCCCCGGAGCCCGGCCACTGTGCAGCTTCTTAACTACCTCAGCGACCTCAGCTCCGGTAATGAACGAGTCCACCCCCAAGTCCACAGGCTCAGCATCCTCAATGGAAGACATGTTGGTGGGATTGAGAAGGTCCTCGAAGTATTCCTTCCACCGCCGAACGACATCTCCGGTCGAGGTCAGCAGCACCCCACCCCCACTATACACAGTGTTGGTGAAGCACTGCTTCCCCCGCCTGAGCCGCCTGACGGTTTGCCAGAATCTCCGAGGAGCCGATCGAAAGTCTTTTTCCATGGCCTCACCGAACTCCTCCCACACCCGAGTTTTCGCCTCAGAGACCACCGAAGCCGCCGCCCGCTTGGCCTGCCGATACCTGTCTGCTGATTCCGGAGTCCCACAAGCTAACAAAGCCCGGTAGGACTCCTTCTTCAGTCTGACGGCCTCTCTCACCCGAGGTGTCCACCACCGAGTTCGAGGATTGCCGCCACGACAGGCACCGACGACCTTACGGCCACAGCTCCGGTCAGCCGCCTCAGCAATGGAGGCGCGGAACATGGCCCATTCAGACTCAATGTCCCCCGCCTCCCCCGGGATGTGGTTGAAGCTCTGCCGGAGGTGTGAGTTGAAGATCTTTCTGACAGGTTCCTCTGCCAGGCGTTCCCAGCAAAACCCTCACTACACGTTTGGGGCCTGCCAGGTCTGACCGGCATTCTCCCCCGCCATCTGATCCAACCCACCACCAGGTAGTGATCAGTTGACAGCTCAGCTCCTCTCTTCACCCGAGTGTCCAAAACATACGGCCGAAGATCAGATGATACGACTATAAAGTCGATCATCGATCTCCGGCCAAGAGTGTCCTGATGCCATGTGCATTTATGGACACTCTTATGTTTGAACATGGTGTTCGTTATGGACAAACTGTGACGAGCACAGAAGTCCAACAACAGAACACCACTCTGGTTCAGATCAGAGAGGCCGTTCCTCCCAATCACGCCCCTCCAGGTACCACTGTCATTGCCAACGTGAGCGTTGAAGTCCCCCAGCAGAATAAAGGAGTCCCCATTAGGGGCGCTTTCCAGCACCCCCGCCAAGGACCCCAAGAAGGCTGGGTACTCTGAACTGTCATTTGGCGCATAAGCGCAAATGACAGTCAGAGCCCGTTCCCCGACCCGAAGGCGCAGGGAAGCTACCCTCTCATCCACTGGGGAAAACCCCAACGTACAGGCTCCAAGCTGGGGGGCTAAAAGCAAGCCCACACCAGCCCGTCGCCTCTCACCCTGAGCAACTCCAGAGTAGAATAAGGTCCAGCCTCTCTCGAGAAGATTGGTTCCAGAGCCCAGGCTGTGCGTCGAGGTGAGCCCGACTATATCTAGTCGGTACCTCTCAACCTCACGCACAAGCTCAGGCTCCTTCCCCGCCAGAGAGGTAACGTTCCATGTCCCAGTAACCAGTTTCGTCAGCCGAGGGTCGGCACGCCAAGGCCCACGCTTTCGGCTGCCACCCATACCACACTGCACCCGACTCCTATGACCCTCCCTGCGGGTGGTGGGCCCACGGGGAGGCGAACCCATGTAGCTCCTTCGGGCTGAGCCCGGCCGGGCCCCATGGGTGAAGGCCCGGCCACCAGGCGCTCCCGAACGAGCCCCTCCCCCAGGCCTGGCTCCAGGGTGGGGCCCCGGTGACCCTGATCCGGGCGAGGGACATCGAGCTCTTGATTTTTTCTTGTTCATAAGAGTCGTTTATTTATTCCAATTAAAAATTATTGGCAAGCCTCTCAAATATTTCCATAAATCTATCAAACAAACCTATTTGATATCTCACATTAACTTAAATAAGGTTCATTACTGACTGATATAAAAATAAAGGCTCCTTGAACTGATGGAAATACATGCATCAGAATTACTAACTGAAAAAGATTAACATTTAAAGGGTTTTGACTTGTGGTTCCATTTAAATTAATACTTTTAATTAAAATAAATGAGGTTCAGTAGTTTTTGTTTTTTATTTTTTAATCTCATGGAAGCTTTAGATGAGAGGAATGAGGGAGAGGAGATGCTGGTTTGCGCACGTTAGCATTAGCTTCCGTTAGCTCACATTAGCTCGATTTCAAAACTCCATGGAAGTGATTGTTTTGTTGTAGGTGGCTGATCAGGTTTTACGTATTAAAGCTTGTGCTTCCCTCCTCGTATAATTCACTCGGAGGATTCGTCACAAATAACCACCAAACTATCTTCTTCTGAAACTTTAACGAAGTTCCACGCCGCCATGTTTGTTGTGATTAGTGCGCTGTGCTGCAGGCTGCATTCAAGGTGTAACGTAAATTCCTCCGTTCCCTCGTTTGCTAGTCGTTCTTTCGGCCTTTTCTATTTTTTTCTTTTTTTATGTATAACGTGGGAAAATACTGCAAATATCAATTCAAGTCAACAACTACCAAAATTATGACCGAGTTAACGAGTTGTTTTCTGGCATGAGGGGGTATTCCTCATTTTCCTTACTGAGAAATCGTTTTTCTGATTATGCCGACGTCACTTGACGTCACTGCCGGTCATTTAAGACTCAGAGGGAGCGAGGCACTGCCGTGTTGACAAAAATATTTATGTTATCGGGGCTATTCGTCGTGATATCGGACTTAATCGGACTGAATCATCCTTCCTTGCAGTTCGGCCTGCGACGACCCGCCCAGCGCTCTCCCTGACACAGATGAAGCACTTAACTCCCCCTGTCTGCTATCCCAGCAGGCCGAGGGTGAATTAATGAGCTCCCCGTCCAGTCCAGAGTGATCCATTACTTCCTGTAATTATAAATAATAATCTTGATTATTACGCTGGTTAGCCAGCACCAGGCATAGATGGATGTGCCCGGGATATGATTCATCGCATTTCTCTCCTGGCCGCGTGCAGACGAGCGGTCGCCGCAGACGGCCGCAGTGTTTCCACGGCCGGCGTGCTGGCTGACAGATATTAGAGGATCAGGAAGGACCGGCCCAGCAGAGTCCCATCATACATCCCAGCACCCACGGCAGATGTTCATTTTTAAAGCACCATATTGAACAGAGAAGACAACTGCTTGATGCGTGGGAGCTGTTACCGTAGTGACTCGCTCTTTGATTTACTGTTCTCTCCGATTAAACTCGACCTGACTTTCCTGCTCGATCTGGACCATCGGACAGCCAGGTCCAGGTGCTGTCTCAAGGTCTGCAGGTCAGACTGGATGACAAGATTAAGATCATATTTTGATAAAGAGGCTCAGCGGGTCGTCGTGGTACGTGGGGCTGTAGCGATACACTAATCTGGCGATACGATACGATATTCGGCTCACGATACGATATGTATCGATATTCATCTTACAATACATTCACATCATTTTCCAAAAGATTTTAAAGGGACAAAGTGATTTTGGTGACATCTTGTGAGTGTTACAATGACTTTGTTTGAATTAATTGAACTGAAAGCATCAATTACACATTATATGGCTGACAGGCAGCTTGTAAATGCTGGACAAAATGAATCAAAGTAGGGATGCAAAATAACTGTTTTTTTATAAAAACCGATACCGATAACCGATAACACACACATATACCTAAGATCGTTACATCAATACTATGAACTAAACCAAAAGCATTTTTGACTCTAAATGAACAGATATTTATTTTTATTTTAATGAAAAACTATTGGCAAGCCTCTAAAACATTTTCATAAAGCTATCAACAAACCTATTTGATATCTCACATTAATTTAAATAAAGTTCATTACTGACTGATATAAAAAAATAAAGACTCCTTAAACTGATGGAAATAAATGCATCAGAATTACTAACTGAAAAAGTGCATTCCTCAATGACAATAAAAAATAATGCAGAGTGCATAATATACTGACACAAGTTAGATTTGTCTGTCTAAATAAAACTCCATAGTAACAAAAAATTACGTTTTAAGGATTTTGACTTGTGGTTCCATTAAAATGAATGCCTTTAATTAAAGTAAATGAAGTTCGGTAGTTTTTTGTTTTTTTTTTAATCTCATGGAAACTTTAGATGAGAGAGATGATGGCGAGGAGAGGGGAGGAAAGGAGACTTGCTCCTGGCTATCTCACGTTAGCTCATGTTAGCTCACGTTCGCGCGATTTCAAAACTCCATGGAAGCGATGGTTATGTTTCAGGTGGCTGATCAGGTTTGACGTATTAAAGCTTGTGCTATTTTTCCCTCCTTCGCTTGGAGCATTTGTCACAAATAACCAGCGAACTATCTTCTTCTAAAAGTTTAATCAAGTTCTACACCATCGCCGCCATGTTTTTTTTTTTTTTTTCAGCGCACTGTTCTGGAATGCCGCATTCAAGGTGTAACGTAAATTCCTCCGTTCCCTCGTTTGCTGGTTGTTCTTTTGGCCTTTTCTATTTTTCTATTTTGTTTGTGTAACATGAGGAAAAATACTGCAAATATCAATCAAAGTCAGCAACTACTAAAATTATGACCGAGTTAACGAGTTGTTTTCTGGCATGAGGAGGTATTCTTGATTTTCCTTACTGAGAAATCGTTTTTCTGATTATGCCGACGTCACTTGAACATAACATTCACTGCTGGTCATTCAAGGCTCAGAGGGAGTGAGGCACTGCTGTGTTGACAAAAATATATATGTTATAAGGCATGATATCAGAGTTATTGGAATAACGTCATAATTTCCTGTTATCGGCCCAATAGTTATCGAGTCGATAATTATCGTGCACCCCTAAAAAAAGATTTGTTTAGAAAAATTGTTCCATTTATTTAAACAGTGCAAATTGTTGCTTGCAAGCTTTTAAAGGTGGGACACGGGGGGTTTGGGAGAAGCTTAGAATATCGATACCCGCGGGTGAAAAATCAATACTCGATACGCGATAAAATATCGATATATATCGCAGAATCTAGTGGTACGGGATGCTGAGTCTGAATTCAACACAGATGGGAAATCAACACAGAACTTTGAGAGTAACCTGCAGTCCTTGGCCGTCGACCGTGACCGAGTTGGCCCTCTGCATCTTTCCTCGGCTCGACTGGCTCGACCGAGAGTCCTTCCTCACCGTCGACTGCCGCTCCTGTGGTCAGAAACAAGACAGTCAGAGGATCCGTGACTCCCAGATTGTAGAAAACAAGGATGTTGCAGCACAGTGACAACTGTCTCATTACTCCTCGTTTTTAAGGGAGCCGGAAGCTACAGCTACCTGGACATCTCTGTGACGTCTAGAACAGGAGTCCATCAAGATCCTGGTTTAAGCCCGATTTATTTCAATGAATGAATGAATGAATGCTTTATTTCGGTTTAAAAACAAAAATAAAATAATGTTTTTACAAAAGAATTTATCAGATAGCAACTGAAAAAGGAGTAGGCTGAAGCCCCAAGGCTTATTTTTGCCTATCCTATACCATCAGAGGATTAACTGAATAATTCACAATAAAACAGTACTAGTACATCATTACTAAACACATGATAACTTCAACAGAAAAATTGATTTCAAATCATTAAAATGAATTCAAATCATCAAATTTCATTATAACTTTTGAGATTAGATTTTAAAGTCTTCTTGAAGACTAACACAGAATTACACATTTTTATTTCATCGTTCAATCCACAAACCAAAACTGACACACATCTGTACTTTAGATTAGTTCTGACTTTGTGAGTTTCAAACATTAACAACCCCTTTAAATTATAAACCACCTGCCTTAGCTTAAACATTTTTGGGGAATTGTCTTAATTATCACTCGAAACATAATTTCTAATGTTTTTGAATATACAATGTCCAAAAATTTTAATGTGTGTGATCTTATAAAAAGCTGATTTGTAGAATCACGGTATCCAACTCCATTTATTATCCTAATAGTCCTTTTCTGCAGTTTAATTATTGGATCTGGCTTCGTTTGGTATGTATTTCCCTAAGTTTCAGCACAGTATGTCATTCAGTAAATCTCTTGTTTTGTAAAGAATAGAAGTAGACTTGGATAATTTCTGTTTTACATGTTTTATGTGAGGCTTCCAACAATTTTATTTATTTATTTATTTTAACAAATATTATTACTCCCATAAACTTTCATATACTCTTTCAATTTCAACATTGTTTAAATTCAGTTTTACCTCAATGTTAGTCCATTTACCACCGAACAACATAAATTTAGTTTTACTTTCATTTAGCGATAGTTTATTTAAAGCAAACCATTTGGTTAATTTTAATCAATTCTATTTCTACAGTTTTTAACGACTGCTTTATGTTCCCTCCAGAACAAAATAAATTGGTAGCAACTGCATTATAAAATATATATATATATATATATATATATATATATATATATATATAGATATATATAATATAATATATATCTATAATATTATATATCTATATAGATATATATATATATCTATATATATCTAATATATATATATATATATATATATATATATATATATATATATATATATAGATATATATATATATACACTCAAGGAAAAAAGAAACGCACCATTTTCGTTTTCTCAATTTTTCCAAAAATATTATAGACAGTGAAAAATTACAGACTACAATGAGTTTAGTACAATTTTGAGTCAAAATGAAATCACTGTTTTCCTGGTTCCGGTTGATTGATTTTGATCAGCAATAACAATTGTAGTTTTGTATAATCACCTATGTCTGGGTCATGAGTAAAACTCAGAGATGAATTGGACCTGTCCTCAATTGTGCACATTCCCTACAAAAAGACACCAAAATGGATAAAAAGCACATTTGTTCACAATGCCACGACTACAGCAACCAGAGAGAGTTCGTGCCATTGGCATGCTACAAGCTGGAAGGAGCACACGGGCTGTAGCCAGGGTGTTTGGAGTCCATCACTCTACTGTTGTACGCCTTGCTGAGCATTTCCAGACCACTGGATCCTCCAATGACCGTCCAAGATCTAGTCGACCACGTGTCACAACGGCCGCACAGGACCGAGCGAATCGGCTGTCACATCTCCGTGACAGGTTTCGACCAGCAACAAGAACTGCTGCTGAAACCATTGGGACCCATCAATTATCAGTGTCCTTGAGGCGAATGGTGGTCATGTTAATTACTGACAATCGAATCAATTAACTGTGTTTTTGTTTACTGTGATGCTTTATTGTTTGGTCATGTTATTGCTATTGAAACTGTCACAAGCATTGATTAATTGGGTCTGAATATCAGGGACAGGTATATGGTTGATGTGCACATGTAATATTTCCATTAAAAATAAGTAACCAAAAGAAAATGTGGTAAAAAAGCAGTGGTGCGTTTCGCTCAGGTGTCTGGTGTCAAGCGTGCAGAGCTCTTGAGCTTGAGTTTCCCACCTCTGAATTTGGTAAATATCCATGCAAATTGGGCACAAAATACAATCGCACTAAAAGCAACATGAAGGGTTTTTTTTTTTCCATGTTAAAATATCAATTTAAATTCCATTAGACCAGGAGTGTCAGACTCATTTCCACTGAGGGCCACATCAGCATCATGGTTGAAGGGCCAGATTGACAGCATGAATGTAACAAAATGCAATATAAATCAAAAATAAATTAAACTACACCTTATTATATTGTTAAATAACGGATTATGTATTTATTTCCATGTTTTCTGTCAAAATGCCAAAGTAGATTAAACTCTTTCACGACTGACACCGCCTCATAACACAATAGACATACAGTTTTTTTTTTCAAAACTTGTAATTGTTTTCCCATAATTCATGAAACTTTCTTCCATTAATTTTTCTTTTCTTTGACATGTTGGGATTAATTTGTAGAGGTTTTTCTCAAATCCATCAGTTCTGAAAATCATCTTGAGTTAATATACTGTTATCGTTGTGAGCAACGACGAAATGCATTATGGGAGATGTAGTTTATTGTCAATTTGCGCTTTCAAGCGGTGTAAGTTTATTTTAAGTCTTAAAATATCAGTTTAAAATTTAAGCCAACAGTGCACAAGTGCTTGAGGGCCACATAAATTGATGTGGCAGGCCACATTTGGCCCGCGGGCCTTGTGTTTGACACATGTGCATTAGAGGGAATATCTGCTCACTTTTAGGAGCTTTTTCATCCAGCTGAGCATCCGGGGTTTTTCCAGCAGCTTCTGTAATCTTTCTGTGTGTGTTTAAACCGGTTACGTCACGTTGTCCTGGTGGTCACTTCCATCAATGACCCGCTTGCATGGGACGGAATTAAACTTCGCTAAAATCTAGAAAACGCCATTGCCTTTGGTCTTGCTTGGAGTTTTTCGGCAAACTTTTAAATTCAGAAGTTTAAAGTTGGTTGCTCGTTGCAAGTTGGTTGTTTTCAGGAAACTTATTGAGTAATTGCACTTTCCATCCTTGGAACAGACTTTTTCGCAATTTGTGAAAAAAACTTTGAAAGTAAATGGATTTGTGGCATTTTTCAGAGCCCAGTGGGAGAACACAGGCTGGTGATTGGATGCTACACGTTACAGCATCAAACAAGGTCAGTTGGGGGGGGGGGGGGGGGGGGGGGGTCTTACCAGGACGATGGGGCAGATTGAGTTGGGGGGCAGGATGTGATCCTTCAGGGGTCCACAATCACACTCAGGTTTCACGTGAGAGGCGCACTTGTTATGGAGCTGGAGGAAGGAAGTAGCAGAGTTTATTAGCAACAGCGGCGCAGGTTCAACTGCGCTGGCTCACGCGCAGACCCAGGGTTTATTCGCAACGCACGTGCTGTCGCCTTTGTTTTATTTGCCATCATCTTGCAAACTGCAAACAAGTGTTTTCTGAGTGTAAATTGGTGCTTGTGAAGCATCGGAGGTGCAAAAAAACGAAAGCCCACACAACAAAAGAAGCAGTGGGAATATAATGAGGAGGCGGGCGGCGGCTCACCGTGATCTGACACCACACACAGTGGAGCCCAGTCAGGCCCTGGTAACACTTAATGGTTTTGTGACACTTGTCACACTTGGTGGGGCAGTTCCCTTCCACCCAGAAATGATGCATCACCTGCGGGGAGACGGAGAGACGCCGCGTTGGGAGGGAAAGCAGGGCGGAGGTGGGAAAACAAGGCATGAGTGACACGACAAGAAAAGACAGAGGCCAGACAAATTAGTGTTGAACTGGATTTGAAACATTTTTATTCTAGTCATTAACAATAGGGGTGCACGATAACTATCGGAGCGATAACAGGAAATTATGACGTCATCCCGATAAGTCCGATATCACGACGAATAGCCCCGATAACATATATATTTCTGTCAACACAGCAGTGCCTCGCTCCCTCTGAGCCTTAAATGACCAGCAGTGAATGTTATGTTCAAGTGAAGACGGCATAATCAGAAAAACCATTACTCAATAGGAAAATGAAGAATACCCCCTCATGCCAGAAAACAACTCGTTAACTCGGTCATAATTTTAGTAGTTGCTAACTTGAATACATATTCGCAGTATTTCCCCTCACAACAAACATGGCGGCGTGGAACTTCGTTAAAGTTTCAGAAGAAGATAGTTTGGTGGTTATTTGTGACGAATCCTCTGAGTGAATTCTACGAGGAGGGAAGCACAAGCTTTTATACGTAAAACCCGATCAGCCACCTACAACATAACAATCATTTCCATGGAGTTTTGAAATCGTGCTAACGTGAGCTAACGGAAGCTAATGCTAACGTGCACAAGCCAGCAGCAGTCTCTCCTCTTCCTCATCTAAAGCTTCCATGAGATAAAAAAACAAAAACTACTGAACCTCATTTACTTTAATTAAAGGTATTAATTTAAATGGAACCACAAGCCAAAATCCTTTAAATGTTCATCTTTTTCAGTTAGTAATTCTGATGCATGTATTTCCATCAGTTCAAGAAGCCTTTATTTTTTATATCAGTCAGTAATGAACCTTATTTAAGTTGATGTGAGATATCAAATAGGTTTGTTTGATAGCTTTATGAAAATGTTTGAGAGGCTTGACAATAGTGTTTCATTGGAAAAAATTAATATCTGTTCATTTAAAGAGTCCAAACTATTTTTGATTTTGTTCATAGTATTGATGTAATGATCTTAGGTATATGTGTGTGTTATCAGTTATCGGTATCGGCCTTTAGGAGCTGAAAGTTATCGGTTATTGGTATCGGTTTGAAAAAACAGTTATCGTGCATCCCCAATTAACAATAATGAATTTAATTAGAGAAGCTACACACTTGAAGTGGACTCACCTCTGTGTTTTTCTTGGACTTTACGTAGGTTTTGATGCAAGAATGCGGAGCTCGAGCCACACAGCGCTCGTGGACCGTGTACTTGCAAACTCGGAAAGAAAAACAGTCATTTTTTTATTTTCTTTTAACATAATTAGGGCTGGGCAAGTTAACGCGTTATTATCGCGTTAACTCATTAATTTATTAACGCCGACAATTATTTTATCGCACGTTAACGCATGTCGCATTCTAACATTTTAATAAAAGTGCATTTTACACTACTTTTCAATTCATTATTTGATTTTGCGTATACAATGCGATTAATCGTGATTAATCAGGGAAATAATGCGATTAATCGCTATTAAAAATTTAATCGTTGCCCAGCCCTAAACATAAACGATGCGCGCTATGGATTCTTTGCTACCAGGTTTTACGCTTTCACAATCAGAGACACGTGAAGACGAGGGTCTCGGTCACAGAGCAGTAAACGATGAAGATGATGAAGGTAACAACTCACAGGAGCAGCAGAGGCCCTGCTTCCCCAGTCCAATCAGCATGTTGAGACACAGGTTGCAGTACGCCGGCTTGTTGAAGTGCTTCAGCCGCCACACATGCTGCCCATCGTCTTTCACGTTCTGCACCAACAAAACAGAAACAAACCGCTGATCCACTGACTGATGGACTGGCTGCTTCCTCACATGTCCTCGTGTCCCAGCGTTAATCGTTAATCAGGTTAAACGCCGTTACAAAAGCTTTTTTTTTCAGCTTTGTTTACGTGTGGCGGTCAAACTTCATTAGAGGATCTGAAGGGATTTATTATTTTGCTTCTGTAACAGCATTCATTCACAGAAAAGTGCCACCAGGCTGGATGAATGTTGGTCAGACGCTTCCACCTAGTGGACAAACTGTGAATAGATGGCAGCAGCAGAGGGATTCTGATTATCTTGAAGAAATCAACAACAAACAAAAAAGTGCAAGTTTTTATAATAACATATAACAATATCTGTTATGATCATTTAAAAAACTAGTTGGTTTGCACTTGTATGGCATCTTTTAAATCCCGTTCTGGTTCTATGAAGTGCTTTTTTGGTTGTTAATAACTTAGTTGACACTATGACAACGGATCACAGTCATTAGAGAAGAGATGCAAATGTACTTCTGCAACCTGAGAGCTATTACCATAATAATCTTGTTGGAACGATGTAGAGTATGGAAGAAAAGAGAAATCAGGCCAGTGATGGAGCTGATAAAAGTCAATTTGCACTTGCGGGATGTGAAAGGAGACACCAGCGAGGTTTGTCTGGTGAACAAAAAGCAGTGTTGAACCGCTCGTCTTCGGTATTCACTTTAAAACGGCAGCATGTGTGAGATGTTTAGCTGCTGAGCTGAAGTTATCGTATTTTATCAGCTGAGTTAATAATATAATACTTTCCGTATTTATATCAGGTTGTCAGCACCACACCGGTAGATGTTGGCAAGAGGCTACACGCCTTTCTCAAGGGCATATGTGCCGATTTATGCAGGTGACCCTAAAAGGAGACCAGTACAGCAGCAGGATGGTTTCATGCCAATGAAGAGGACTACAGATGCAGTATTTGCTTTGAGGATGCTGATGGAGAACTAGAGAAGGTCAGAGGGAGCTTGTAGACCTTGAGAAAGTAGATGACAGGAAGCTGAAAGCTCAGGTGTTGATGAGGAAGTCTGGAGTAGCAGAGAAGGATGTTAGAGTGGTGCAGGACATGGATGAAAGCTAGAGGACAGTTGTTGACGCTGCCATTATTTAAGGGCTGGAACACCGACAGAAAAACATAACGGAGGAATAACTCAGCCACAACCATCCACTTTGTTTGACTGGCAAATGTGCTCACCAGGAGCCAGCCGGAGTCATTTATTGATCCTCATCACCACACCTGAGTGACCCCGCCCACTTCAGGAAGTCTGATCAATACAAGAACATACATAAATGTCAACAACAGTGGTGAGGTGAGCTGTAGGTGTGACAGAGAAGTTCAAGGTGGAGGTGGGAGTGCATCAGGGATCAGCTGTGGGCCCCTTCTTTTTGCTGTGGACAGACTGATAGATGAGGTTCGACAGGAGTTTTTTAATGGACTATGATGTTTCCAGACAACATTATGATCTGTAGTGAGAGCAGGTGGGGGAACACCAAGAGAGGTGGAAGTACGACCTGGAAAGGAGAGGAATGAATGCTATCCACAGCAAGAGAGAAACCTAGGAGGAACGGTGAGGCTACAGGGAGCGGAGATGAAGAAGGTGGAAGATTTTAAATACTTGTGGTCAACAGTCCAGAGCAACGGAGAATGTTGGAGCAGGTTGGAACAGGTGGAGGAAAGTGTCAGGTGTGCTCTGTGATAAGAGAGTTCAGCAAGAGTGAAAGGAAAGGTGTTAAAGACGTGAGGTAGAGTTGGAGGTAGCGGAGGTTAAAACGTTGAGGTTCTCTCTGGGAGTGACCAGGATGGATCAGGAATGAGAACGTCAGCACATGTTAGATGTTCTGGAGAGAAAGTCAGACTGAGATGGTTCAAAGAAGGAGGGATGGTGAAGATATCTGTAGACTAGGGATAGAACGGTTACCGGTATTACAGTAAAGCGCAGTAAAATTTTACACGATAACGATTACTGTTTATGTTTGACTTCATCTCATTATCGCGGTCGATTACCAGGATATGTAATATCAGCCTCATTCAGGTCTGGGAGAGACTCGCGACTGTGTCTCGCATGAGTTTGGAGCTTGTAACATCGGCATCGTAACGTTAGCATGGAGGAAAGAGGTGATAGCACACAGGACATTTACCAACCCACTAAAAGGACGAAATCCAAGGTCTGAGCATTTTTTTTTTTTTTTTAAGAATGCAGAGGGACAACTGGTGGAGGACAATTATCCTGTCTGCAGAGCACTTGTTTCCATTTTATTGTAATTTGTACAAGCAACTTGAAGGAGCTAAGGCTATTGCTTCAAGCTACTGAGATCTTTGACCAAGAGTAACCTGGTCGACGCGCTTCGCTAACTCACATTTCGTAAACGTTACTGCTGCGTGTTGATCGAAAAATGACCAGAACGATGTTCTTCTGATGCAGTTAAAATATTAATTTATTCCATTAACTGATCCGACAACCATAACGCCGGCAGTTAGCACCACAGCGGTCAAAAACCTTTTGCCCTTCCGGGTCAAACAGCTAACCAATAACAGGCAGCTACCTTTATACCTGACCCTCAGGTAACAACACAGCGACACCCACAGACACACAGAGTGAACTACAATTCAGAACAACATATTTGGCTCCTTAACAACTGTTTCTTTATTTACACATTTATACGTATTTAAGGTTCAGCTTAAAGTCCAAAGTTTATTTCATTTGAACTTGCTCTATAATTTTTGTTCCTGATAATTGTTTGCATATTTTGACCTACTATGGTTGTTAAAGTGTTTATTTAAATTTGCACCAGACAAATTAGCTTTGTTCTTGTTATTTATTTTGTTCATTTAAAATAAAACCTCTTTCTGTGCCAATTGTTTCTCCGTTTAAATGTGAAAGTTTCATTTTGATAAGATTTTGGCTTCTGATGTTTTAGTATGACAAGAAAATCACAAGAAATTTGTGAAATTATTCAAATGTATGTTTTTTAGACATTTGTACAGCAATGAAGAATGTCACGATAATATCGTAAACCGTGATAATTTGGTCACGATAATCGAGATATCAAATTTTCCATATCGTTACATCCTAGTGTAGATGGAGGATGAGGTTGGGGGTGTGGTCAACACTTGACCACACCCCCAACTATCTCTTCACCATCTGGACATCTTTTGCCGTTGTTTAGTTATTGCTAGAAGTCTGACAAAACCCGACAAGCCAGCCATGTCTCAGAGGTCTCACCGTCTCCAGGCCCAACAGGACCAGCAGCGGGATGGTGGTCAGGCCCCCCTGGATCCACTCCCCCAGAGACACGGTCCCGTCGCGATCATAGTCGATTTCCTGCATCATTTCCTGGAGGATCTACAGGAAAAGCGACGACAGAGTACCCTGTTGAGGATCCTTTTTTTTTGTTTTTTTTACTCTACAGTTAAACATTTGAGGTCGTCCGTCTTCTGTTCCTTTAAAAGGTAGAGATTCAAACATGCAAATTATGGAGCCCCATTTGGGTCATAATTCAATGAATAAATGAATCTATTATTATGAATAGAGGTGTTTATTATTATGAAATATTTCCCATTATTATGATAATGGTTTCGTTTTTCATAAGAATGAGCTTTTACATAATAATGGCTTTGTTTTTTATAAGAATGATTTGTGTGTCAATCAAAGCAGAGAGGGTGGAGCCATTTATGTGATTGGCTGCTCTTTCATTTCAGGCATAAGCAACAGAACAGTGAATATCAATAGTGGGCGAGAGGTGCAATGTATATACTCCAGGCCAGTAGGTGGCAGAATGCACCTCAGTTTACGGTTAAAAGTTGACATCGACTAAGAAACGTCAAGGTTTCCCGTAGCTCAGTCCAAGCTGCCATAGCTACAATCGGACTAGGAGCGCACCTTGATGACGCCACGGCCCGCTGCTAACGGGACCTCATGGCCAAAACTAGTCGATGTCAGAGCGTAGAATGGAGAAGGATCAGCCAATGAGCGTGCAGGTCAACCACTGGTCCCGCCCACTGGCAAAATGTCATTATTATGTAAAAGATCATTCTTATGAAAAAGGAAGCAATTATGTAAAAACTCACTCTTAAATAAAAAAGCCATTCTGAAATAAACTATTGTGCATTTAACTAAGATAAAATAATAAAAAAATATTTCATAATAATTAATTTTTTTTCATAATAATGGGAAATATTTCATAATAATAAACATGTATTTCATAATAATGGGAAACATTTCATAATAATGGATACGTATTTTATAATAATAAATGCCTGTATTTCATAACAATAAACTAATTTATTCATTGAATTATGACCCAAACAGGGCTCCATAGCAAGTAGCATTTCTTGATGGTGCACTCCTTTTAAAACTGGTCGTATTTGCAGCTCTCACCGGTTTGAGCTCGGTCACGTCCCACTCCAGGTACTCTGCCACGTGCATCATCTGGGAGATAATGTGCTCCAGCTCCTGCCGTGAGATCGCAGACGGTCATTACAGGCACAGAAATACTGTATTTACAGCCTGATAAACAGGTGGTAATAGCAGGGCGGGAAGGTGAACAGAAGAAAACAAAGGCCTGGAGGGAAGAGCGCCGAGGCTGATGCTTTAATAACTATGGTTGTTTTTTTGTTTTGTTTTTTTTTTTTTTTTTTTGGGGGGGGGGGGGGGGGGTGGTATTATCATCTGGTGGCAGACTAAATCACCATTATACACTACAGACTTCTTTTAAATGCAGGGAGAAAATCATGGGTTCACGCTTTTTTTTTAAATTTACTCTAAAAATTTAACAGAACGTGGGTCACACTTGATTAATGCACAGCATCACTGCTCATTCTCATCTCTTACCACTTTTCTCTCTCCGTCTCCCAGCCAATAATGAGTGAGAGATGACTTATAATTGGATGAATTACAAAAACCCTCCTCCAACCTTTCCCTCTCCTTTAAAAAAAAATCCAACACGCTCCCGCGAGCCCACAAACAGAAACACATTTCATTCAGAAATATACCAACACCGCTCACTTTCCTCCTAGTTGTTTCTTTTTTTTCTAGAGTGTACTTAGATGGAAGAAAAAATATACAGCGAAGAGACAGAAAAAGTCGAGTCAGATCAATAATGATCAATAATAGGGATGCACGATTACTGTTTTTTAAAACAGATACCGATAATCGATAACACACACATATACCTAAGATCATTACATCAATATTATGAACAAAATCAAAAATAGTTTGACTCTTTAAATGAACATATATTTATTTTTCCCAATTAAAAACTATTGTCAAGCCTCTCAAACATTTTCATAAAGCTATCAAACAAACCTATTTGATATCTCACATTAACTTAAATAAGGTTCATTACTGACTGATATAAAAATAAAGGCTCCTTGAACTGATGGAAATACATACATCAGAATTACTAACTGAAAAAGATTAACATTTAAAGGATTTTGACTTGGTTCCATTCAAATTAATACCTTTAATTAAAATAAATGAGGTTCAGGGATTTTTTTTTTATCTCATTGAAGCTTTAGATGAGAGGAATGAAGGAGAGGAGACTGCTGCTGGCTTGCGCACGTTGGCATTAGCTCACGTTAGCATTAGCTCACGTTAGCATTAGCTCACGTTAGCGCGATTTCAAAACTCCATGGAAGCGATTGTTATGTTGTAGGTGGCTGATCAGGTTTTACGTATTAAAGCTTGTGCTTCCCTCCTTGTAGAATTCACTTGGAGGATTCATCACAAATAACCACCAAACTATCTTCTTCTGAAACTTTAACGAAGTTCCACACCGCCATGTTTGTTGTGATCAGCATTGTGCTGCAGGCTGCATTCAAGTTGTAACGTAAATTCCTCCATTCCCTCGTTTGCTAGTCGTTCTTTCAGCCTTTTCTAGTTTTTTTTCTTTTTTATGTGTAACATGAGGGGAAACACTGCGAATATCAATTCAAGTCAGCAACTACCAAAATTATGACAGAGTTAACGAGTTGTTTTCTGGCATGAGGGGGGATTCTTGATTTTCCTTATTGAGTAATCGTTTTTCTGATTATGCCGATGTCACTTGAACATAACATTCACTGCCGGTCATTTAAGACTCAGAGGGAGCGAGGCACTGCCGTGTTGATAAAAATATATATGTTATCGGGGCTATTCGTCCTGATATCGGACTTATAGGGATGACGTCATAATTTCCTGTTATCGGCCCGATAGTTATCGCGCAACCCTAATTAATAAAGACGTAGATCGGTTTAAGTTGTCCCAGAATACACGGTTTCTTGTTTTTCAAGCATCACATTGCAAGGACGCTGAAAATGCTTCCATCCCATAATTTTTCTGGCCCTTTTGTTGTGACGCTGCAGCATTTTGGCGACGTGGACAAACCCGTACCGACCCGTGAGACGGAGCTGCCTAAACAGAAACGGGCTTCCACCCACTCAGATCAGAGATGGAGAAAATCTAGAGACAAACCAAGAAGCAGAGATCAAACTGAACCCCGACCCCGAACCCTGGAGCGAGTTCAGATCAGGGCTGGATCCAGATGTTCAAGGAACTGTGAGATCACAAGCCCACAGTAGAAATGCTCAGTTTTAATACTTAGTTTTTATCTCCGCCTACTTTCACATCACGCTGCACTTGCAGGACCTTTAAAGTGGGCTGCACAAAGCCGTAACACCCGTTTTACAAGAGGCACACCTCATGACTTACTTCGACTGTCACGATGAAAACTGGATCAACTTGGGTGTACCTCAGGGAGCTAACCTGGGCCCCGTCTTCAAACCATGAACCGGTTCAGGACAGGAGAAACGCTTACCGAGCTATCCAAAGACCCGTTCCCATCTGTGTCGTAGAGGCGAAACATGACTGAGGAGACAAAACAAAACAAGATGTCAGTCTCCAGCACTCTCCGCCCCTCTCTACATCGTTGCTAACGTCCTACATAAAATAACGTACATGGAGTGTCAGAAAAGAAAACGCAAAATATCCTAGTTTGAAGCATAAAAGAGCTGAAGTCCTAAAGGAGCTTTGACAGGTGACATCACAGCAGCTGTGGACAGTCGTTTTGACACAAAAGCCCTCTACCGCCGTCATGATGGGCTGATGGGAGGAGGCGCTTCGTTGGGCTAATGAGGAGCTAATTGGTAGTTTCTTGAAGGGTTATCACCTCCTTGAGGCAAAAGGATCGTGAGCCGGCGTCTGGTGGCTGGCGAAGCTTGAAGGAGGCGACTGCGGTGGCGCATTAATCTAGTAACGCTGACATTTATTTTATCGCGCACTAACGCATGTTGCTCAAAAGCTTTTGTTTTGAAAAGTCTGTTACTGGCTGCTGTGGAACCAGAAAATAATTGGCAGCAAACACGCAGAAAAGCTAAAACAGACATGGAGAACGGTAAAAATCTGTGAACTTTACAGTTCAGGTAGCAACTCAGGTAGCAATATTAACAATTCTGCCTGTAAAAACCCCTTTGTTCAAGACGATGGCATCATTCCTCCATGTTCCATCAGATCTGCTCCATGTGTTCACTGTCCTGCTGTTCTCTAGCTGGTTACTGCAGTGCAGCTCCATCTAGTGGCACAGATGTGTAATGACAACAGAAAGTCTGTTCCTTCATTATAAAACAAAGCCATTTCTGGGTCACGTAAACCAGACAATAAAATATTAAAAACAAATTCAGTCCCGTGGCCTGTTTGCTAAAATTGAAATATAAAAAAAAAACAGTTTTTTTTTTTTTTCGTGTAAGATTAAAAAATTAAAAAAAATAAAATAAAAAGCAACTTTTTAATTAATTTAATTTTAATTAACATTTTTGATTGACAATTGAAAATGAAAAAAAAAAAAAACAAATCATGCACAGATACTGACGGATTTATAAAGTTACTGAACTTTAACATGGACATTTTCATTTTAAAGTTCTCCCAGACGGAGGATTCAACAGAAACAAGGTTATTTGTAACAACTGACAAGTTGAACTCCCCGTTAAAAGTTTCTGCTGTTACCTCAGAAATTACCTGTTTGATGTTCTGATTGTGGCCTCTAGATTGTTAGGATTTTGTTGGTAGACTTTTTTTTTATTTTTTATAAAAACAGGATGACATTAATGTCCTGGCAGTGGCAATAAGCTTTATTTATTTGACATTTTTTAAGATGAGATTTACACTAAATATGTGTTACTGACAAGTGCTGATGTTAAAAGTGTTTGAACAACAAATGTTAAGACACTTTAGTTCATATGGCAGCAGAACATTTGAATAAAAGTGACCTTTAGACTACTGTTGAATTCATTATTTGAGTTTCTGTATACAATGCGATTAATCGTGATTAATCAGGGAAATCATGCGATTAATCGCAATTAAAAATTTTAATTGTTGCCCAGCCCTAATTTAAAGCCCTGATTTTCCCGCCATGGCATCATAACTCCTCATGAGTCTTTGCATCGTCAATAATGTCCTAATTTCCTCATTTTTGTCATCTTTCATTAAGTGCTTTTGAAAACAGAAGGTTTTGTTTGAGGGAAAAGAAGAGTAAATATTTGAAGCAACGTGAAATATTTCATCTCATTGGCTTATTTTCAGCTCTTTAAATTAAGTCAGATTGTTTCTTGCTTCATGGCGATCCTGAAAATGTTTTAAAAATGTCCCTGCATGTGTGTGTTTGTAATAAAGCAGTTTAAAGTGCAAACAAGTCTGTTTCAGCAGTTACCGAAGCAACCAGCAGAGGGAGCCATCCACCGCAGAGATAACGAGTTAGAGACCTCAGAGGATGAGGTCGCCAGTGATGCAGTGTTCAGACGCCGCTCAGTTAATCCCATGATGTGTTCACACACGTGCGCGCGTGCGTGCACGTGCAGGGTGATACAGCTGAATTATTTAGTCGTCTGCTTCACACGTGCTAAACTCTTTCTCAATAATTCTGTAGTTGGAAGGGAATTAAAGGGGCAACAAATAAACGCTCCTGTCCAATTAAACCACTCGACTTTGTGATTAAATGATGGCAGAAATGTAATTTAAATGCACCACTGAGCAGCTGAAGGTTGTGAGAGCTGCCTGGAAACCCGAAACCGTGCTGGACTGAATAAACGGCTGAAGCTGAACGCCACGGACCAGCACCTCGTCCAGGGTGCGCCGGCGCCGACGGGCTGTGGTGGGAGAGGCTTCAGCGGGAAGAGGATGATAGATGGAGGGATAGTTTTAAATCAGCAAACACGTGACAGAAACACGAAGCTGCAGCACTTGTTGTCACCTTCCGTGTTAAACAGGTTAGGGATGAAACGGTTGCCGGTATTACGGTAAAGCGCGGTAAAATTTTATGCGATAACGATTACTGTTTATGTTTGACTTCATCTCATCATTGCGGTCGATTACCAGGATGTGTAATATCAGCCTCATTCAGGTCTGTGAGCGAATCATGACTGTGTCTCGCGTGAATATGTAGCTTGTATCATCGGCATCGTAACGCTAGCATGGTGGAAAGTGGTGATAGCACGCAGGACATTTACCTACCCACTAAACGGATGAAATCCAAGGTCTGGTCATATTTAGTTTTAGTTTTTTTTTGTTTGTTTTTTTTAAGAATGCAGAGGGACAACTGGTGGAGGACAGTTATCCTGTCTGCAGAGCACTTGTTTACATTTTATTGTGATTTGTACAAGCAACTTGAAGGAGCTAAGGCTCAGGGCCGGCTTTTGGCATAGGCGATATAGGCGGCTGCCTTGGGCGCCATCTGCTGGAGGGGCGCCGCCACGCCGCCAGTCCCCCTTGGTCTTGAGGGAAAACAATGATAAAATAATAATTTTCTATGCACACTGGCGCCCTCACTTAGTGTTTTTTGTTTAGAAAAAAAGTACATATTAACATTACGAATAAATAAACAGTGACATGTTCCTAAATTATGTGTGAGCATGTGACGTTTGAACTGATCCATTCGTCTATTGAATGTGATTGGCTCAGCCACTCAGACGGCGACCGTTATTTTTCTGGCAAAAAAAGAAAAAAGCAAGGTAGAGGAGATGCTGAAAAGAAAGAAGCCACCAGAAAAACAGATGTGTGGAGCAGATAAACGTAGGGCAAAAAAGAAGAAAAAAAAATCGAGGATGCGGCCAAATGCACAAAATTGCCAGATCTCTTCTCTCGTGGTGGGAGCAGCCAGGCCAGGGATGACACGGGTCCGAGCAGCAGCACGGCCACAGCAGGTAAACAAGCACCTGTCTGCTGTAACACGGCGCAGTCATGATCTCAGACTGGAGACCAGAGTTGTCACAAGAACCGACACTACCAGTAATCTGAATGTGACCCAACCTGGTGGCCACAGCCACAGTTGAAGCCCAGAAACATGACGCGCCATGTGTCTCTCTCCGGTCAGTAGTCATGGCAACAAGACGCTCTGACGGTGGTGCGCATCTAGACCATAATACACCCATGGTTTGGAGCAGAGACAAAACAAACGTGTGTGAATATATAAACGGAGCTGAAGAATGAAACAATAAGTTTACAGCAGTCAGTGGAAACAGCCTGAAAGTGAGTGAATGAGAACAACAGTTCTGTCATTGAACTACAAGGAGAATAATAATGACTACATGACTTCCTGTTTGTGTGGAGGCATATTTACCATTTTACCTCATGTTTCTGCGTGAGAAGTTGTTTAAGAGCAGCTTAGCCTAAAAACAAGTTTGATGTGTCAGTTGTTATAATTAGCCTATTGTTGTTGTTGTTAATATTATTATTAGGCCTATTATTATTATTATTTAATAAAGTAGCCCAATGATTTTAGAAGCACATGCGTTTTTTTCAGTTGTGGTATTGAATAGAGTATCGAGAATCATGGAAATTTGCTAGTATTGGTATTGACTACGGAAATTCTGGTATTGTGACAGCCCTACTTGAGACTTTGCATATAGTGTTTGTTTTTTGGGTGTGATTAGGGCACAGACAGAACATTAAAGATTACATGAGTGCAAAGTTACTTGCATTACAAATCATAAATTTTCTTGGTCAATTAAAAATAAAATCAATAGGCTTTACTATTATTATTATCAAGGATATATTGATGAAGAGCAGCATAATGATGAGGCGGCGCTGGATGCTGAGGAGATGGCGGTCAGCAGTAGGGAGGGAATGGGAGAAAGTAGGGAAAGGGTGGGAATGGATGGCAATAAAACAAGCAGCTATTGCAACTCTAATCACCGTCATGGTTGCTCAGCTGGTTGATGTCATTGAATTGCAGTGGGTTGGGGGGGGGGGGGGGGGGGGGGGGGGGGGGGGGGGGGGGGGGGGGGGGGGGGGGGGGGGGGGGGGCCACCGGGTTGTAATCTCGCCTAGGGCACCAAATTGGGTAGAGCCTGCTAAGGCTAATGCTTCAAGCTATTAAGATGTTTGACCAAGAGCAACCTGGTTGACGCACTTCGCTAACTCACTCACTCACGTTACTGTTGCATGTTGATCTAAAAAGGACCAGAACGATGTTCTTCTGATGCAGTTAAAATATTAATTTATTCCATTAACTGATCCGACAACCATAACGCCGGCAGTTAGCACCACAGCGGTCAAAAACCTTTTGCCCTTCCGGGTCAAACAGCTAACCAATAACAGGCAGCTACCTTTATACCTGACACTCAGGTAACAACACAGCGACACCCACAGACACACAGAGTGAACTCCAATTCAGAACAACATATTTGGCTCCTAAACAACTGTTTCTTTATTTGCACATTTATACGTATTTAAGGTTCAGCTTAAAGTCCAAAGTTTATTTCATTTTAACTTCACTATAATTTTTGTTCCTGATAATTGTTTGCATATTTTGACCTACAATGGTTGTTAAAGTGTTTATTTAAATTTGCACCAGACAAATTAGCTTTGTTCCTGTTACTTATTTTGTTCGTAAAATTAAACCTCTTTCTGTGCCAGTTGTTTCCCCTTTTAATGTGAAAGTTTCATTTTGATAAGATTTTGGCTTCTGATGTTTTAGTATGACAAGAAAATCACAAGATTTAGTGAAATTATTTAAATGTATGTTTTTTGGACATTTGTACAGCAATGAGGAATACCGCGATAATATCGTAAACCGTGATAATTTGTTCACTATAATTGAGATATCAAATTTTCCATATCGTTACATCCCTAAAACAGTTACTGTCTCTTTAAGACTGCCCCCTGCTGAGAGCATCCCTCTGATTGGTCATCTGGACTGTCAGAAATGGGGATGTTTCTTAACGTGTCATCGGAGGTTTCTGTCTACTGCCCGTTAACACGAGGACACCGTCACGTGACCGGGCCGGTACTCACACTCGAGCTTGTCCTCGGGACGCCCACCTTCCAGCAGGGACAGGTAACACACGATGTCCTTGAGCTGCACCGCGTCCAGAGGTCGGGGCAGGACGGGCGTCTTCAGAGGGGTCGAGTTGGATTTGATCAGCTTCAGGCCTGCGGAGAGGCAGTGGTGAAAGGTCAGAGCGGCCTCCCAATGACCTCACGGTTCAGACGCCTCATCCATCATTGTGGGCCGAGAACGAAGGCGGCGCTTCTGACGCATCTCATTTCAAATCACGTCAAAGATGAAGACATTCGTGCTTCCTTTGGCAAACATCTTGAAGCTGTTTCACCCACCCGCTATCAGATATATAAAACAAGGTAGCACATAAAAAAAAAAATGAAAAAAAAAAACCTCCCTAACATGGTGTTTAGCACCCATGAAAAATTGACTCGTGAACATAAAACCAGGAAGTTTTTATCAGTGCTGACAAAACGAACACATAAAAGGTGAAAAACAAGCAAACTTCACAGACCGTGTGGAGTGTGAAACATGTAAGAGTTAGTTTGCAACGGATTCATCGTTGGACGTGAACGCAAACATCTGGAAGCACTTTTAGTGCGCTGCCCCAGCCCGTCTTAAGGTATTCTGGGAACATAAAAACGCACCTCAGACCCGAAGCCACGTTATGATTCTGTTATGACATTGAAGCCCCGCCTTCCTCACAGCTGTGATGTCTTTATAGAGCCAGAAGAGGAATAAACCCCTTCCTCCGAAAGGCCGATACCGATAACCGATAACACACATATACCTAAGATCATTACATCAATACTATGAACAAAACCAAAAATAGTTTTGACTTTTTAAATGAACAGATATTTATTTTTTCCAAAGAAAAACTATTGTCAAACTTCTTAAACATTTTCTTAAAGCTATCAAACAAACCTATTTGATATCTCACATTAATTTAAATAAGGTTCATTACTGACTGATATAAAAAAATAAAGGCTCCTTGAACTCATGGAAATACATGCATCAGAATTACTAACTGAAAAAGATTAACATTGAAAGGATTTTTGCTTGTGGTTCCATTTAAATTAATACCCTTAATTAAAGTAAATAAGGTTCAGTAGTTTTTATTTTTTGATCTAATGGAAGCTTTAGATGAGAGATGAGGGAGAGGGGAGACTGCTGCTGGAAGCTAATGCGCAACATTAGCTTCCATTAGCTCACATTAGCGCGATTTCAAAACTCCATGGAAGCGATTGTTATGTTGTAGGTGGCTGATCAGGTTTTACGTATTAAAGCTTGTGCTTCCCTCCTCGTAGAATTCACTCGGAGGATTCGTCACAAATAACCACCAAACTATCTTCTTCTGAAACTTTAACAAAGTTCCACGTCGGCATGTTTGTTGTGATCAGCGCTGTGCTGCAGGCTGCATTCAAGGTGTAACGTAAATACCCACATTCCCTCGTTTGCTAGTCGTTCTTTCAGCCTTTTCTATTTTTTTTCTTTTTTTATGTGTAACATGAGGGAAAATACTGCGAATATCAATTCAAGTCAGCAACTACCAAAATTATGACCGAGTTAACGAGTTGTTTTCTGGCATGAGGGGGTATTCTTCATTTACCTGATTGAGTAATCGTTTTTCTGATTATGCCGACGTTACTTGAACATAACATTCACTGCCGGTCATTTAAGACTCAGAGGGAGCGAGACACTGCTGTGTTGACAAAAATATATATGTTATCGGGGCTATTGTTGGTGATATCGGACTTATCAAGATGACGTCATAATTTACAGTTATCGGCCCGAAAGTTATCGTGCACCCCTACTTGGCTGTAATGAAATGTGCTCCTGAATCTCTGCCCAGACACACGAGTGGGGGGGCTCAAATCAATCAGTGATTGCCAATCAACACACCCACATTGATCCGGTTCAACACAGGCTCAAAGCAGAGCTGAGGGTTAAATGTTGCATGTCATTCGCCGCCACTCTGCCCCCTAGAGGTGCAGTCTGTCGTGTCTTATGCCGTGGATATCGTGGCGGCGGCGGCTGACGTTTGTGATATTTATGGATTTTTACATGTATTTTGCTACATAAAACCAGGTTTCTGGAGACAAAAGAGTGACATGACGTCGTCTGCGTCAAAGTTAGTTGGTGGAACTAGAGGTCTTCACGGGTCCACTTTCATGGACCCGAACCCGAATCAATCCGTGAAAATTCGAGCCGAAACCGACCCGAGCTATTATCATAAGTTCGGGAGTCCGAACCCGAATGGACCCACAATATTTGGACGCGGAACCCAACCCGAGTCTTTAGTGTCCGACCACGAACCGAACCAAATTACCTGAATAGAACCAAGACAATCCAGCCCATAGTTGCTCATGTTAAAGTTGTCTAGCGTTGAATAAAACTTGATTTTCTTACCTAAAGTTGTCTTCTTCTACCAGTTCAGTTGCTACATAGGCTACATGATGTAAAACAATAAATCCACGTCGTTGTTTCTTTGTGGATACAGATGCTATTGGTAGCAACTGCTAACGCTAATAGCCTACACCAGTCAGGACGTGTCGTGAACATGTTCTCTCATCCAGCGTTGTCATGTTGGTGATCCGTTGTGCTTTACAGCTGCCGGGCAAACCGCTAACAACACGCTACAGCAACACGATTGTTTCATGACAAACACGCCACGTTAATGAATAATTAATTAAACTGCCCTGAGTCCTGACATTAGCTGCCACCGCCAATATCTTTACATCTCTGGAGTAAACGCGGACCCAGCCTTTCAGAGAGCCCCGACCGGACCCGAGACTAACTGTACCCATTCAGACCCGAACCCAGAGTCATGCCTTTTGAATGGACCCGAGACCCAATTCAGGTCGGGTCGGAACTTCGGGTTTTTGGGTTGTCGGGTTTTTCAGAAGACCTCTAGGTGGAACTGTTTTCTTTTGATTTTCTCGGAGAAGCAGCTCCACCTCCAGGCCTGCAGGGGGCCCTCCTGAGCTAAAATGAGGTTCCTCTGTCCCACTTCAGGCTTTCTTTCAAACACATCCTTGGGTTTTGGAGGTTGCTTACGCTTTTAAATACCAAGTCATTTAGTGTCACGCATTTTTTGAAAAGCTATTTGCTTCACCGCATCCACCCTGCGCTGCTCCTTTTCTCGTTTCGTTTTTTTTACTTCCTCCTTTTGCAGCATTCGCTGGAAAGGTTGACGCTGCTGCATCCTTGGAAGACAGACAAACAGAAAGTGTCAGCCAGTGGGAGCGTCGGTTTACCAACACCAGTAATGTGTGGTACAGTTTCACTTTAATATCAGTAAGTCGTTCCCACACATGAACGAGACGGTGTAAACAACTGCGACGACTGCCAAGGCGACTGGCAGGGACCGCGCTACCACTCGCGTTGTGCGCCACTTGGCTGGACTTTGTAGACTTGGGCACGAAACAAACAGTTGTGAGAAGTAAAGCAATTAAATGTTCCGGAGTTGGCAGAAGCGAAGGGACTCAGTTTTTTTTTAAATCCCATAAAAATTAGCTGAATACATGAATGAAAGCAGAAAATAAGTGACTAAGTGGCTGCGCCAAAGCAACAAAAGAAATCAGTGTGTTTACAAAAGTGAAAGCTTGTCAGGGGAAACATTTACCAGAGACTCGAGGCTTGTCGGCTGATGAAGGACTGGGTTTGGGTCCCTTGTTGCTGAACGACATGAAGAGGTGTCTGCAGAACTCTTCGGGGAGCTCGCTCTCCAGAAACGTCTGCATGAAAACCTTGAAGCCTTCAAAGTCGATCTCCTACAAACCGAGATGAGAGCCGGATGCGTTACTCGTCGTGGCTGACTTATCCTACAGTCGCTTCACCACTGAATCATCCGGAAAACGATCGGAAACGTCTTTACGACCCTGTCCAGGTAACTGGGCAGCAGTAAACGCTCCTCTAAGATCATCTTTGACGTCTTTCCTTCCTGGCGTTGTGTGTTCCTTTCAGACATAACTGGATATTTTACACTCTGGCACATTTCGCTCATTAGCAGCTTCTTGTTCAGCAGTCGAGGGTGTTTATTCAGAAACACTTCACTCAAAAGTATTTGAATTATAATTAGAGAAAGAGAGAGCAGTTACCTGGTTAAGAATTTCCTGCTTCTACAACCCGACGTGTTGAAAAGAAGAAAAGAAAAAGGAAAAAAAACATGATTCAGATTATGTTTGTGCATCTACAAACTGACTCCTCATCCCTGAGAAAAGTGAATAAATATTCCTGAAACACGGCCTAAATATCATCGTAGGTTTAACTGACTGCAGTTTTGTGTTAATAAATACTTAATAAATAACTTCTCCACAGAAGGACTTTATTTTTTTTCCAGTGCATAAAGAAGAAGCTAAGACAATAAACTACAATAAAATGTCTTATAAAACACTGTGTAAAGTTAACATACCTCTTCTGGATTGTATTTGGCTAAGACGCCATCTCCATGGAACTCCTGCAGCACATCCTTCAGCTTCTTGGTCGAGTCTGGGGAAAAACATTCAGGACATCATGATACATTTGTTTATATATAAATATATATAAGCTAAGAAGAAAAAGTAAGGACATTTGTGTCTGGAAGATTATTTCTGTGCTGGTTATTTCTCTTTTAAATGGTGTAAAGAACAGTCTGGTCAACGGCCTGGTCACCAATCTGGTCACCAGTCTGGTCATCAGTCTGGTCACCAGTCTGGTCACCAGTCTGGTCAACGGCCTGGTCACCAATCTGGTCACCAGTCTGGTCACCAGTCTGGTCACCAGTCTGGTCAACAGTCTGGTCAACGGCCTGGTCACCAATCTGGTCAACAGTCTGGTCACCAGCCTGGTCAACAGTCTGGTCACCAGTCTGGTCACCAGTCTGGTCAACAGTCTGGTCACCAGTCTGGTCACCAGTCTGGTCACCAATCTGGTCAACAGTCTGGTCACCAGTCTGGTCACCAGGTCACCAGTCTGGTCACCAGTCTGGTCACCAGTCTGGTCAACGGCCTGGTCACCAATCTGGTCAACAGTCTGGTCACCAGTCTGGTCAACAGTCTGGTCACCAGCCTGGTCAACAGTCTGGTCACCAGTCTGGTCACCAGTCGGGTCACTAATCTGGTCACCAGTCTGGTCACCAGTCTGGTCACCAGTCTGGTCACCAATCTGGTCACCAGTCTGGTCACCAGTCTGGTCACTAATCTGGTCACCAGTCTGGTCACCAGTCTGGTCACCAGTCTGGTCACCAGTCTGGTCACAGTCTGGTCAACAGTCTGGTCACCAATCTGGTCACCAGTCTGGTCACCAGTCTGGTCACGTCTGGTCACCAGTCTGGTCACCAGTCTGGTCAACAGTCTGGTCACCAGTCTGGTCACCAGTCTGGTCACCAATCTGGTCAACAGTCTGGTCACCAGTCTGGTCACTAATCTGGTCACCAGTCTGGTCACCAGTCTGGTCAACAGTCTGGTCACCAGTCTGGTCAACAGTCTGGTCAACAGTCTGGTCACTAATCTGGTCACCAGTCTGGTCACCAGTCTGGTCACCAGTCTGGTCACCAGCCTGGTCAACAGTCTGGTCAACAGTCTGGTCACCAGCCTGGTCACAAGCCTGGTCACCAGTCTGGTCACCAGTCTGGTCACCAGTCTGGTCAACAGTCTGGTCACCAGCCTGGTCACCAGTCTGGTCAACAGACCCCCCCCCCCCCCAAGGGCCCTCCATAGCTCGCTTGCATTCACCCTACAACAATTCCACTACTTCTTTATTATTATTTTTTACTTTTTCTGTGCTCTCCTCTCTCTGTCCTACATCCTCTTTCTGTCCTCCATCTTCTCTCTGTCCTACATACTGTCTCTGTCCTGTCTCCTCTCTTTTCTTTCTCTACCCGGCTGGCCTTCGGCAGGAAGGTCCCCCCATATGAGCCAGGTCCTGCTCAAGGTTTCTTCCTCTTAAAGTGGAGTTTTTCCTTGCCACTGTTTGGTATAAAGGTTTTTTTCTCCCTACGTGGGAGTTTTTTACCTGCCATTATCATTAATTGGATTTAATTATATAATCTTAGTTGATGATATTTGCTCGGGGGTCATGCTCTGGGTCTCTGTAAAGCGCCTAGAGACAATTGTCATTGTAACAGACGCTATATAAATAAAATTGAAATTGAATTGAACAGTCTGGTCAACAGTCTGGTCAACAGTCTGGTCACCAGCCTGGTCAACAGTCTGGTCAACAGTCTGGTCAACAGTCTGGTCACAAGCCTGGTCACCAGTCTGGTCACCAGTCTGGTCAACAGTCTGATCAACAGTCTGGTCACCAGCCTGGTCACCAGTCTGGTCAACAGTCTGGTCACCAGTCTGGTCAACAGTCTGGTCACCAGCCTAGTCACAAGGAGCACTTCCATGGAGTTTTGAAATCGCGCTAACATGAGCTAACGTGAGCTAACGTGGGCAAGCAAACACCAAGGGCCCGATCTTGCGCCAAACCTCCAAAACCTGCTATTAAGGGATAAAAGGTATTGGGAGGGGCGTTCCCCCACGAAGAACGCAATCTTCCACCTCCCAAAACCCACGATCTCACCTGCGAAATCCACGATGTCATGCACACATTATGCATGGGAGTGGTTAGGGCGTTCCACCTGTTTAACCAATCAGTGCGTCAGTAGCCATTGCCTTTAAGAGCAGGTTGCAGTACCTGCAAACTGCTATGGAGCGTCTTTTCACCCAGATCAGAGCAGCTCTCACGGACAGCTGGTCTGGGACTGTGCTGTAGAGCTTCCTCCTCTTTTTTCCTCCTCCTCCTCTGCACTGATATATACATAACTAGCTTTAACTAATGTGGAGCAAATGATTTAATCATTTCTTTTGTACTCCAAGAAGTTCCAACAAACTGCTCAGAAAATAGAGCCGGTGAGCTTCCAGGAAAGCATTTATTAACTAGAAAAGCAATCGGAGAGCGCAGACCTCCGCCAAGCACAGCAGTTGTGGTTGCTTTAGGGGTCAAGAAACAACTAAACAGCGCAATGTTATCGAAAATTTGAAAGTGATCCAGAATCCAGGATTTCTTCCGGATCACACCCAAAATAAAATCAGTTCTTCCTTTTCACATTTCTGACAACTCCTGAAAATGTCATCAAAATCCATCCATAACTTTTTGAGTTATCTTGAACATATCCCCTGCGCAAAGACGCACAGCTGCGCCAAGACGCATAGTTGCTGGGAGCGGTGCTTTTTTCACAACAGAGTTCTGTGATCTCCTCGTTTCTTCCACAGCAAACATCTGAATGAGATCATGTCACAGCTGTACAGACATCATCTGCCCTTAAGAGAATAATGTATGAAAGTAATACAGTGATGCATAATTGAGAGGTAGAGCCGGTTGTGCAGTCCACATGTGACTGGGTGGACGCGCAATGACAGGATTTGGACGCGCTCTTTTACGCGCCGACATGCCAGTTGCGCTTTCCACAACTCGGTATCTTGCGGTACTGGTGTCTCGCAGATTTTGGGTATTGGGTAATGGGTGGTCACACCACCCATTACCCAATACCCAAAATCTGCGAAGTACAGGTACCGCAAGATACCGAATTCGTGGAAAGCGCTAGTGACACGCCCATTGCCGCGCCCACAATGTGCTTAAGGGAGACGGCAAAATGGGTTTTGGGTATTGGGAGGTGGAAGATTGCATTTCGGCTCCTAAATCTGTGATTTGCAGGTAATGGGTTTTGGGTATTGGGTAATGGGAGGTGCAAGATCGGGCCCCAAGTCTCGTCTCCCCTCCCCTCCCCTCTCCTTCATCTCTCTCATCTAAAGCTTCCATGAGATAAAAAAAACCCAAAACTACTGAACCTCATTTACTTCAATTAAAGGCGTTCAGTTGAACTGAATCACATGGCAAAATCCTTTAAAAAAATCCTTTTCTGTTACTATGAGTGCACTTTTTCAGTTTATTCACACAGACAAGTCTAACTTGTGTCAGTACATAACATTTTATTGTCATTTAGGAATGCATTTTTTCAGTTAGTAATTTTGATGCATGTATTTCCATCAGTTCAAGGAGCCCTTATTTTTTATATCAGTCAGTAATGAACCTTATTCAAGTTGATGTGAGATATCAAAATAGGTTTGTTTGATAGCTTTATGAAAATGTTTGAGAGGCTTGACGAAAAAATAAATATCTGTTCATTTAAAGAGTCCAAACTGTTTTTGGATTTGTTCATAGTATAGATGTAATGATCATAGGTATATGTGTGTGTTATCGGTATCGGCCTTTAGGAGCTGAAAGTTATCGGTTTTAAAAAACAGTTATCGTGCATCCCTAACTAAAAGAGAACATTCTTCAAAGGTTGTCACAAAAGTAACATTGAGGGAACCAAACATGAGCTGATCTGAAACCAGAAACTCAAGTTTCTCAACTCTGTTTGAGTTTGCTGAACCCCCCCCCCCACAAGCAATTACATTACAGAGAGAGAAACTAATTGCTCTGTCAGATCTCCCTTTGTGCATGGAGGCTCCAAAACTGCACAGTTCACTTTAATGAGAGGGGAGGGGGAGGTAGTCGAGGGGGATGCTGCATGTGGAGGGAGAGTGAGATGATTAGATGCCTACTGTTAAAGCTGGGGGGGGGGCTTATAACCTGCAACAGCTTTATGTGGAGTCACCCAGAGCTCGCTGGAACACCATACACATAAAGTGTATCTGCACGTGCTCACATGTCGGCGCGGTTTAACTCTCCCTCCGTGATCCGCTCTTTCGCTTCTTCGTGTCATTAAAAACACATTTTAATTTCCGAACATTTGAGCGGCCCGGCGTCTCTGCTCAGGCCTCGCAAGATTAATAAAGCGGCAGCAAAAAATCATCTGCAGAGACGGCGAGCAGAGGCTGACTGGCTACTGAGCGATGCATCCGCCGGAGAGGCCGCGAGAGCTACGAACGCTGTTGGTAGTAGTGCTGGGGGGTACACCGGTTCCTTCCAGTTCATACCGAATACCGGTGTTTATTTTTCTTATGATATGAATTTTTCATACACCGTAATACCGGTGAGTATGTACTGTAGCGTACACAACGTTGGGAACGCCGCGCGGCGGAACGTAAGAGCTGCAGAACATTGTTTGACAGGGGACTGTTTTGCAGTTGCACTGGAGGTTTGACAGATATGAGCTTGACAGAAGATGTCCAAAACATTTAATCCTCCAGAAACAGTTTATCAAGTATTCCTTGTTTTGATTTGATGATATACATTTTTTCATTATTTTAGTTTTATTGTTCAGGTTGATACTGTCAAGAATATGGAGTAAATAGACCAATAGGCATTCCAAGTTCTTGTCTGGGTTGATTGTGCGTGGATTGATTGGTAACGCCTCAGGGCACCTGTAGGAGGCGCGCCTCCTTTCCCTCACTCAATACAGCCGAGTCGAGGAGAAAGCTGTGTCATTCGTCCTTCTTCATTTTTCTTTTATTATTTCGTCCTGTTTAAGGTAATTAACATCCACAAAGCACAAGAAACTCACAGACATATGTTGTTGTTTATTGTTAGCTCACCATGGTTGTTCATTGTGAAAGAAATGTGTGAATTGTGTAACTTTAAAAACGAACCTACTTTTTTTTTTGTTTAACTTTGTTGTGACAAAGGCTGAGCAAGCAACTGCTATTCTTTTACTGTGATGGCTTACTGTAGTTCTGTTCGTCTTTATACATTTAGTATGGGTTGCAGAGAAACTTGTAGGACTTAGAAATGTTGTTTAATTGCTGAAAATATGTTTGTAATGTAAATGATTACTCAATACAGACGAGTCGAGGAGAAAGCTGTGTCATTCGTCCTTCTTCATTTTTCTTTTATTATTTCGTCCTGTTTAAGGGCGCAACAGAGACACAACACGCTACTAGTTTCTGGTTAAACGGTGATGGCTGCAAACAGAGAAAGTCTGTTTGGAAAGTCTGAAGTGGAAGCTCCAGAACGGTAACATGAGACTGAGGAACTTCTTCCTAAATGAGGAGCCGTGTCTGTCGTGTGGAAGTTCTTTGGATTTAAAAAAGACGACGCCCAACAAACTACAAAAATCTGCAAATGTTGCCGAGCTAAAGCTGTAGCCGCGGGAGGCTACACCAGCAATCTGCTGCACCACCTAAGCCACAAACATTTGTTAGAATACAAGGAATGCATGAAGCTGAGGTCTGCGTCCTCTGCGGCTAACGTTAGTAACGTTACTGCTGTAGAAAAGTCAAGTCAGATGACAATTAAAGACGAGTTTGCTAGAGGCACTGCCTATGATAAAAAAAAGTAAATGGTGGATCGAATTATCGAGCTTGCAAGTTGCATACTTTGTTTACTATTTATTTGTTGAAATATCTTGAGAACGTAGTTTACATTGTGTAGTTAATGTTGATTTTTTACAAAATATGTTTTTCCGAGTTGTTTGCAAAATTAGAAAAATAAAAGGGTTCTGTATTTTAACTGCAACTATCAATCATTCTGATTCCTTCACTTAATTAGAATAACGAGTGCCACCTCTTTGTAAATAGTATCATTTTGTGAGGCCATACAAACTGTATTAATACTAGTGTAGATATGAATGTTTTTCTACAATATTCACTCCTCGTGGCAGTAAAATAGGTCATTCTAAGCCAATTTACTGCAGCAATTCCTCTAAATGAATAGAAAATGTGGTTGTGCCTTCAAAAAAAAAAATACCGTGATATATCGTGAAACCGATATAATTCTGAAAAAGAGCTGCCGCAGCTATTAGTTTGTTAATTAGTAGGATAGTATAGCCTTTATTTGCGTTTTGTAAAAGTGTATCTTATTTTGACAAACACAGGAAGTGGCGCCGCTTGCTACTTCCTTTCCGTTGCCATGGAGACTATTCGGGTCCTGCTCCTGTATTCTCATGCTGTTTGAGCCAGCACAGCCGGCTGTATTTATGTTGTGCAATCATTGCTTACACCTAATATTAACTTCGGTTCGTTGTTTTATAAAGTTTTATATTCATTTCTGACGAGAAAAGATGGTATTTTATTCTCTAATTTAGCCGCGAGCTAGCGCTTAGCATTAGCTCGTTAGCATTTTTCTGCTGTGTTGTTTGCCTTCATAGGGGCCATGACAGTATTGTCAGGGGTCATGGAGTTTTATTTTTACCTTAAAGAAGGTTGTAATTGCTTTTTCAGCTCATACACGTTGTACTGTTTGTTTACAGTTTTACCATAATCACCGTCAACTCCCATGCCATTCCACCAAAATAAAGGAAGGAAAGAAGGAACAACGGTGTGGTTTTCTGTGATGGTTATCTATCTGCCTAGCCGGTGCGAGGGAAGAATATACCGCGATATAAATTTTTGGTCATACCGACCAGCACTAGTTTAAAGGAGGAACAAATGTCATTGCCAAGTGAATCACGGCTACACGACATCCTGGGTGAAAACATCCAAACATCCAACAGGTCCGATCCAGCCCGTATATGGTTCATTCATCTTCCCGCGGATGATTTACCGATACTGACGTTTCTTTTTCCGAGTCGAGGAGAAAGCTGTGTCATTCGTCCTTCTTCATTTTTCTTTTATTATTTCATCCTGTTTAAGGTAATTAACATCCACAAAGCACAAGAAACTCACAGACATATGTTGTTGTTTATTGTTAGCTCACCATGGTTGTTCATTGTGAAAGAAATGTGTGAATTGTGTAACTTTAAAAACGAACCTACTTTTTTTTTTTGTTTAACTTTGCTGTGACAAAAGCTGAGCAAGCAACTGCTATTCTTTTACTGTGATGGCTTACTGTAGTTCTGTTCGTCTTTATACATTTAATATGGGTTGCAGAGAAACTTGTAGGACTTAGAAATGTTGTTTAATTGCTGAAAATATGTTTGTAATGTAAATGATTACTCAATACAGACGAGTCGAGGAGAAAGCTGTGTCATTCGTCCTTCTTCATTTTTCTTTTATTATTTCGTCCTGTTTAAGGGCGCAACATTTGGAGGCACCGCTGGGATGTTTGGCTCGAGGACCGTCCCTGAACTGTAAGAGAGATCCTCTCGTCGACCATCCCTACAAACAACCCAGATATCAGAAAGGAGCGCAGCAGAGCAGTGGATGCAGTCTTCAGACAACATTGGTGTCTTGTATCCTGACGTGAGCAAAGTGACAACTAGGGAGCAGCAAGGACCAATTTAGTCAGATAAGCTCTCATTTTATTGCTCATGCTAACCCTCCCTGATAAAATGGAATCTGAATTGGAGAAGCTGCAGTTGGAAATTAACGGAGCACTGTATAAACTGACAGCAGAGCAACTGATTGAAGTATGTAATGCACTTGAAATCTCAGGACCAGAAAATGAGCATGTGGAAAATAAAACACGCAGTCAGTTGATTTCACACGTCACCATGTACCTTGAAAGGGAAGAATTGGCTGACCTTGAGGATGAAGGTATGGCAGATCTGCTTAATGCTCAGGACATCATAGACAAAATACAAATGGCCAAAGAACTAAGTAAGATTATAAATCCAGTCGAGGAACAGAAAATCCTGCAGAAAGAGGTGGAGGCATTAAGACTGTCATTACAAGAGAAAGAGAGAGTAATGCATGACCTGATGAAAAAGTGCTTGAACCTCCCTCTTAATCTTAGCACCCCAGTGAATAGCATGGCTCCAGCACCACAAAATGGTGCAATGTGGCGCAAAGACTTTAAGAAATCCGGCCAAATAGGGGAGCCTGGATAAAAAGATAGGCTCGCCTTTTCTAGTCTGGCCAGGCAAATTGAGAGTGGACTCAGTAAAGGCTATCCAGAGTCAGAACTCATTGATGCAGTAATCCGTGCCATCACACCAGGCCTACAGCTAAGGAGTTACCTTGAAGGTAAAGAGAACCTCACATTGCCTGCCCTCAGGAGGATTCTCAGGTCTCACTACCTGGAGAAAGGTGCCACTGAGTTATACAAGCAACTCACCTCTGAGGTCCAAAGTAGTAAAGAGACACCTCAAAGTTTCCTGATCAGAGCAATGGACCCAGCACTAGTTCAGAGTCTTTTCATGCACACTGTTTTGACTGGTCTGCAAAATGACAATATTAAAAGTGACCTTCAGCCTTACCTCCTGCAAACAAACACTTCGGATGAGTTGCTGCTGGAGAAAGTGAACACTTCATGTGCCAACGAAAAGGAGAGGCAGGAAAAAAAGAAATATTCAGCCCGATCACGAGTAACTAATGTAAACACTGTCCAGTCCAGTGAACCTCCAGTAGAGAAGAAAAGCACTCCCCAGCAAAAAACAACCACTCTACCCCCGATCTCCTTTCAGAAATGAAGGAAATGCGCTCTGACATGGTGTTGCTAAAAGATCTGAGAGCTGAGGTTTCCCAAATTAGAGACAGCATCCAAAAGCCCACACCTGCATCCACGTCTTACCCCCCACTCAGTAGAGAGCCAGAAAGCATCTCTGCCCCTTTCTCAGTGTTTGCACCCCCACTGCCCTCTTTCAACTCTGAACAAAACCGTATGCAGTTTTACCACCAGGAACCACCAGCAACAGTACAGGAGTACCGACCAGTGCCTGGACCTGGACAGCTGAGGGGGACAGCACAGTTCCAACAAAGATTTGCATCACAGCGACATTATCCAACACCACGTCCTCGCCCTAGATGTTTTGCTTGTACTCAGGCAGGTGAGAAGTATTGTCAGCACTGCTTCAGGTGTGGAAGTAGTGAGCATTTCCATGCAGGTTGTAGAGTACAGAGACCAAGACCAGCTAGAGAGAGCTCTTTAAACTAAAAGGGGTTGTTCCCAGGGGACGAGGAGCAACCAGCAGAACTGGTAAGTCCCACTATTGTGCTAGTTGTGGGGAAGCAAAAGAAAATGTACCGCTTCAATGCTGTTCTGTCTGTAAGATAACACTGTACTGCTCAAAAGAATGCCAAAGTATCCACTGGACTTCACACAAAGAACAGTGTAAGCCATATGTGTGCTCAGGCTCAGAAACAGAAAACAGAATCATGTAAGAAAACCAAGTATAAGAAAACAAGTGACCCAGTGAAAACTCTTAGTGTAAGAGAGTTGGTGGGAGAGAAAAGTCTCATCAGGTGTTTCCTGCACAAACAGAAGATTCAGGCACTTTGGGACACAGGTTCGCAAATTTGTGCTGTAGATGAGGTATGGAAACAGAACCACTTACCTGAAGTAAAGCTAAGGGATGTAGCAGAGCTAGTTAAATTCCCTAGATCCACTGCAAGTTGAGGCAGCTAATGGAACAGAAATGCCACACATTGGTTGGGTTAAGGTGAGCTTTAAACTTACTGCTAGTGATGAAGAGTTTCTAATACCAGTGCTAGTGCTAAGAGGCAACCAGCAACCTTGTCCTATTACTGGCTTTAATGTCATTAAGTATCTAGTGTTAAAAAGCTTGCAGGGACAAACAAAGACCAATGACAAAGAAAAGCTCATGAAAACAGTAACATTAGCTTTCCCTCACCTCAGAAAAAATAAAGCCAAAGCCTTTATTAACGCAGTGAGTGTGGGGCAGCTATATGAACACAATGTAAGGACAACAAACGAGATAATTAATGTGCCCAAACGCAGCTCCATCCAAATTGAATGTCGTGTGCAGGCTTCACCTTTCAAGGAAGATAAAACTCTGATTTTCGAATCCCACGAGAACCTATAGTGGCCTGAAGGACTTGAGTGTTGCGACACCCTTGTGTCAGTTAAGGCAGGCATAGTTCCAAGAATTCTTGTCAGTGTGCAAAATCCGACCAGTCATGATATCACATTGTCAAGAAGGACTCTTATTGGGACAGTACAGTCTGTTAGAACAGTATATCCGGCTAACATATTCAACTTAGACTGCCTACCTTCTGTGTCTGTCCACCAAGTCCAAGCCAAAAGCTCCAGTAAGGACACACCCACTGACGGGCAATGGGACCCTCCTATTGATCTTACTCATTTGAATGAATGCCAAAAACAAGCTGTCAGTCAGATGTTAAGAGAAGAGTCACAGTCATTTTCTAAATCTGATGATGACATAGGCTGTGTGGAAAGTCTACAAATGAACATTTTACTAAAGGATAGTGAGCCAGTGTCACGGACATATCAGTCTGTTCCAAAGCCTTTGTATCAAGAAATGAAAGGCTACCTACAGGATCTGATTGCACAGGGATGGATAGAAAAATCCACTTCCTCCTACTCCTCCTCAGTAGTCTGCGTGAGAAAAAAAAGACAGTACACTGCGCTTGTGTATCGATTACAGAGAGCTCAACAAGAAGACTCACCCAGATCGGCACCCCATCCCCAGAGTACAAGATATTATGGACAGTCTGGGTGGAAACACCTTCTTCTCACTGCTAGACCAGGGTAAGGCATACCACCAGGGGTTCATGGGAAAAGAAAGAAAACATCTTACAGCTTTTGTGACCCCCTGGGGCCTGTATGAGTGGGTTCGAATTCCGTTTGGACTCATGAATGCACCTGCAGCATTTCAGCGCTGCATGGAAGAGTGCTTAGAGGGATTGAGGGATGAAATATGCGTGCCTTATCTTGATGACGTCTTAGTGTTCAGCCGTACATTTGAGAATCATGTTGAGGATGTCAGGAAGGTGTTGCGATGACTGACGGAGCATGGAATCAAACTAAAACCTCGGACGTGTGACCTGTCAAAACAGAAGTACGGTACCTTGGCAGGATCGTGTCTGCAGAGGGAAACAGGATAGACCCAGCCGATACTGTTGCAGTAGCAGCTTTGAAAAACAAACAGCGAGGAACTGTCGGCGAGCTAAGGGCAGTGCTGGGACTGTTGAGTTATTACAGACAATATATTAAGGACTTCTCACATATTGCCAGTCCTCTGTATGACCTGCTTAAAAGACCTGAGGAAATCCTGTCACCACAAAACAAAAAGGGAAAATGGCAAATAAAGCAAAACAGCAGAGGTGTTCCATCCAACACACCAATCCAATGGACAGACTTGCATCAGCCAATTTTAGAGCAGTTGATAGACTGTTTAACTCAGCCTCCTGTTCTCGGTTTTCCAGAATTCTCACAGCCATTTATTCTTCACACTGACACATCAAATCAGGGATTAGGTGCAGTTTTATATCAGAAACAGAATGGGAAGCTGCGCGTGATCGCTTATGGCTCTCGTACTTTAACTGCAGCCGAGAAAAATTATCATTTGCATTCAGGCAAGTTGGAGTTCTTAGCCCTCAAATGGGCGATCACAGAAAAATTTCGTGATTACCTCTACTATGTGCCATTCTTCACAGTTTATAGCGACAACAATCCACTTACCTATGTACTGTCGACTGCAAAATTGAATGCAACAGGATGCAGATGGGTAGCAGAACTGGCAGATTTCCATTTCACGATCAAGTATCGCCCTGAAAAGGAAAACATTGATGCAGATAGTCTATCCAGGATGCCATTAGATATGGAGACATTTATGAATGAGTGTTCTGAAGAAATGTCATATGATGTGATTGGAGCAGCTACACAGGCAGTGGAGAATCAGAGTGAATCCAGTGCATCATGGTCCATGGGTGTCTCAGTTAAGAGTGTTGCCACGACTAAAGACATGGCCATTATTCCACTGACAATAGGACAGATCAAACAGGACCAGAGAGATGATCTGACTATTGGGCCTGTGATTCAGAGTAAGCTGGCAGAACAAAAACCATCAGGGCCAGAACTGAGACAGTTTGACCCACAAGTAACCTGTCTCTTGAGAGAATGGGACAAATTAGAGATATGTGAGAATGGAGTTTTGTACAGAACGACAGCAAACAGGAAACAGCTTGTCCTACCAGAAAAACACAAAAATACAGTGCTGAAGGAACTTCATGACGAAATGGGCCATCAAGGTGCGGACAGAACGACATCGCTGGTACGTGACCGGTTTTACTGGCCGTACATGCAACGAGAAATAGAGGATTACGTCATGAGAAGATGTGCTTGTCTAAAGCACAAGAAGCCAAGCCGTGAGACAAGAGCACCACTGACTAACATTGTTACCACTCAGCCATTTGAGCTTGTCTCTGTTGATTTTCTCCACCTCGACAAGTGTACAGGCGGTTATGAATATATTCTGGTCATCATTGACCATTTCACACGCTTTGCCCAGGCATATGCTACGAATTCCAAATCAGGCAAACAGCTGCAGACAAAATCTTTAATGATTATGCTCTAAGATTTGGCTTCCCAGCAAGAATAAACCATGATCAGGGTGGGGAATTTGAAAACCAGCTGTTTGCACAATTGAAAAAGTACTGCGGAGTTGCTGGATCAAGAACTACTCCCTACCATCCCCAAGGAAATGGACAGGTTGAGCGGTTTAACCGAACACTACTCCAGATGTTAAAGACACTATCAGAAAGACAAAAGGCTAACTGGAAAGATTTACTGAGCAAACTGATCTATGCATACAACTGTACTCGTTGTGAGGTAACTGGATTCTCTCCCTTCTATTTGTTATATGGCCGCTCCCCACGATTACCAGTTGATATGCTGTTCAACTTGGAGTCAGAGCAAGGAGACGATAATCTCCATAATTACATGGAAAAATGGAAACAGGGCATGGAAGAGGCATATGAGATCACAAGAGAAAATGCTCATAAAGCTGCCTCAAGAAGCAAAAGACATTATGACAGTAAAATGAAAAGCTCAGTATTACAGCCTGGTGATCGTGTCCTAATCAGGAACATGACACCTTGTGGGGGCCCAGGAAAACTGAGGAACCACTGGGAGGATACAGTGCACACAGTTGTTCGTCAAGTGAGTAAAGATATCCCTGTGTATGAACTCAGACCTGAGAAAGGAAAAGGAAGCTCAAGGACAGTACACCGCAATCTTCTCCTGCCATATGACCATCTGCCACTTGAAACACCAGGGCAGCCACAAGCAAAGAAAAAGACTGTGGTAGCAACTGAGGATGTGGAGCAGTCAGAGGAAGAAGAAGATGACGATGAATACTATCCAGTACCACTTTATCAGCAATCTCAGTCATGTCAACCTGAGACAGCAAATCCCAAGTCTGCTGAGCATACAGTTGGAGGAAAACATGTCACCTGAGTCAGAGAAAGAACATGGAGCAGCCTGAGCACTTACCTGAGCAAGTGGACTTACCTGTGGAGGAGGCTGTTCCTCCTCTTGAACCAAGTGAGAGCAGCAGGACTAGTGAACAGGAGCCTCGGAGGCCTCAACGACAGCACAGGCGACCAAAGATCCTCACATACACACGTGGACAAAATTGTTGGTACCCCTCAGTTAAAGAAGGAAAAACCCACAATTCTCACTGAAATCACTTGAAACTTACAAAAGTAACAATAAATAAAAATTTATTGAAAATCAAATAATCAAAATCAGCCATCACTTTTGAATTGTTTGATTAACATAATTATTTAAAAAAACAAACTAATGAAATAGGGCTGGACAAAAATGATGGTGCCTTTATAAAAGATTGAAAACTATTTGACCAGAGTGACATGATTAACTCAGGTGTGTCCTTTAATTGACATCACAGGTGTTTCCAAACTCATAATCAGTCAGTCTGCCTTTTTAAAGGCAGACAAGTAGTCACTTTGCTGTTTGGTGAAAAGGTGTGTACCACACTGAACATGGACAACAGAAAGCGAAGGAGAGAATTGTCCCAGGACATCCGGAAAAAAATTATAGACAAACATCTTAAAGGTAAAGGCTATAAGAATATCTCTAAACAGCTTGAAGTTTCTGTGACAACAGTGGCTCATATTATTCAGAAGTTCAAGACCCACGGGACAGTAACCAACCTCCCTGGACGTGGCCGCAAGAGGAAAATTGATGACAAATTGAAGAGACGGATCATTCAAATTGTATCCAAAGAGCCCAGAACAACCTCCAAAGAAATTAAAGGTGAACTCCAAGGCCAAGGTACATCAGTGTCAGATCGCACCATTCGTCGTTGTTTGAGCCAAAGTGGACTTCATGGGACACGATACCACTGCTGAAAAAAATCATAAAAAAGCGAGACTGGAATTTGCAAAAATGCATGTTGACAAGCCACAAAGCTTCTGGGAGAATGTCCTTTGGATAGATGAGACCAAACTGGAGCTTTTTGGTAAGGCACATCAACTCTATGTTCATAGACTCAAAAACCAAGCATACGAAGAAAAGAACACTGTCCCTACGGTGAAACATGGAGGAGGCTCAGTAATGTTTTGGGGCTGCTTTGCTGCATCTGGCACAGGGTGTCTTGAATGTGTGCAAGGTAAAATGAAATCTGAAGACTATCAAGGCATTCTGAAGAGAAATGTGCTGCCTAGTGTCAGAAAGCTTGGTCTCAGTCGCAGGTCATGGGTCTTCCAACAGGACAACGATCCAAAACACACAGCCAAAAACACCCAAGAATGGCTGAGAGAAAAGCGTTGGACTATTCTAAAGTGACCTTCCATGAGCCCAGATCTGAATCCCATTGAACATCTGTGGAAGGAGCTGAAACATGCCATTTGGAGAAGACACCCATCAAACCTGAGACAACTGGAGCAGTTTGCTCATGAGGAGTGGGCCAAAATACCTGTTGACAGCTGCAGAACGCTCATTGACAAATACAGAAATCGTTTAATTGCAGTGATTGCCTCAAAAGGTTGTGCAACAAAATATTAAGTTATGGGTACCATCATTTTTGTCCAGCCCTATTTCATTAGTTTGTTTTTTTTAATAATTATGTCAATCAACAATTCAAAAGTGATGGCTGATTTTGATTATTTGATTTTAAATAAATTTTTATTTATTGTTACTTTTGTAAGTTTCAAGTGATTTCAGTGAGAATTGTGGGTTTTTCCTTCTTTAACTGAGGGGTACCAACAATTTTGTCCACGTGTGTATGATCAACTTGGCACACCATCTTGTTATGCTTTGAGAACAATACCACATCACACAGACTTTATGGTGCCATGGAGACACAATGTGCTGCCATACTACTACCAACAATCCTATGGACATGGGCGGTAGAAACATTCATCACACACACCACACATCACTGAACTGAGTACATGTACATATATTACACTCAAGACAAAAGGGATGGACTGTTCTATGCAGGATTAACACTCAAATGGACTGTTTAACAACAGATACATGTATGGACTGTATTACGGCTAACATGTTTTTTTCAAGTACACCACACAGTGACAGTCACTCACATAACTCTTATGGACCTCCATCTAATGGAGAGTGTTGCTGCTTTGGACATGCTGCATTTGCAGAACATTATTACAAGTCAGCAATGGACTTTTGATTGTTAGAGGTAGCTAAATGGACACTCTAGGTTGCAACGACCAAAAGAGAATGCTGAAGCACTTTGGGTATTAACCCATATAAATGTATGAAAAGAGTTCCAGCCTGTGAAATTGCATTTATAGTGCATGATGTTAGATGTAGTAATGGTTATAGTGATAGTAATATGACGCTATGTGTTTTTGATTAGTTATAAAGTAACAATAAAGGTCAGGTACTAGGATGTTGGGGACAACATCTATTTTGTGGGGGAGTATGTGACAGATATGAGCTTGACAGAAGATGTCCAAAACATTTAATCCTCCAGAAACAGTTTATCAAGTACTCCTTGTTTTGATTTGATGATATACATTTTTTCGTTATTTTAGTTTTATTGTTCAGGTTGATACTGTCAAGAATATGGAGTAAATAGACCAATAGGCATTCCAAGTTCTTGTCTGGGTTGATTGAGCGTGGATTGATTGGTAACGCCTCAGGGCACCTGTAGGAGGCGCGCCTCCTTTCCCTCACTCAATACAGCCGAGTCGAGGAGAAAGCTGTGTCATTCGTCCTTCTTCATTTTTCTTTTATTATTTCGTCCTGTTTAAGGTAATTAACATCCACAAAGCACAAGAAACTCACAGACATATGTTGTTGTTTATTGTTAGCTCACCATGGTTGTTCATTGTGAAAGAAATGTGTGAATTGTGTAACTTTAAAAACGAACCTACTTTTTTTTTGTTTAACTTTGTTGTGACAAAAGCTGAGCAAGCAACTGCTATTCTTTTACTGTGATGGCTTACTGTAGTTCTGTTCGTCTTTATACATTTAGTATGGGTTGCAGAGAAACTTGTAGGACTTAGAAATGTTGTTTAATTGCTGAAAATATGTTTGTAATGTAAATGATTACTCAATACAGACGAGTCGAGGAGAAAGCTGTGTCATTCGTCCTTCTTCATTTTTCTTTTATTATTTCGTCCTGTTTAAGGGCGCAACAGAGACACAACACGCTACTAGTTTCTGGTTAAACGGTGATGGCTGCAAACAGAGAAAGTCTGTTTGGAAAGTCTGAAGTGGAAGCTCCAGAACGGTAACATGAGACTGAAGAACTTCTTCCTAAATGAGGAGCCGTGTCTGTCGTGTGGAAGTTCTTTGGATTTAAAAAAGACGACGCCCAACAAACTAATCTGCAAATGTTGCCGAGCTAAAGCTGTAGCCGCGGGAGGCTACACCAGCAATCTGCTGCACCACCTAAGCCACAAACATTTGTTAGAATACAAGGAATGCATGAAGCTGAGGTCTGCGTCCTCTGCGGCTAACGTTAGTAACGTTACTGCTGTAGAAAAGTCAAGTCAGATGACAATTAAAGACGAGTTTGCTAGAGGCACTGCCTATGATAAAAAAAAGTAAATGGTGGATCGAATTATCGAGCTTGCAAGTTGCATACTTTGTTTACTATTTATTTGTTGAAATATCTTGAGAACGTAGTTTACATTGTGTAGTTAATGTTGATTTTTTACAAAATATGTTTTTCCGAGTTGTTTGCAAAATTAGAAAAATAATAGGGTTCTGTATTTTAACTGCAACTATCAATCATTCTGATTCCTTCACTTAATTAGAATAACGAGTGCCACCTCTTTGTAAATAGTATCATTTTGTGAGGCCATGCAAACCTGTATTAATACTAGTGTAGATATGAATGTTTTTCTACAATATTCACTCCTCGTGGCAGTAAAATAGGTCATTCTAAGCCAATTTACTGCAGCAATTCCTCTAAATGAATAGAAAATGTGGTTGTGCCTTCAAAAAAAAAAATACCGTGATATATCGTGAAACCGATATAATTCTGAAAAAGAGCTGCCGCAGCTATTAGTTTGTTAATTAGTAGGATAGTATAGCCTTTATTTGCGTTTTGTAAAAGTGTATCTTATTTTGACAAACACAGGAAGTGGCGCCGCTTGCTACTTCCTTTCCGTTGCCATGGAGACTATTCGGGTCCTGCTCCTGTATTCTCATGCTGTTTGAGCCAGCACAGCCGGCTGTATTTATGTTGTGCAATCATTGCTTACACCTAATATTAACTTCGGTTCGTTGTTTTATAAAGTTTTATATTCATTTCTGACGAGAAAAGATGGTATTTTATTCTCTAATTTAGCCGCGAGCTAGCGCTTAGCATTAGCTCGTTAGCATTTTTCTGCTGTGTTGTTTGCCTTCATAGGGGCCATGACAGTATTGTCAGGGGTCATGGAGCTTTATTTTTACCTTAAAGAAGGTTGTAATTGCTTTTTCATCTCATACACGTTGTACTGTTTGTTTACAGTTTTACCATAATCACCGTCAACTCCCATGCCATTCCACCAAAATAAAGGAAGGAAAGAAGGAACAACGGTGTGGTTTTCTGTGATGGTTATCTATCTGCCTAGCCGGTGCGAGGGAAGAATATACCGCGATATAAATTTTTGGTCATACCGACCAGCACTAGTTTAAAGGAGGAACAAATGTCATTGCTAAGTGAATCACGGCTACACGACATCCTGGGTGAAAACATCCAAACATCCAACAGGTCCGATCCAGCCCGTAGATGGTTCATTCATCTTCCCGCGGATGATTTACCGATACTGACGTTTCTTTTTATCGTTTGCGTGTTTGAATCCCGCCAGGTCGCGTCACAGTTTCCACTCCTGCTTCCATCTCAGATGATGAAATGCGTCAACATCTCGGAGCGTAACGTAAACTCTTGAGCATCCAGAACTCAGTCTGGCGAACAGGGAGGCCATCAGTCTGGAACAACTCAGAGACCGTCACGAAGATGAAAAGGTTCAGGAGCCTCCGAGACGCAAGCGTCAGCGGTACAAACAGCGTTTAAATCACCGCACAAGTGATGTGTGAGTTGAAGTGGGCTTCCAGCGGACAATGTTATTGTTACCTCGGCTGTTTAATGCTCTTGTTTGCGTGCAGTGACGTCTGTGAGCGTTTCGCCACTGTTGATGTGGAGCTCAACCAAAGGCTTTGAAGCAGAGACTTCTTTCCAGCAATGACTTTCCAGCGACTAGAAGCAACAGTTTGAAAGGTTTTGTCTCAAACAGTTGAAGCGTTCATTAGGGCGAAAAAAAACACAGACGTGAGGTCATGAGAAAAGCCCGGTTGCTTGGTTTTTCTGACAGGAGTCGGAAGTGACGCTCAAAAACGTAAGAATACAAATATATACAGTGGTTCCTCTACTTACGAAATTAATTGGTTCTGGAAGTAGTTTTGTAATCTGAAAATTTCTTAAGTAGAAACGCATTTTCCATGTAAATGCCCTAATCCGTTCCAAACTGCCCAAAATTCGATCATAATTTTTATTACAAATGATAAATAATACATGAAATGACATGAAAACCTGTAAGAAATACATGTTAGAACTAGAAAAGCACTCAGAGAGCTCAGACCTCCACTAAACGGAACAATTATCAAAAATTTTAAAGTGATCCAGAATCCAGGATTTCTTCTGGATCACACCCAAAATGAAATCAGTTCTTCCTTTTCACATTTCTGACAACTCCTGAAAATTTCATAAAAATCCATCCATAACTTTTTGAGATATCTTAAACACAGACAAACAGCGAAATAAACGCCAGCAAAAACATAACCTCCTTGGTGGAGGTAAAACTTGTTCGTTTACCTGGGTTGCTGAGTTATGCTCATACAGACAAGGGGCCCCTCTAGCCAATGGGATGCCAGGAAGATGCTAAGTGATAGCCAATGGCAGAGCAGCTCGGACGCACCGTTTTCAAACAAAGATACAGAGCCGTCAAGTATGTTTACGTTCGGTAAACTCTGGGAGCTGAGAGTAGCAGCACTACTGGATTTCTGCCTTTCGTATCCTGAAATTTATTTCGTAACTAGAGGCAATATTTTTCCTTTGAGGTGTTTCGTAACCTGAATATTTCGTATGTAGAGACGTTCGTAAGTAGAGGTACCACTGTATTGTTTAATCTCGCTAACGTGCGTAGGAGGCATCTTGGCCAGAGGTCCAAACCGCCTCGGTTGGCAGGAAAACTCACTCCAGCTTCCTGTATTCGGTCATGGGTTCTGAGGATGGGAGCATCGATGGACCGGTAACAGTAAACGGAGAGTCAGCTCTGTCTCCACCACAACAGACCTGAACAGAGTCTTCATTCCTGCAGCACTGGTCCAACCGTTCAGACCTGACGACCCCAGCAAGGGTAAAGACCCGGTCCAGTGTATGGACTCCACATTGTTCCTCCTGAATCTGAAGGTTGACTATCTACTGCCAAAGGGATGTCCAGCGGCCCTTTGGCAAGGCCTGGCAAGGCTGGACCATCCCACTGCTCTTTACCACCTAAGACCATCTTAGACCAGGTCCAGTTCAAAAACCACGATACGTAGACTGGCCAAATTTATATCAGATTATTTCTTCAATAGTAAAGTCTATATAAAACACAGTTTGCGACATGTGACACAGCTAGATCACCTTAGACCAGGTTCAGACGAAAAATCACAATATCTGGACTGTTAAAAGTGGGATTAAAACGATCTTCTAGTTAGCAGAGTCTATAGAAAACACAGTTTGTAGCTTGTGGGACCTTCCTTCCATCTGTGTGGATGTATTTCTCTCAAAAGCAGTGCACTGGCCCTTCTGTCTCCTGATGAAGAGGAGGCTGCTAATTGGAAACTATCTTCTAAGTGTCATCTGTCTTTGACAGCGCGTCATCGAAGAAATGAGGAAGTACCCACATCTGTATGATTCTGGTTCTCCACACTACAAAGACAGCACATATTCTAGTAATTCATGGAGGGAGATAGCGATGAATGTGGGTCTGGATACGGTTGAGACGGTGAGGAAGTGAAAAAACACAAGAGATAAGTTTAGTAAGTTTATCTAGTTCGTGATTGTCCCTCTTGCGTTGTGGCGTGGAATAACATAGCGGAGACCGTGCTAGTATAAATCAAAAGTGACAGCGGCATCTCTGCGACAAGCTGACAGCGACACATTGCCGCGAGAGTATACACAGGGAAGTGTCCGCATGCGTCCACGACAACGCGCGCAACATCGCGCCAGCTAACCCTCCCGGTTATTAATCGTTAAAGGGCGTCGGTTAACAGTCATAAAAAAAAATCCAAAATGTGCATCCCTAATGGGAGCAGATGTTGTTCCAAAGCCTCTGAGCACCTCTATGTGCTGAATCTGCAACTCCAGACCATCAGATATGTCTGTTGATAAGGAAACGGCGTCCGTGGTTTCCAAAGGGAAATTCAAATTTTGAATCATCCGGTCACAGAAGACTTTTCTCTTTGTCCCTTAGACCATTTTAGGTGATTTTAGTGATTTCTGGATGCGTCCATCAGTGATGTCCAGAAGATGACAACCTTCAGCTTCATCTCTTGAACACAGACGCTCCTCCTGATTCCCTGAATCTGTTGATGACATCATGGACTGTTGACGGTGGGATCCTCAAAGTCTTTTTACATTTTTCTGAAATTGTCTCAGATTGGTGAACCTCTGTCCAGGCTCTGCCTCTCTGAAATTCTCCTTTTATACCCGGTCATGTCACTGACCTGTTGCTAATGAACCTAATGCTCCTCCGTTTGTTTATTTTGCACCAGTTACTTCTCCAGCCTCTTGTTGCTCCTGTTCCAACTTTTTTGAGACGTGTTGCCACCACCAGAGTCAAAATGAACTGATATCTTTTTCATGAAATGCTAAAATGTCTCAGTTTCAACAGCTATGGGAGCTTTGAGACTTGGCTTCTGCCACCCACAGACTCAGAAAGACGAGGTCGGACCGATCACATGCATCACATGAAGCAGGGACGACAGGCTGCACTTCATCTGGGGCGTTCTGGTTACCGTCAAACCGTCGGTTCTGCTTCACCGTCTCAGCCACTGGACCCGGTCTGCAGCGGTGTTTCTCCACGTCCTGACGTCGAGGGCCTGTTTCTGGTCCGAGCAACCCTGCCTAATGCACGCTCAGCGCACGCCGACGTAAAAACATCTGCGATGTCTTCAGCCACATTAAAGCTGCTTTTACTGCCGCATCGGTGCAAACGCTTCCCGCCGTGAATGCATTAGGGGTGCAACGGTACAGGTGGCTCACGGTACGCTCTGTACCGCGGTTTTTGTGTCACGGTTTCAGTACAGATTGGGTAGTTTCAGGCCGCCTGCTACCGTAAACCTGCGGTTTGCAAGATATCGAGTTTTCGGAAAGCGCAACTCGCATGTCGGCGCATAAAAGAGCGCGTCCAAATGGAATAAATGTGCATCCACCTGGTCACATGTGGACGTGCACAAACGGCTCTACCTCTCGATTACACATCACCATATTACTGTCATATGTTTTATTCTCTTGAGGTCAGAGGATGTCTGGTCAGCAGTTGTGGTGGATGTGGGAATAGTCACGTCCAGAAACGTCAGTCTGTACAGCTGTGGCATGATCTCATCCGGATGTCTGCTGTGGAGGAAACCAAGGAGATCTTTGTCTCTGGTGTCAAGCTGGAAAAGGTTGGATGCAGGAATTTATTTCTGATATGTCTGACAAGAGGTCTTCGGAACAACCCGACAACCCAAAAACCCGAGGTTCCGACCCGACCTGAATCGGGTCTCGGGTCCATTCAAAAGACGTGACTCCAGGTTCGGGTCTGAATCGGTACAGTTAGTCTCGGTTCCGGTCGGTGCTCTCTGACAGGCTGGGTCCACGTTTACTCCAGAGAGGTACAGATATTGTCGGTGGCAGCCAATGTCAGGACTCTGGGCAGTTTAATTAATTATTAATTAACGTGGCGAGTTTGTCATGAAACAATCGTGTTGCATGTTATTAGCGTGTTATTAGCGTGTTATTAGCGGTTTGCCCGGCAGCTGTAAAGAACAACGGATCTCCAACATGACAACGTTGGATGAAAGAACATATTCACCACACATCTAGGGCTGGGTTAAACTATTATTTTTGTAATCGATTAATCTAGAAAATAGTTTTTCGATGCATTGATTAATCTAACGATTCATTTTTAAATCCGATTCAATTAGATTTCGATTCGATTATCGATTATCTCCCCATAATTTGACCAATATAGCAATTAATGCTAATTTATCTCCATGAATAAAACACAAATTTCTTCTTTCAAGTTCAAAAATGAATTGTATTGAACAATACAACAATAAAGTGCACACAGTTGTAGTGCAATGGAATCCTATAATAAAAAATTAATAAAATAAAACTTTCCTTCAATAAATAAAACTGCAAAAAACACAATTTGAACCAAAATCTTATCAACATAAAATAAATAAAAAATAACAGCAGCGGTGACAGCTGCAATTTACAAAACAACACAATGTGTGACAGCAGCAACTTAGCCTAATCATTTAAATCTGTGAAATAAATAACAAATAAATTCAAGTATTGGGCCTATTACAGTTAAGTGAACAGTAGTTTAACTTTTAGTAGTTACTGGAGCTCCCAGGACTTTACAAAGAATAATAAAAGAAATAAAAATTTCTTTCAATAAATCAGGGGGTGTGTTTTTTTTTTTCGTCTGATAGTAGTCCTCCAAACTTTTCTGCTTATCCCTGTCCCTGAAAACATAAATCACAAACACAGTGCACAGGTTAATAAAAATATATACTTCTAAATGATCTGCCCATACCAATAAAGTATAATAATAATAATAAAAATAATAATAATAATAATAATAATAATACATTAACCTAAAAGTTGAAAGTTAGAAAACAACAATTTATGTTGTATTTAAAAAAAAAAAAAAAAAAAGACAGACAAAGAAATAAAAAAAAATTAACTTTAGCGTGTATTTGAGGAGTGTGTGTCTGTGTCAGTTAAAAAAAAGTGTGTCAGCAAGAGACGAGTGTGTGTGGGGCGTGTGTGTGTGTTTAAGTGGGCACATGTTCTGTGCGTGCGAGGCTGGAGCACAAGTTACGTGGTGCGGTTTGGATGAATGACGGGGTTAATCATTGCAAACAAGGAAAGAAAAAAAGTTGAAAACTTACGGCGTCTTCTCCTCCACACAAGCAGCTCCCGGGTGCCTCCTCATAAGGTGCTGGTGCATCGCGGTAGTGCTTTTATGATATGCCATCTCTATTTTGCACAGGTCACAGACCACCGAATCGTTACCTTTAGGTGTAAAGTACTCCCATACTTTTGACATCCTGTTACGAGATAGCTTCTTCTCCCCCAACTCGCTGCTACTCGATGCCGCGGCCGCCGCCATTTTTTGATTCTGAGTGACGACGCATCGACGTGCAGTTTTTGCGTCGACGTATTTTTTGCGTCGAGGTCATCGATGACGTTGACGCATCGTCCCAGCCCTACACACGTCCTGACCAGTGTAGGCTATTAGCGTTAGCAGTTGCTACCAATAGCATCTGTATCCACAAAGAAAATAACGACGTGGATTTATTGTTGTTTACATCACGTAGCCTATGTAGCAACTGAACCGGTAGAAGAAGACAACTTTAGGTAAGAAAATCAAGTTTTATTCAACGCTAGACAACTTTAACATGAGCAACTATGGGCTGGATTGTCTCGGCACTATTCGGGTAACTCGGTTCGGTTCGTAGTCGGAAACTAAAGACACGGGTCAGGTCGGTTCCGGGTCCAGATATTACGGGTCCATTCAGGTTCAGACTCCCGGACTTATGATAACAGCTTGGGTCGGTTTCGGGTCGAAGTTTCACAGGTTCATTCGGGTTCGGGTCCATGAAAGTGGACCTGTGAAGACCTCTAGCCTGGAACTGTTGGTGGTCGAGGAGGGACAGGAACATTAATTGTTAGTGATCTGCGAATCCAATGATTCGTGCTGCAGTATTTTAAAAAGCACATCAGCTGCGCAAAGACGCACAACTGGTAACAACTGGATCTTACGCAGCGGAGGCGAGTGGACGTTGACATGGAGGCCAGTGGACATTGACATGGAGGCGAGTGGACGTTGACATGGAGGCCAGTGGACATTGACATGGAGGCGAGTGGACGTTGACACGGAGGCCAGTGGACGTTGACATGGAGGCCAGTGGACGTTGACATGGAGGCGAGTGGACGTTGACATGGAGGCGAGTGGACGTTGACATGGAGGCGAGTGGACGTTGACATGGAGGCCAGTGGACGTTGACATGGAGGCCAGTGGACATTGACATGGAGGCCAGTGGACATTGACATGGAGGCGAGTGGACGTTGACATGGAGGCCAGTGGACGTTGACATGGAGGCCAGTGGACATTGACATGGAGGCCAGTGGACATTGACATGCAGTGGCGGGACTGTTGCCTAAAAGGCATGCACGCTCACGTGCAAGTCCGATGCAAAGTAATTGGAACATAAATACAGCGGGACAGAAAAGCCCGTGTTGTCCCGTGCAGGTCGTACCGAACCGTACCGTATTTTACCGAGTACTGTCGCATCCCTAGAACGCAAGCACACTTAGCTCCCCGTTAGTTGTCCCAGTGTGTCCTTTGAGCACGCCAAAGCAACACGCTAGCTCAAATCTGTTAAACACAAACGCGTGTTCTTCCTTCCCATCTCTCTTTAAACCGTCTTCCCCATTTATAGGGTTTTTCTCATCTTGGACATTTTTGTACTAAACCCATCACTCAACCACAAAACTGCTGCAGTAAACGGCTACACCATAGAACAGGTAACAAAAACCGTGGGGCATTGTGGGACGTGTAGTTGTGTGATTGCCTTCACGCGCTTCTGGGGGCCAGACTGAATCAGGTGGTGGGCTGAATTTGACCCGAGGGGTCTTGAGATCGACGTGGGAGACTGGAGGAACCAATTTCGTGCGTCGCAGCGCGGGGATTCGGAGCTCATTTGCTGCGAGGAACCGATAAAGCGAGATGCCTGCGCGAGCCACGGGGAGAAGCTCGGCAGAGAATTTAAGCAAAACCGTCTTAACAGTTTCTAATATCGCTGCTGTTAGGAAGTGAGTTCATTACGACCCTGATGTTTCCATGCTGCCTGCAGTTGGCTCGAACAATAACACTGAATTACCACCGGGGGTCTCGCGGAGCACGGAGGAGCTGCAGGGGTCTCGGCAGGACAGCTGTCAGTCAGACAGACGAGATTCCCACCACAGGAGCTGTTTTAGCATGTTCAACTGTCTCCATTTACTGTTTAGTTTATATCCCTTTTAAGGATATAAACTTAGTCCTGTTCACTTGTGGCTGAAACCTGTCATCTAAATACCTAAGTCATATTTATGCTTATATTTACAGAAATATGACCTGTTTGGAGCGGCTAAAAAGGCATTTTTGCTGCATCACCACCTCAGTTTCCCTCATCTTCCTGCGTCTGCCACCGAGCTCTCAGTCCTCCTGCATAACACACCGAAAAATCCATCATTACGTTGGGCTGGTTTTTCCAAAAGAACCACATGATGAAACTGGTTGCGAGAGGTTCTATAAATATCTTGTGAAGAAGCAAAGACACCTTGACAGGTGCAACAGGAACGGCAGATCCTTCGCCGCTGAGACTCCGTTACAAAGCACAGCTTAATAAGCACTAATAGAAACTGATTCTGGGATGTAAATGTGTGAGCAGTTTTAATGTTCTCGCAGCAGGATAACGTCTCTCTGATTGAGTCTGCAGTTTACAAGAAAAAAAAAGAGAAATAGAAGAGGCGAAGACAGTTTTCTCTTTGTCAGTCTCCATGGCAGGTGAGTCAGTCGGTGGTTTCTGCTCAAAACGCAGATGAAAACCAGCTGCTGCTTGACACGCAGGCTCACCAACGGAGGTGCAACAATGCAGGTGCACTGACGCTGGCTCACCGACGCAGGCTCACCGACACAGGCTCACCAACGCAGGCGCACCGACGCAGGCGCACCGACGCACGGAGGCACACCGACGCACGGAGGCGCACCGACGCACGGAGGCGCACCGAAGCAGGTGCACCTACAGAGGTGCACCGACAGAGGCGCTCCGACGGAGGCACACCAACAGAGGCGCACCGACAGAGGCGCACTGAAGGAGATGCACCGACAGAGGCACACCGAAGGAGACGCACCGACAGAGGCGCACCGAAGGAGACGCACCGACAGAGACGCACCGACAGAGGCGCACCGACAGAGGCGCACCGAAGGAGGCGCACCGACAGAGGCGCACCGAAGGAGACGCACCGACAGAGGCGCACTGAAGGAGACGCACCGACAGAGGCACACCGAAGGAGACGCACCGACAGAGGCACACCGACAGAGGCACACCGACAGAGGGCGCACCGACAGAATTCAGAATTTTTCCACTGAGCCCCCAATTTTATATCTAAAAATCACCAAATTTTGTTGTCATCGCAAATTTCACAATACCACAACTTTTTGTTGTAAAAAAAATAATATAATTTAATGATTTCACTGATGTTTATTGTAAAATTACAGCTGGTGCTAAATGTTTTTCTTCCAGAGGAAAGTAATCTGTCATTTTAAGTGCTGCAGTATTTTCACAGAACACATCACTGAATTGCCTGACCTTCTTGTTGGAAGAAGCTCAGGCTGTGCTTCAGCTCTGCCTCAAAAGTCCCATCTTTGTCATTGATTTACATTTACTTACTGGGTAGAATCCATCACAGTTGTAGAGGAGAAAGTGACACCTGTTTCATACTTCTGGCTTCCACTGGTTGTCATCCATGAATTTCTGTTTTTGTCTGTTTAAAATGACTGTCTGAAGATGATCAGGAGTTACCTTCACGGTGCCCTGAGGGTTAACGTCACCCTGTTAGGAAGAATTTTCTTTGCACGGGAAGACACGGACAGAGAAATCCTCCAACTCACACTGAGTGTACTCCTGCAGCAGGGCGAACTCGGCTGGGGTCAGCGTGACCCACTTGTCCTGGCTGGTCATCGTGTTCAGGCCACGGTTCTGAGTCCACTGGGCGTTCCCCGGATGCGACGACGCACCCGGTGGGTCGTCTCACACTGGAACACAGCAGCAGATCACCAGCCACATTAACAACGAGCAGACAGCTATCAGAAGGTAGCAGAGCGCGTTAGCGGCGACTCTGAAGCTGAACAGATCGCCCTGTTGGGGAGGCTTGTTGCTTCATCGAACCAGTGCCGTTGCTGGAACACCGGGAACGATGCACATGCACTACGAACCAATCACTTCGCTTGCAGGCCGATCATTTGGACAGGTCATTTCACCCAAAATGTTTGTTTACATCATAATCTCCTTGTTTTTCTTAAATGCAAATACGTGGCTTTTAAAGCACTAAAACTCCTGCTTTCCAGTCATTTCATATACAGTGGTACCTCTACTTAAGAATACGAATACATACGAAGTTTTCAGGTTACGAAACACATCAAAGGGAAAATATTGCCTCTAGTTACGAAATAAATTTCAGGATACGAAAGGCAGAAATCCAGTAGTGCTGCTACTCGCAGCTCCCAGAGTTTACTGAACGTAAACATAGCTGTTGGCTCTGTATCTCGGTTTGAAAGCGGTGCATCCAAGCTGCTCTGCCATTGGCTATCGCTTAGCATCTTCCTGGCATCCCATTGGCTATCGCTTAGCATCTTCCTGGCATCCCATTGGCTATCGCTTAGCATCTTCCTGGCATCCCATTGGCTATCGCTTAGCATCTTCCTAGCATCCCACTGGCTATCGCTTAGCATCTTCCTGGCATCCCATTGGCTAGGAGGGCCCCTTGTCTGTATGAGCGTAACCCTGCAACCCAGGTAAACAAACAATTTTTACCTCCGCCAAGGAGGTTATGTTTTTGCCGGCGTTTATCTGTCTGTCTGTCTGTGTTCAAGATAACTCAAAAGGTTATGGATGTATTTTGATTAAATTTTCAGGAGTTGTCAGAAAAGTTCGATATTTTTGATAATTGTTGTGTTTAGTAGAGGTCTGCACTCTCTGAGTGCTTTTCTAGTTCTAACATGTATTTCTAACAGGTTTTCATGTCATTTCATGTATTATTTATAATTTATAAAAAAAAAATATGTTCTAATTTTGGGGGCTTGGAACGGATTAGAGCATTTACATGGAAAACACGTCTCTACTTACGAAATCTTCAGGTTACGAAACTACTTCCAGAACCAATTAATTTCGTAAGTAGAGGTAGCACTGTATTAATCAATTAGTTGTTTTTTTTCCATAAATATCTCCTTACCGTCCACTAACTACCCATTTTGTGAGAAAAACTGTCAAATTAATCATTTAATTAATTAATTAATTAAAAGAAGAACTGTAAGAATAAATTACTTACCCTATCTTTAAGGACTGATGATCATAATTATTTTGCATGCTGATGTCCATGTAATGTTTATACCATAATCAACATACTCTTTTAAAAATTCATTAATTAAAATTAGTAATTTTAAAACATTTTTAAAAGCCTCAGATGGATCCACTGAGCGTTGAGCCCACAAAGTGCAGAATTATTGCCTCATTTAAACAACATAATGCCACATCTGTCCCTGAAAGCAGGTATCCAGCTGGTACTGGACAACCCAGCCGTTGCTTTCAATTGGTGCCAGATCCAGAAAGCGCCGGAGCTTTACGACACCACCTGCAGGCGGTGGGTCCACCGCAGGGTCAGTCACGCATTGATTTATTGGACTGAGGCCCACTGAGCCCCCCGTGAATAAAGTCCCGGCCTCCAGACCCTCGCTGGGGGAACGCCTCCGCCAGGCCCGGCTGCCTGGCGACCCCACCCTGGGCAGCTTCACTGACTTTCATTTTAAAGAGGTCGTTGTGGGAGATCACAGTTAGTGGGAGATCTGAGAGCATGTTAAAAATAAAGTTCACTCTCTTTCAACTGTTAGATTATATGGATCATTTTTTTTTTTTTTAAATGAAGGAAAAAAACCCTCAGATGCAAAGCACTTATTACATTTCCTCATTACCGTTTAAATAAAAAAAAAAAAACTGTGCATGTGTATGTTATTTGTGTCTGGAGACACAACGAGGCTTCTGGATCTGCTGACAGCTGCTCTGGGCCGCTCTATCTGAACAAACTGCTCCGGCTGACTCATGTTTGAAAGGCGTCTTCTCCTTTCTCCTCTTCATGCTCAGCAGGACTGAGATCATCTAAAAAACAGTCTGATCTCATCAGGCAGCCATTATTGGGTGCCTTCATCGGTGTGTTTCGGGCCATTATCCCGTCGGAGGACCGTGACCCGCCACCGAGGATGAGCTCTTCCTGACTCTGGGCGGCGTGTTGCGCTAGCAGGACGCCTTAAAGCAGCCTTTCTCAACCGGGGTGTCGCGGCACACTGGGGTGTCGTCAAAAAAAATGACCTATCCTGACATTTCATATACAGTGGTACCTCTACTTACGAATGTTTCTACTAGGGATGCACATGGTTAACCGCTTAACCGTTAACCGATAACAGTAACTCTAACCGATTAATACTAACGGTCAATTTTGTTTTTAAGCTACGTAATTCAATCAACTCATGGGGGCATGTCGACAGGTGCAACAGGCCTCTGATTGGTCAATTCTACATCAGCGTAGAAAGGAGCGCGTCATCGAAGAAGTGAGGAAGTACCCACATCTGTACGATTCTGGTTCTCCACACTACAAAGACAGCACACATTCTAGTAATTCATGGAGGGAGATAGCGATGAATGTGGGTCTGGATACGGCCGAGACGGTGAGGAAGTGAAAACACAAGAGATAAGTTTAGTAAGTTTAGCTAGTTCGTGATTGTCCCTCTTGCGTTGTGGCGTGGAATAACATAGCGGAGACCACGCTAGTATAAATCAAAAGTGACGGCGGCATCTCTGCGACAAGCTGACGGCGACACATTGCCGCAAGAGTATACACTGGGAAGTGTCCGCATACGTCCACGACAACGCGCACATCATCGCTGCAGCTAACCCTCCCGTACTTATCGGTTAACGGTTATTAGTCATTAAAGGCCGTCAGTTAACGGTCATAAAAAAAATCCAAAATGTGCATCCCTAGTTTCTACATACAAAATTTTCAGGTTACAAAACGCCTCAAAGGGAAAATATTGCCTCTAGTTATGAAAGAAATTTCAGGATACGAAAGGCAAAAATACAGTAGCGCTGCTACTCGCAGCTCCCAGAGTTTACTGAAGGTAAACATAGCTGTCGGCTCTGTATGTCGGTTTGAAAGCGGTGCGTCCGAGCTGCTCTGCCATTGGCTACCGCTTAGCATCTTCCTGGCATCCCATTGGCTAGAGGGGCCCCTTGTCTGTATTAGCGTAACCCAGCAACCCAGGTAAACAAACAATTTTTTACCTCCGCCAAGGAGGTTGTGTTTTTGCCGGCGTTAATCTGTCCGTCTGTGTTCAAGATAACTCAAAAAGCTATGGATGGATTTTGATAAAATTTTCAGGGGTTATTAGAAATGTGAAAAGGAAGAACTGATTTCATTTTGGGTGTGATCTGGAATTAATTCTGGATTCTGGATCACTTTCAAATTTTCGATAATTGTTGCGTTTAGTGGAGGTCTGAGCTCTCTGAGTGCTTTTCTAGTTCTAACATGTATTTCTTACAGGTTTTTGTGTCATTTAATGTATTATTTATAATTTATTTTAAAAAATAATGTTTGAATTTTGGGGGGCTTGGAACGGATTAGGACATTTACACGGAAAACGCGTCTCTACTTACGAAAGTTTCAGGTTACGAAACTACTTCCAGAACCAATTAATTTCATAAGTAGAGGTACCACCGTATTAATATATGAATTAGGGGTGCTCCGATCGATCGGTGACCTGATCGGATCGGCCGATATGCATATGATCGGGATCGGTCAGAATTGTCATTAAAGCCGATCAAAAGAGCCGATCAAAAACGCTCTATTCTCGTGCGCATACACTGTGTATAGACCTGTCCATAACCAGCCCCCCGGAAATACCCCGCCCGCCATTGCGGGGTTGTGCTACAGAGCGACACTTTCACCGGCTCGCAGATTCAGGGCCGTAGCACCAAATTCTGGGCCCCTACAAAGGAGGTCCTGGTGGGCCCCCAACCCCCCCCATCACCACCACCAACACCAACCGATCACCTGTCCACCTGCTTGCTGTTATATTGCTGCAATATTATCCGACTTTATATTCCCTTATTTTAATAACAAGACCATTTGAAAGGGTAGTCTATTATCTGATCTTGCTTTAGGGCTGTTTATGTCCGTTTTAGCAATGATAGCGGAGCTTACGGCAGTTGACAATGGGATTTCATCTTGTGTGTTTAAAGTTTAACGTTTGTTACAATTGTACTCACCTTTCTTTGAGAAGAAGTCTGTAAGCAGCTGACTCCCCTCATTTTGTTTCTTCTCTCTCTCTTTCCTCTCTTTACGTTTCTGAGAGCCAGATTTATATTTCTTGGGAGGTTGCGACATTGGGCCCTATCTTGCACCTCCCAATACCCAATACCCAATACCCATTACCTGCAAATCTCAGATTTAGGAGCCTCTGCCAACCGAAATGCAATCTTCCACCTCCCAAAACCTGTTACCCATTTTGCCGTCTCCCTTAAGCACATTGTGGGCGCGGCAATGGGCGTGTCTCCTGCGCTTTCCACGAATTCGGTATCTTGCGGTACTGGTGTCTCGCAGATTTTGGGTATTGGGTAATGGGTGGTCAGACCACCCATTACCCAATACCCAAAATCTGCGAGACACCAGTACCGCAAGATACCGAGTTTGTGGAAAGCGCAACTGGCATGTCGGCGCGTAAAAGAGCGCGTCCAAATCCTGTCATTGCGCGTCCACCCAGTCACATGTGGACTGCACAACCGGCTCTACCTCTCGATTATGCATCACTGTATTACTTTCATACGTTATTATTCTCTTAAGGGCAGATGATTTCTGTACAGCTGTGACATGATCTCATTCAGATGTTTGCTGTGAAGGAAACGAGGAGATCACAGAACTCTGTTGTGAAAAAAGCACCGCTTCCAGCGGCTATGCGTCTTGGCGCAGCTGTGCGTCTTTGCGCAGGGGATGTGTTCGAGATAACTCAAAAAGTTATGGACGGATATTGATGACATTTTCAGGAGTTGTCAGAAATGTGAAAAGGAAGAACTGATTTTATTTTGGGTGTGATCCGGAATCCTGGATTCTGGATCACTTTCAAATTTTTGATAACATTGCGTTGTTTAGTTGTTTCTTGAACCCTAAAGCAACCACAATGGAGACAGGAAGGGAGTTCTGGAATTTTAAGAGTTTAATTCTCTCAGATGTAAAAAAAAGGAGGATTCGACGGTTGGCAGCCAAACCAACAATCCAGGGGACGACGAAGGCAAGGAGGTGACACTGCGAATGGCTGGATCAGGCGTTTCTATGGGAAGATCTGGAGACGAGTCTGGTTGAATGATGACTGAATAGGTACAGGTGTGCAGTGCCACACCTGAGCTGCTCGTCGGATGGGAAGGTGAAACAGAGGTGGATCTGAGTGTCTATGTAGAGGATTGAAGGTGGCGCAGTGGGTTGTGCGCAGGAGTCCCAGAGGTGGAAGGTTGCGGTTCACAACCCAGCTTGGGACTGTAACATGCGCTCAATGGGGCAGGAAATTTTGTTTCTCAACATCTCCGATAATTATTGCCCACAGCTCATTAAATTTCACTCAGGTATTGACACTGAAAACCTCTATAAAATTTCAGAGGCTGATCCGGATCTGATCCAGAAGGCGGGTTTTATCGCAATCTGTAAATCGCTGTATGGGAGAACTGTTGTGCTTGGCGGAGGTCTGCGCTCTCTGAGTGCTTTTCTAGTTAATAAATGCTTTCCTGGAAGTTCACTGGCTCTATTTTTTTCTGAGCAGTTTGTTGGAAATCATTTGCTCCACATTAGTTAGAGCTAGTTATGTATATATCAGTGCAGAGGAGGAGGAGGAAAAAAGAGGAGGAAGCTCTACAACAGAGTCCCAGACCAGCTGCCCATGAGAGCTGCTCCGATCTGGGTGAAAAGACACTCCATAGCAGTTTGCTGGTAGCGCAACCTGCTCTTAAAGGCAATGGCTACTGACGCACTGATTGGTTAAACAGGTGGAACGCCCTAACCACTCCCATGCATAATGTGTGCATAATATAGTGGTTTTTGCAGGTAAGATCGTGGGTTTTGGGAGGTGGAAGATTGCGTTCTTTGTGGGGGAACGCCCCTCCCAGTACCTAATATCCCTTAATAGCAGGTTTTGGAGGTTTGGCGCAAGATAGGGCCCATTATCTCTCCATCCACATATGCTAATAGTAATCAAGCTGCGCCTCACGGTGAGAAACAGCTGTTTTTGGACTTAACGATTTTGCGCATATTCCAAGGGGTGTTCACACAACAGACTTAAGGTTTTTGGATTACAACAATATGCCATTTAATATAGGGCCCACCAAGTTTGCATTACGATCAATATCTGTCATGAAATTTAGTTTTGGTATTAACTAATATATTCAATATATAATTTTTTCCCCCTTAGCTTCCCGTGGGCCCCCCTCTGCCATGGGCCCCCCCAAGGCTGTGTAACTTTTACCCCCTGTCCGACGGCCCTGCGCAGATTAGCCAGTGTTTTCTCTTTCTACAAATATATATTTTTATAATGTCGAGTCGGTCGAGTGGGAATACATGTTCCATCATAAACTGTGCCAACAATGGCGTGAAAATTCAACAATGGAAGAAGAAAGTATGCGAAATACACAAGCCTTTACTGCAGCCATACAGTTTGCACCGATTTCCTGGGCGCACCGACAACCAAGAAGTTAGGAAGACGTGGGTGAAAAATATCAACAGAAAGGACTTTGTTCCAAATGAATACAGCCGGGTGAGTTTTCGTTAACATTCAGTCTCGTACTACTCATAGCCTCGCTGAGAGTCCCGGACAATTCTGGCCGAAAGAACAGCAGTGTGACGCTACTGTAGCCCTCGGCACTAGCACAAGCCTATAAATCAATGAATGAATGAATGAATAACTTAGGAGAATGATTAAATAAATTAAATATAACATTAACACATAGCCTAATTTACCGCTAGCGTTAACGTTACAGTAGCATAATCTTTATGGGTTGTTGACATTAGTTATAGCCAGCGTTGCAGCGTTCCACAGTTTTTAGTGTTTGATTATGGGAATAGATCATGCTATTTCCATAACCAATCATTAAAAACAGCGATAAACTACCTTCATCTGTAACTGGAGGTCACTGCCTAACATCATCAATCCAAGACATGTCTGCGTTATCAGTAACAGATGCTCCACGCTGCTGTGTTTGGGTTAGTTGGTGGAGCACCGCACACTCCAGTTATGTCTGGGCCACTAGGGGGCGCATGTCCACAATTTTCAAGTCGAAAAGGTCTAAGACAGCAAGAAACAAAGGGAAATAAATACGATCGGTGATCGGTATCGGATCGGCCGATATTGATTTCAGTGATCGGTGATCGACCCCAAAAACCCTGATCGGAGCACCCCTAATATGAATGCATACATAAATACATACTTTTTGCCTATGAATGAATAAATAAATAAATAAATAAGATACATAATTGGACATGAAATGAATAATAAAAATATGTCTCACATGCCCATTTCCCAATGTTAACAATGTCAGTACGGGGTCAGCGTAAGGTCAACGTGACTGCCCAGTTAGCTTACGTCGTAATATCATTTAACCGCTGGAATTTTATTTCACAGATAGCAAAGAGAACTTTTTAGCAGCATCATGGATGGTTTTCTAAAAAGAAAAGCCCCACAGGAACGGAACACTTTACAGAGGAGCCGACTTCTTCATCAAGCCTTCATCCACCAGCTCTGAATCTGCTCTATAGGTACCAAAGCTAGCTGCTAGCGATAAGTCTAAAAAGAGGCAATACAAGGATGATGGATGGAAGCAACCACATCACGGATGAAAAGAAGCTTTCCTGCTGAGGCCTACTCTGGTGCAGTTATCCTGTTCAGGTTATTGAAACAAAATAAACAGGACGTATGCATTTACAGTCGGAGATGGTCTTACAGCTTTAACCTTCTGCTCCCATACTCATTAATGAGCAGAAACCACCGTGGAAGGAGGCATCATCAAGCTGCACGTCAGCCTGCCCATCCACAAATCTGATATATGGCCATATATGTACATATAGGTGACATATTTGCCAAAATATTTTATGATATATGTACATATATGTAATTGCAATATTTGATTTAAACTTATATTCTAAAATACATGTGCAAACATGTAGAACAGGTATTTGCTTTTGAAATATATTTTTAAAATATATGGTAAAGTAAGTGGTCTAGATATTTGTATTTGACATATATTCCAAAATAATTGTTGAAAGGTAGTTTAGATATTTGTTCTTTACATATATGTCAGAATAAATGTGCAAATATGTAGTCTAGATATTTGTTTAGAACATATATTTCAGAATAAATGCTCAAACATTCAGTCTAGATATTTGTTTATGACATATATTCCAAAATAATTGTTAACATTTGTTGACTAGATATTTTTGATGGCTTATTTTTATATACAAGTCAAATACATATAATGAGCAATATATTGCTATTTCATATACCAACATTGATGCTATACTAATATATGTGACATATATGTTTGAAAAATATATGTGCTGAATATGCCATACATATATGTGCCACATATATTTTCCATATATAAAAGGGGCCATTTTTGTAATATTTTAAAATATATGTTCCAAATATGTACCAATATATGTTCACATGTGAAAGACATATATGGACACCGATATTATATATGTTATTTAAATATATGGCCATATATCAGATTTGTGTATGGGTGTGGACTCTGTAATGGCAACGTACGGATGTGAGATGGATTTAAGCCAGAGCAGAAAGGTTACAGAGGTGTTGGGAACAGCAGATGTCTGATTGGATCATAACACGACCTTGGAGCTGCAGAGACAGAGATGTTATGTCTCCCAGGACCAAGTCTGAACAATAATGCTGTTCTTTCCAGTTATGAAGACCATACATGATCATTAAAACCTATAAAAAAAGCATTCGCTCCACATGGCTTTTATTATTTAGATTTCTTCATCATCGTAGAAGGTTCCAGCTGTGTTCAGGAAGGATCTCCTGCAGCATCTGTGTTGCAGCTGAAGATCCTTTCACTGAAGACACTAGGGGTGCACGATAACTATCGGACCGATAACTATCGGACCGATAACAGGAAATTATGATGTCATCCCGATAAGTCCGACATCACGACGAATAGCCCCGATAACATATATATTTTTGTCAACACAGCAGTGCCTCGCTCCCTCTGAGCCTTAAATGACCGGCAGTGAATGTTATGTTCAAGTGACGTCGGCATAATCAGAAAAACGATTACTCAATCAGGAAAATCAAGAATACCCCCTCATGCCAGAAAACAACTCGTTAACTCAGTCATAATTTTGGTAGTTGCTGACTTGAATTGATATTCGCAGTATTTCCCTCATGTTACACATAAAAAAAGAAAAAAAAATAGAAAAGGCTGAAAGAACGACTAGCAAACGAGGGAACGTGGGAATTTACGTTACACCTTGAATGCAGCCTGCAGCACAGCGCTGATCACAACAAACATGGCGGCGTGGAACTTTGCTAAAGTTTCAGAAGAAGATAGTTTGGTGGTTATTTGTGATGAATCCTCCAAGTGAATTCTACGAGGAGGGAAGCACAAGCTTTAATACGTAAAACCTGATCAGCCACCTACAACATATCAGTCGCTTCCATGGAGTTTTGAAATCACGCTAACGTGAGCTAACGGAAGCTAATGCTAATGTGCACAAGCCAGCAGCAGTCTTGGATGGATGATGGATGGATGGATGGATGGATGAGACCAGTGAGAGAGACTGTTGGAAGAAGATGGATGGATGAATAGATAGATAGATAGATAGATAGATAGATAGATAGATAGATAGATAGATAGATAGATAGATAGATAGATAGATAGATAGATAGATGAGACCAGTGAGAAAGACTGTTGGAAGAGGATGAATGGATAGATGGATGGATGGATGAAGGATGGATGGATGGATGGATCAGACCAGTGAGAGAGACTGTTGGAATAAGATGGATGGATAGATGGATGGATGGATGATGGATGATGGATGGATGAAGGATGGATGGATGCATGGACGAGACCAGTGAGGAAGACTATTGGAATTAGATGGATGGATGGATGATGGATGGATGGATGGATGGATGATAGATGGATGGATGAGACCAGTAAGGAAGACTGTTGGAAGAAGATGGATTGATGGATGATGGATGGATGGGACCAGTGAGGAACACTGTTGGAAGAAGATGGATGGATGGATGGATGAATGAGACCAGTGAGGAAGACTGTTGGAAGAAGATGGATGGATGGATGGATGAATAATGGATGGATGAATGAGACCAGTAAGGAAGACTGTTGGAAGAAGATGGATGGATGGATGGATGAATGAGACCAGTGAGGAAGACTGTTGGAAGAAGATGGATGGATGGATGATGGATGGATGGATGGATGCATGGATGAGACCAGTCTGGAACACTATTGGAAGAAGATGGGTGGATGGATGGATGGATGGATGGATGAATGATGGATGGATGGATGGATGGATGGATGGATGGATGGATGGATGGATGGATGGATGGATGAATAATGGATGGATGAATGATGGATGGATGGATGGATGAATAATGGATGGATGAATGATGGATGATGGATGGATGGATGGATGAATAATGGATGGATGAATGATGGATGATGGATGGATGGATGGATGGATGATGGATGGATGGATGATGGATGGATGGATGGATGGATGGATGATGGATGACAGAAACACCACCTAAACTACCCATCAGCCTTTTCACTCATTAACTGGTTAAATCTTTAACAGCTGTATTCCAGACAGATGTGAAAATATCAGGATGAATGAAGAACATAAACAGCATCTGTGTTCAGAAGTGAACAAAAACACCTCAGCTCAGCTGATGCAGCTGATGGAGGAACCCTGGTAGGAAAAACGACAAGAAAAAAAAAACTCCTCAGGCATTAAAAGCATTAAAAGCACTCGTAGCTGCGTCTGTGCTGCTTCTGCTTCACTGGTTGCCATGAAGACAACATGACTGAGCTCAGCCTCAACGGGCTTTTATACGCAGGTGCTCACATTTCTGAACCCGGTCCAACATCCAGTGTTTCATCTGAGTAGAATTAGGACTTTTTGTTTGAATATAATGGGGTTTTTTTTGTCTGCAGCCTTCAAACAACCACAAGAGCATCTGCTGCAGATTCAACAAAGGCAGCAGGCGGAGCATCAATCAGAAATGTGCAAACAGAGCAATTTCAGATTTCAGGAGATGGTGTGGTGATGCTCCAGGAGGAGCCGGTGATATAAAAGCCGAGCATCGCTGATCTGCTGGACACAAACACGCTGAGCGTCCTCGTTAGACGAGCTCTCCGGTCCATCCGGTTCTGCTGCTCTCATTAACGTGACCTCATCCTCCCTCTTCACCCGTTTGAAGTGATCGTACATCTGATTGCATGTTGGAGCGGCTCTAAACCAGGCAGCTGTGTTCCTACGACCGGCGAAGCATTTGACCCAATTACTGAAACTGAAAGCTCAGATCGACAAGTGGCTGTTTACTGGTGTAGAGCAGCGGTTCCCAAACTTTTTTAGCCGCGCACCCCTTCTATGTCTCAACCGGGTTGACGCACCCCCGATCCCCCACCCCTTAAAAAAAACGCAACAAGCTTTATTATAGCCATATTAAAGTCGCCATGTTTATTCATGCTAAAATGACCAGAACACACATATAACATAATAATCACAATCACAACAATGCACTCTCGCATTAAAATTAAACTGAAACACCGTAACACAGTTCCAATATAATGAAACAAAGTTATGCGCACGCTTCCACTTTTAAGAGCAAAGAGGATGGATGACATGCTCAGACTCAGTGGCAGAAAGCAGATAAGTTGAGAAAAATGTTAGAATACTTTGAACATTGAACAAAAATTGCAGCAAGTTTAAATGACCGTGGAACTAACACAACCCGTCATCATAACACAGCATTGAGCATATTTGCGAGAATGAATAAAGTAGAGGCCACAAGCTAGGTGCAAATGCAGTGGTAGAAGAATATAACTTCTTCTTCTACGCTTCACTTTAAGATGACGTGCATTTTGAATAGCCTGCATTTATTTATTCATTAAAATTACAGTATTTGATTTAAAATTTTACAAAGGAAATGTTTATTTACACATCTTTATTGTGTGAAAAAAAAAAAATTATCAGACTGCCATTACATTTTTCTTCTCGCGCACCCCCTAGAGGCAGCTTGCGCACCCCTGGGGGTGCGCGCACCCCACTTTGGGAATCCCTGGTGTAGAGGATAGAGGCCTCCCTCCCTCCCTCCCCATAGGGAAATGAGCGTAATTGTGTCTAATTGGGTCTGAACCAGAATCAGATCTGTTTCATGCACTGTTACAGAGATGACTGCATAAACACACCTGTATGAGCGGGAAAGTGATGCTCCAGACCAGGGCTGTAGCGATACGATACGATACGATACAATATGATATATTTGGCTCACGATACGATATATATCGATATTCATCTTACAATACATTTACATCATTTTCTGAAAGATTTTAAAGGCACAAAGTGCTTTTGGCGACATCTTGTGAGTGTTCTAACGATTTTGTTTGAATTAATTGAACTGAAAGCATCAATTACACATTATATGGCTGACAGGCTGCTTGTAAATGCTGGACAAAATAAATAAAAGATTTGTTGAGAAAAATAGTTTCATTTATTTAAACAGTGCAAATTGTTGCTTTCAAGCTTTTAAAGGTGGGACACGGGGGTTTAGAAAGAAGCTTAGAATATTAATACCCGCGGCTAAAATAGTTCCATTTAAATTAATACCTTTAATTAAAGTAAATGAGGTTCAGTATTTTTTTTTTTTTTAAATCTCATGGAAGCTTTAGATGAGAGGAATGAGGGAGGAGAGACTGCTGCTGGCTTGCGCACATTAGCATTAACTCACGTTAGCGCGATTTCAAAACTCCATGGAAGTGATTGTTATGTTGTAGGTGGCTGATCAGGTTTTACGTATTAAAGCTTGTGCTTCCCTCCTCATAGAATTCACTCAGAGGATTCGTCACAAATAACCACCAAATTATCTTCTTCTGAAACTTTAACGAAGTTCCACGCCGCCATGTTTTTTGTGATCAGCGCTGTGCTGCAGGCTGCATTCAAGGTGTAACGCAAATGCTCACGTTCCCTCGTTTGCTCGTCGTTCTTTCAGCCTTTTCTATTTTTTTCTAGTTTTATGTGTAACATGAGGTGAAACACTGTGAATATCGATTCAAGTCAGCAACTACTAAAATTATGACCGAGTTAATGAGTTGTTTTCTGGCATGAGGAGGTATTCTTGATTTTACTGATTGAGTAATCGTTTTTCTGATTATGCCGACGTCACTTGAACATAACATTCACTGCCGGTCATTCAAGGCTCAGAGGGAGGGAGGCACTGCTGTGTTGACAGAAATATATATGTTATCGGGGCTATTCGTCGTGATATCGGACGTCATGATTTCCTGTTATCGGCCGATAGTTACCCTATTAGAAGTGATCAAATATGTTATTTTTGACACGCCTGTGCAGACTTCACTGATCAGGGGAAACATGTTAACAGCCTCCAACACAAACTTTGATCCGCTCTGGAAACTAGAAACTCTGTGCCTCCTTTTTTTTTGATTTTTTTAATGCAACAAAGAAACCGACTTTCCACCTTTAACACCCAACTGTGTGCAGTTTGTGCAGCACGCCCCCCCCCCCCCCCCCCCCCCCCCCCCCCCCCCCCCCCCCCCCTTATCTTTCCAGCTGACTGCAGCGCATCTCTGCAAAACAGATATCATCGGACTCACTGTGAATCGCGGGTCCGTGCGCTGCCCCCCCGCCCCCGACAGCGGATCTTTGCTGATGGTAGGTGGCGGCCGCTGCGGCACACCGAACGCGCGCGAGATGAGGTGTCAACGTGCCGCTCACCTGCTGCAGAGACGACCAGAGACGGCGGCGGAGGGAAGGATGCTCTCCTCGCTGCTCACATTCCCGCCGCGTCCTCCTCCGGATCTCCTCCCCGCTGCAAGGCGGGAGTGGGGGGGGTGTTTGCGGCTACAGCGCGCGGCAGCAGCACTTTCTGCTGCATGACAGCATGTGAGCGCGTGAACGCTGGAGTGTTTGTTTTTGCGCCGGCTGAGTCTGGTCGGGGGGGGGGGTATTATCTGGCGCTGCTCCGCCTGCAGTAATCAGTTTCCCGCTCTCTCACGTCACATCCCTCCATCCCTCCCTTTTGCTCGCTCTAGTGCTCATCTTCCCCCTCCCCTCCCCTGAAAAAAGCCTGACGTCCGGAGCGGAGCGCGTCATCCGGGCCACATTGGCATTCAACGGGAGCGACCTGTGGAAACCCCGCACAGAGATCAGAGAGGAGGAACGAGGAATAAATGACCCAAACAGAGGGTCAACAAATGCTTCATGATTCTCTGACGGCGGTAAAAAGCCGCCGCTGGGTTTGATGAGCGACCAGATTAAAGGTCCACCAGCTTCCTTCTCCTGGTGTGACTGTTGTCAGTGTTTTTCAGCGGCGGGAACTGCATTCTCGACCTCGAACATCCGGGCCACTGGCATCCGCGGTTCATAACATAGCAACCAGTCCGAGGGGGCAAACAATTTCTCACTGTTGCTAGCAAAGCTGATGCATTTAGCATTTTGTGCCTGTTCTTTCTGATTTTGTGCAGTTTACGATAGGGGGAAAGATGGTGAAGAACTGTTGTGTGTTCAACTGCACCAACAATGTTGCTCGCCAGTCGCATTTGTCATTTTATAGACCTTTTCGGGCCAGCCCCCCCGGAAGTACCCCGTGCGCCATTGCTGGGTTGTGCTACAGAGGGACACTTTCACCGGCTCACAGATTAACCAGTGTTTTTCTCTTTCTACAAATATATATTTTTATAATGTCGAGTCGGTCGAGTGGGAATACATGTTCCGTCATAAACTGTGTCAACAATGGCGTGAAAATTCAACAATGGAAGAAGAAAGTATGTGAAATACACAAGCCTTTACTGCACGAAGACTGCCCAAGAACAAGAAGTTAGGAAGACGTGGGTGAAACATATCAACAGAAAGGACTTTGTTCCAAATGAATACAGCCAGGTGAGTTTTCGTTAACATTCAATCTCGTACTACTCATAGTCTCGCTGAGAGTCCCGGACGATTCTGGCTGAAAGAACAGCAGTATGAGGCTACTGTAGCCCTCGGCACCAGCACAAGCCTATAAATGAATGAATGAATGAATGCTAAAATAAATGAAATATAACATTAACACATAGCCTAATTTACCGCTAGTGTTAACGTTACAGTAGCATAATCTTTATGGGTTGTTGACGTTAGTTATAGCCAGCATTGCATTTTTCGCGTATTCCCACAGTTTTTAGTGTTTGATTATGGGAATAGATCATGCTATTTCCATAACCAATCATTAAAAACAGCGATAAACTACCTTCATCTGTAACTGGAGGCCACTGCCTAACATCATCAATCCAAGACATGTCTGCGTTATCAGTAACAGATGCTCCACGCTGCTGTGTTTGGGTTACTTAGGTGGAGCAGCGCACACTCCAGGTATGTCGGGGCCACTAGGGGGCGCATGTCCACAATTTTCAAGTCAAAAAGGTCAATATAATTCCTAGTGAGGCTACTGAGCCTGAAAGAAGAAGAAAATGGCTGCACGCTATTAACAGAGCAGACGAAGATACTCCAGGGAAATTATGGTGCCCAGATCAGACTACGCGAATGTTTGTTCAGCACACTTTGTAACAGGTAAGAAATCTGATTTTTTCAAGATATTTTAGTTTTTAATTTCTATGTTAAGATCTAATATTTTGACGTGTTTGGGGAGGCCCCATTATAGATCGCTGAGGTCTGGTAAAAAAAAAAAAAAAAAAATGCTAGGTCTGTCTGCTGGGGCTGCTGACCCAAGTGACTGGCGAGAGACTCCATAATATATCTAGCCTCTAATTTCAAATTTAAGTATATATTTTCAGGAAGAAAGGTCAACCAGAAGGATCACCCAGATTATTTTCCATCTGTGTTCCCACACAAACCAAAGTCCGGACAGTCAGGCCAGGGGTCTGTGTCACGTTTTAGCAGAGCTAAATTTAATTCTTTATGTATTGGGGACTGTGTATTGGTGTATAAATATTTAAAATAGTTTCAAAAAACTTTTACTTACCAGGAGTTTTTATGAGGTAATGGTACACATCTGGGTACCCCAAACGAGGCCATTGTTTGGGGTTATCCGTCCAAGAAGCGGCTGTGTGCTTGTATGGACACAAATCTAGACCGACTATGTCCAATTTGGCTTTATACCTCGCTAAAGCCTCTGACTTCAACTCATCCTGATATTGGTAAGCCATGCTGGCCACCACAGGCACCAGTGACAATCGCCAAACAAAGTTAAAAAACAATAAATAGCTAAAGGAACTGTGAGCGAAAAATAACTGGATACAATGTGGTTTGCCCCCCTCACGCTAAAACCGGAAGTGTAACCATGGCCGATCACATGGCGCGTGACGTCACACCGATATCGAAAATCCGTGTCCCAGTAACAGGGGCGGCGGGAACTGCAGGACTGTGGCTGAAGCAGATAAATGGACAAAGTTCTGCTAGCTTACTTTCTGCCAGCTGTTGTTAAAGGCAACTCATCTTTCTGGACTGGAGCTATAGATTTAAAAAAAATAAATCAATCAGCTCACTTCGGTCAAAGGAGAAGTTGTATTGTTTCTGTACACATTACTGGAGAAGATTAATGAATGAAATTTGAGTTGAAATCATTTTAGGAGCTGTAGAAAGCAGTGGCGGCTGGTCACTAGAGGGCGCTAGGGCACCGCCCCACCTCTCCCCACATCCAAGAACCTAAGTGAAGAAGACGTAATTACTTTGGAATATATACTGTATAATTTTAAAATGAGTATGGTGATTCATTATCATAGAGTTAGTGAGTATTATGTGTAATCTACAATAAAATATAGATTAAAATATGTTTTATGGTGTCTAAAGTCACGGATAGGTCACATGTTTCCAGCTGGGGCTCAGTGTTTTTGTCCATTCACTCTCGCTATCAGTTGTACATGCGCCGTTCGATCCTCTCAATAGAGGGTTTTCACCTACGTCCTGTTTTGGTCAGTGCGCGGCCATCTTGGAGGTACTCGGATGTAAACACACCGCTGGATCAATGCTAACGACCGTGGATAAAGGATGGATAAACCACAGAAAAGCTCTTCAAAAGGCGTTACAGATGCAAAAACATCCAGAGAAGGACTTGGTCCACAGGAAAGGGAACGATATTCTGAAAAGTTGCAGTTTGTCGGTGGTGCCGATCCGTACGCGTTAGCTCCCTCTTCTTGGAGCAATGGCGAGCCGAAGAGCCTCGCTTCGATTGCAGACCCCGACATCGTAAACTACCTAGTTTTCACGCCAAGCCCATACGCAGCAGAAGATCTTAAATCTTACAAAAGTTTGGAGGCCAATAACCAGATGGTCTGTGGATGGGTGAGAGAGCTGCAGTATCAAATAATCAACCACAGATGTGTTGTGAAGGCCAAAGTTAGTAACGCCATAACGTCTTTAATCAATCTAATCTTAACTGTATGATATCCAGGGGTGGAAGTAATTAATAACAAAGACTCAAATTACTGTAATTAAGTAGTTTTTTGGGGTACTTGTACTTTTATTGTTACATTGTAGCTCTAAATTTTAAGAACTGTGTTGCTAGTGTAGCTAGGTGGTAGCTTATTATTATCATTAGACTAGAAATTAAGAGCTTTTTTCTTGATAATTGTTAATTTGTGAAATTAAGAGCTAACAACATTTCACTTAACTTACCTGACACGAAATCGGCCGAACAAATTACTGATGTTGTCCAGATTTTTGCCATGCAGGTCTTGGTTTAGCTTTGCTAACCACGAGGGCCTCCTTTCCTGTGACAACTTCTGGCATTGTTTTCCCTGATTTTTAATAACCTTTGGAAGTCTATAAAACTCCAAGTGTCTCTCACGGTCTGTCCGGTTGGTACAGCCGAAAACAGGGCAATAATTTACCATATTCAATGAAGACGTCCCATTTACTCCAGTGTGTGCGCTTTGTTTACGTTGCCGCGTGCTTTCAAGATGGCGACCTCCGGTTGGATGATGCGTCGTGAAAACCGACTATACAAGAGATAGGAGCTTGGTGGGGTGCACATAACCTGCGCCCTCAGCATTCATTTGAATGGTGCTGTTGTACACACTCTGTCAGCCACAGGGTGGCAGCAGAGAGCAACCAGCTCGCGGCACATCTGTCAAAGAAGGAGTCCGCGGGAAGAGAGAGTATTTTCGCTAGCAAGAATGGAAAGAGAAACTCTGTTCAATCATTAAAAGCAAGGCCTTTTGAGAGGAGAACATTGCAGGAGAAGTTGAGAGTCAAAGACTCTGGTTTTGTGGCGGCAATCCCAGAACTCGTTGGTGGACACCAGCAGTGAGGGATGCCGTCAAGCTGAAGAAGGAGTCCTATAAGGCCTTTTTGGCATGTGGGACTCTGGAGGCAGCTGACAGGTATCGGCAGGCTAAGCGGGACGCGGCTTTGGCGGTTGCTGAGGCAAAAACTCGGACATGGGAGGAGTTTGGAGAGGCCATGGAGAACGACTTCCGAACGGCTTCGAAGAGATTCTGGTCCACCATCCGGCGTCTCAGGAGGGGGAAGCAGTGCTCCATCAACACTGTATACAGTGGGGATGGGGAGCTGTTGACCTCGACTCGGGACGTTGTGGATCGGTGGAGGGAATACTTCGAAGACCTCCTCAATCCCGCCGACACGTCTTCCAATGAGGAAGCAGAGTCTGGGGACTCAGGGGTGGACTCTCCTATCTCTGGGGCTGAGGTTACCGAGGTGGTTAAAAAGCTCCTCGGTGGCAGGGCCCCGGGTGTGGATGAGATCCGCCCGGAGTTCCTCAAGACTCTGGATGCTGAGGGGCTGTCTTGGTTGACACGCCTCTGCAGCATCGCGTGGACGTCGGGGACAGTACCCCTGGATTGGCAGACTGGGGTGGTGGTCCCCCTCTTTAAAAAGGGGGACCGGAGGGTGTGTTCCAACTACAGGGGGATCACACTCCTCAGCCTCCCTGGGAAGGTCTATTCAGGGGTCCTGGAGAGGAGGGTCCGTCGGATAGTCGAATCTCGGATTGAGGAGGAGCAGTGTGGTTTTCGTCCCGGCCGTGGAACGGTGGACCAGCTCTACACCCTCTTCAGGGTCTTGGAGGGGGCATGGGAGTTTGCCCAACCAGTCTACATGTGTTTTGTGGACTTGGAGAAGGCGTTCGACCGTGTTCCCCGGGGATTCCTGTGGGGGGTGCTTCGGGAGTATGGGGTGCCGGACTCCCTTATACGGGCTGTCCGGTCCTTGTACGACCGGTGCCAGAGTTTGGTCCGCATTGCCGGCAGTAAGTCGGATTCGTTTCCAGTGAGGGTTGGACTCCGCCAAGGCTGCCCTTTGTCACCGATTCTGTTCATTACTTTTATGGACAGAATTTCTAGGCGCAGTCGAGGTGTCGAGGGGATCCGGTTCGGTGGCCTCAGGATTGGGTCTCTGCTATTTGCAGATGATGTGGTTCTGTTGGCTCCATCGAGCCGTGATCTACAGCTCTCGCTGGAGCGATTCGCAGCCGGTTGTGAAGCGGCTGGGATGAGAATCAGCACCTCCAAATCCGAGACCATGGTCCTCAGCCGGAAAAGGGTGGAGTGCCCTCTCCGGGTTGGGGATGAGGTCCTTCCCCAAGTGGAGGAGTTTAAGTATCTCGGGATCTTGTTCACAAGTGAGGGAAGGATGGAGCGGGAGATCGACAGACGGATCGGTGCGGCATCTGCAGTGATGCGGGTGCTGCACCGGTCTGTTGTGGTAAAGAAGGAGCTGAGTCGGAAGGCGAAGCTCTCTATTTACTGGTCGATCTACGTTCCTACCCTCACCTATGGTCATGAGCTTTGGGTAGTGACCGAAAGAACAAGATCGCGGATACAAGCGGCTGAAATGAGCTTCCTTCGCAGGGTGGCCGGGCTCTCCCTTAGAGATAGGGTGAGAAGCTCGGTCATCCGGGAGGGGCTCAGAGTAGAACCGCTGCTCCTCCGCATCGAGAGGAGCCAGATGAGGTGGCTCGGGCATCTGGTTAGGATGCCTCCTGGGCGCCTCCCTGGTGAGGTGTTCCGGGCACGGCCCACTGGGAGGAGACCCCGGGGAAGACCCAGGACACGCTGGAGGGACTATGTCTCTCGGCTGGCCTGGGAACGCCTTGGGATCCCCCCAGAGGAGCTGGAGGAAGTGGCCGGGGAGAGGGGGGTCTGGGCTTCCTTACTCCGGCTGATGCCCCCGCGACCCGACCTCGGATAAGCGGAAGAAGACGGTACGGTACGGTACGACTCTGGTTTTTTTGGTAAGACATTTTTAGTATTGTGTATTTATATTTACATACTGTTCAATCAATATAAGATATGGGGTAAAATGCACTAATAACTGCCAAAGATGGCAGCAGCTTAACAAATTGTTGCAAAACACTGTCTGTCAGGAAAGACACACTAGAAACTAAGAAAAAGAATTTAAATGTAGCACAAATTATCAAACTGTGAAATGTGACTTCCTGTCTTGTGTTGAATTGAGTTATGATAGTTTGGTTTGATATATGTACAGGCTGTTCCACAATGATGATAATATTGTGTCATTTCAAATGGCATGAATAAACAAATTTATTCAAATTTTAAACAATATCTCCATTAGGGCTTCACAATTTTGCCTAAAAAAAAAAACCTCGATTTTTTCCCTCAGAAACCTCGATTTCGATTCGATTTCGATTTTTGCGGGTAAAATTACAAAAAACACAATAATTTATTTCAAATGTTTTTTTTTTTTTTTACACGGTTGCATGCGTGTCAGGGTACATGCTCTGATAAATGTACTTGCCCATGTACGTTCTGCTTGGTGGCACGTAGCGGGGGTCTATTTTGCGCAGCATGTATTTGAAACCAGGCATTTCGACCGCAAGGATCGGACAGTGTCCATTGCAATGTGAACAGCCACCCCTTCAGTTATTTGTTTTCATCGTCTTTCTGACGTGTCGTATGGGACTCTACGTGAAAACGATTAATCTAGCGATGACTGCTTGGGAGCCGCTGGTTGTGATGCAGAAACAGCAGCGCGCAATGTCTTGCACTCGTCCCATTCGGGGCTGTTCTTGTGGTTGTTCTCGAGGTGCTGGTACAAGTTGCTCGTGTTCCCGTCTTTAACGTGCACAGTAGGCTTGGGCGGTATCCAAATTTTGATACCGTCAAACTTCCCTCACATTTTACCGGGGTATACGGTATTCCCGCGACTATTAAGGCGAACAAACACCGCCGGTGGACGCCGCGCGTGAAAACAGCGGTAGCCCAGGCGCGCTTTACGGTGCTGTACTATTCCCAGCGTTGACGCGCCTGGGAAAAAAAAGGCGAGTTTACCTCGAAACAGCAGTTCAGTGCTTCAATATAAACTTGGCTCAACTACAGTTGTTATTTATTTGTGTATTTCTTGCTTTTCACTGTAGTTTTAACTGTCCCTTCTCTGCCCCAGCTCCTCTCTGCTGCCGAGGTGTTTGCTGAAACGCGCTTTATAGTAAAGTGTCTGATGCCGGACGTTTCACTTCCTATAAATTCTTCAACATAAAAGTCCAACATTATTAGTTTCATTATAAGCTTTTATTTTGAAGCAGCAAACTCAGGAAGTGTTGTTTTCATCGTCCGTACCTTAACAGGACGAGTCAAACCGAGATCAGCTCCAAGCGAACACGAATAAACGGTAAAATAAAGCGGAACACACAGCGATACAGGAGAGAAACTAAACTAAACTTTAAACCACAGAAATCATTCATTGCATTTTTTAATGACGGTATTGAAACGGATACCGCCGCTATTTTTAAATACCGGAAGTAAACTGTATTACCGTAATACCGCCCAAGCCTAGTGCACAGTTTTTTTTACAGAGCTTACATCGCGGAGTGGTTTGGTCATGATCCGAAACGGCAAAGCCGAACCATTTCCAGGCGACGGCCTTTGTTTTGCCTTTTTTAGGCACTAAATCCTCGTTCCCCCCTGACGCACTGGAGGCCGCCATTTCTGCCTTCTTTCTTTCACTTTTTGTCGTTGCGCAGCAGGAAGTGGGAAGCGGGGGTACGGAGTACGTAGGCCCACACAGGCCAGTTCTACCGTAAATGCGCAAGTAAAGGGGAAATCGCAATTTCGATTTTCATTTTTTCAAATCGTTCAAAATGTGAAATCGCGATTTCGATGTGATTTCGATAAATCGTGAAGCCCTAATCTCCATTTTTTTCAGTCTTTACCATGATGGCAGTGTTAGTTTATGGCTTTAACCTAAAATATTTCTTGAAAAAAAAAATGTTTATTCGGTCTATTTCAAGAGTAAATTTTTTTTACCATAAAAGGGTGCTTTAAAAGACACAAAACTGATAGGACACTTTCTGGAAATGTTGTGTTGTGCTACATAAAAGTTGTTGATGAAACTATCAGCAGTGTGTTCCACCAAAACTAAACCAGCTGGCAGGACTGAGACTCCATCACTGGACCCCCTTTCCACAACTTTCCACATTGCAGAGACCCATGAAGTGTCTTGTTGAACTCATCTCTCTTTTTCAGTTTCTTTCGTTTCTCAGCGCCTGACTGAAATTTTCGTCAGCAGTCTCACTTGCAGCTGGCTGCCGACATTATCCCCTTCAGTCTGCTGGTGGCGCCTGCTGCAAGAGAACCGACGCATTGCCTACGTACCTACGTCATTAAGCAACGTTTGAGGAACTATACTTTATTAAAGAATATTTATATACTTTATTTCGTGTAAAACAACCTTTATGTATACTGAAATGAAATTGAAGCGTTTTATTTTAAAGACATTAATGTCTTAGCCTTCTAATGACCACATGAAATTATTAGATAAACAAAACTCATCGGTCAAGTGTGAGGCCCGTCATAGGTACGTCACAGCACGGGGCCCTGGGCGACCGCCCCCTTCGCCCCCCCCTTGCGACGGCCCTGTTGACAGTTCAAAGATGTTTGTTTGGGTTTTTTTTTTCAAGTACAAACTGATACACAAGATACAAAATAAAATTATACTTGTTTAAGTCTCTAACTTATGGAGCGATAGGAGTGCCACATTAATTAATAAATAAATAAATAAATAAATGTGGAAATAAAAAGAGAAATAAATAAATAAATGTGGAAATATAAAGAAAAATAAATAAATAAATAAATGTGGAAATATAAAGAGAAATAAATAAATAAATAAATAAATATATGTGGAAATATAAAGAGAAATAAATATATAAATAAATATATGTGGAATTATAAAAGGAAATAAATAAATAAATGTGGAAATATAAAGAGAAATAAATAAATAAATAAATGTGGAAATATAAAGAGAAATAAATAAATGAAAAGGAAAATCATCTTTAATTTTCGTATTGCATTTGCTTTTCCTTTTTGGCACTCCTGTGACACAAGGATAAAGCAATGACAAAACGCTTGGTGGACTGAGCTGTCAATCAAATGGCTCTGGGCGGGGCTTCCTGTCCAGGATGGATAGTCGTTCCCTGATTACTGGATTTCTGCCTGGCGGTATGGGCGCTAACTCATAGATATGTATGCTAGCGTTTAGCCTGACATCACCAGCGCTGAGGAGGACGTGCAGACAACTCACGTAGTTTGATTGATAACGGTGGAAAAGTAAATATGGAAAACGTGGAGGAGTTAAGGAGAGGTGTTCAACAAGAACTTTTAAGAATTGCTCGGTGTGTGGATGAAAATGTTCAGCCGGACTACATTCTGAGGATGGTAGAAGATCTCAGCGAAAGTCTTGGGCAAATATCTGCACTGACCGATACAGACATTGATCCGGTTGTGTGGCACAATCTTGAAGAGGTAGGTACTTTATTCACAGCCTAACATTCTACCATGTCATGTTATCAGTAAGCTTTTTCGATTTATACACAAGTCTGTAGAAGATGGTTGTCAAGTTCACATGCTGTATATGATGAATACATAACGTGTAATATATATTCATCATATACTAGCCACAGCTGAAACTTGTGCAGGTTATCATGGGTTGAGGAGTAACAAGCTACATGTAAAAGGATTATGTAATTATATTACAAAATCAGCTTAATTAGTTACAGTATGTACTCATGAGGAAAAAGTATGTATTAAAAGTACAATTCACTAATCAAAGTGAGATTACAAAAAGGTTATATCTGAGTATTTTCCCTTTTTTTAAAAGCCTTTTTGCCAATTTTTTTGATTTTTTGAAAGTGGATAAAAAAATATTTAGATGCAATTAGTTAAATTACATTGAAGAATCAATTACATAATTAATGTACTTATTATATATTTAACAGAGTAACTAGTAATGTGTAATCTATTACTTTTTAAAAAAACAACAATGCCATGTTACAGCCATGTAATTTTTTCTAATTAAGATGTTGCGATCACACAATATGAGATTTGAAATCTCAGGTCTGCTGACCTTATTGACCTTATTTATTTCTCTTTATATTTCCACATTTATTTATTTATTTATTTATTTCTCTTTTTATTTCCACATTTATTTATTTATTTATTTATTTATTAATGTGGCACTCCTATCGCTCCATACTAACTAACGTCAACAGACTCAAAAAAAAAAAAAGCGAGTTTCCTCACATCATTATGACCTCTGTTTTCTTTTTCTTTCTTTTCTTATTTTTATCATTTTCTATAAAATAGACAACGGTATTAACTCAACAGCTAACAGCTATCATGCTTATATTATTATATTAAATTTTCAGTGCTTGAAATGCAAGGTTTGGAATTTTTTTTTTTTTTTAAGAATTTAGAGGGACAACTGGTGGAGGACAGTTATCCTGTCTGCAGAGCACTTGTTTACATTTTATTGTAATTTGTAGAAGCAACTTGAAGGAGCTAAGGCTAATGCTTCAAGCTACTGAGATGTTTGACCAAGAGTAACCTGGTCGATGCGCTTCGCTAACTCGCATTTCGTAAACCTTACCATTGCGTGTTGATCGAAAAAGAAATGGAACGATGTTCTTCTGATGCAGTTAAATTATTAATTTATTCCATTAACTGATCCGACAACCATAATGCCGGCAGTTAGCGCCACAGCAGTCAAAAACCTTTCGCCCTTCCAGGTCCAACACCTAACCAATAACAGGCAGCTACCTTTATACCTGACCCTCAGGTAACAACACAGCGACACCCACAGACACACAGAGTGAACTACAATTCAGAACAACATATTTGGCTCCTAAACAACTGTTTCTTTATTTGCACATTTATACGTATTTAAGGTTCTGCTTAAAGTCCAAAGTTTATTTCATTTGAACTTGACCTATAATTTTTGTTCCTGATAATTGTTTGCATATTTTGACCTACTATGGTTGTTAAAGTGTTTATTTAAATTTGCACCAGACAAATCAGCTTTGTTCTTGTTATTTATTTTTTTCATTTAAAATAAAACCTCTTTCTGTGCCAGTTGTTTGCCCTTTTAATTTGAAAGTTTCATTTTGATAAAATTTAGCCTTCTGATGTTTTAGTATGACAAGAAAATCACAAGATTTTGTGAAATTATTTAAATGAATGTTTTTTTTTTTTTTAGACATTTGTACAGCAATAAAAAATACCGCGATAATATCGTCAACCGTGATAATTTGGTCACGATAAAATAAAGATAAAGATATCAAATTTTGTATAATCGTTACATCCCAACTGCGCACAATTCAGAGACCAATTTCAAAAGATGCACAGTAGAGGTCTTGGGAACAACCCGAAAACCCGAGGTTCTGACCCGATCCGAATCGGGTCTTGGGTCCATTCAAAAGACGTAACTCCAGGTTCGGGTCGGAGCTCTCTGACAGGCTGGGTCTGTGTTTACTCCAGAGAGGTAAAGATATTGGCGGTGGCAGCCAATGTCAGGACTCGGGGCAGTTAAATGATTATTAATTAACGTGGCGTGTTTGTCATGAAACAATCGTGTTGCCGCAGTGTGTTATTAGCGGTTTGCCCGGCAGCTGTAAAGCACAACGGATCACCAACATGACAATGCTGGATGAGAGAACATGTTCACCACACGTCCTGACCGGTGTAGGCTATTAGCGTTAGCAGTTGCTACCAATAGCATCTGTATCCACAAAGAAAATAACGACGTGGATTTATTGTTGTTTACATCACTTAGACTATGTAGCAACTGAACCAGTAGAAGAAGACAACTTTAGGTAAGAAAATCAAGTTTTATTCAACGCTAGACAACTTTAACGTGAGCAACTATGGGCTGGATTGTCTCGGTTCTATTCGGGTAACTCGGTTCGGTTCGTGGTCGGAAACTAAAGACTCAGGTCGGGTCGGTTCCAGGTCCAAATATTGCGGGTCCATTCGGGTTCGGACTCCTGAACTTATGATAATAGCTCGGGTCGGGTAGGTTCCGGGTCCATTCGGGTTCGGACTCCCGGACTTATGATAATAGCTCGGGTCAGGTTGGTTCCGGGTCCAAATATTGCGGGTCCATTGGGGTTCGGACTCACGAACTTATGATAAATAGGTCGGGTCGGTTTCGGGTTGAATTTTCACGGGTCCACTCCATTCGGGTTCGGGTCCATGAAAGTGGAGCCGTTAGGACCTCTAATGCACAGTCTACAGAGGAGAAGGGCGGAGTCAAGTTCAGAGGCTGACTCCTCCCCCCACAGCAAAAAGCTGTAAAAAAAATCTGTTGAAAACGTACAGTCATGGAAAAAATTATCAGACCACCCTTGTTTTCTTCAGTTTCTTGTTCATTTTAATGCCTGGTACAACTAAAGGTACATTTGTTTGGACAAACATAACGATAACCACAAAGATTGCTCATAAGAGTTTTATTTAAGAGCTGATATCTTACCATTTTCCATGGTTCTCTTGATTATAACCTAAATCACTTAAGTTTTTACATCAATAGCTATGGCGTTGTACTGCCAAAAACACTGCTTTTATGCATTCAGTGTTTTCTTTTCTGTCTGTTTTAGTCACATGATGACGTTTAGTGGTACCGGGTATTAAAATGAACAAGAAAGTGAAGAAAAAATGGTGGTCTAATATTTTTTTCCATGACTGTATGTGTTGAAATCCTTCTCTGTGGCAAATGGATCAAAATCTGTCACATAAATGTCTTCAAGACGTCGGGGCCATCGTGTCAACATATTTAAGATCTCCACGATGGATTTTCTCATAGATTGGTCAGTCCGACGTACATCCTCCGGCTTTGCTAACCCCAACCCTCTAACCCTTTGCACATCTTGTTTCATGTTTCCAACACAGATTAAAGGTAACTAAGTAACAGCCCCCCCCCACCTCGCTTCTCGTCCAAGGCTGTAAAGAGGGAAAACACTTTCCGTTTCCTGGAACAAACCTAATATTTCCAGTTTCTCTGCCAGCCAGCCTCCAGATAACCTTTACGCCGCTGACACCTTTCATGCATCCACTGCCTCCAACTCACCTCCGCATGCATCGAGTTTTCGTGAAAGACCAGCGAACGGCGGAGGGGAGCCAACCAGTTCGCTGATAACATTGGTGTTTCATTGCCGCCTCCGGGCCGCCTGTGTGGGCCATGTGGGCATTGATGCTCGTGTCAGGGAGGTAGTGGAAGTATTGACACGTCCCTCACGTGTGACCGGCAGAGGGGATCTGTAGGGCATCTGAGCTTCCCAGCAGCCGTCCACTCTACTGTGTATTTACATTGTTATCCATCAAATAAACGTTAGAAACCAGCTGTGGGATCAATAAATTCAAATTCAATTCCAATTCAAAATACTTTATTAATCCCCCAAGGGGGATATTCAAGTTTCAGTACACCAGGAAAAATCTGGTGTACTAGGGGAGCTGCTAGCGTCCAACGCTCCTTTTCATGCCAGGTCCCGTGGTCCGAGTGCTAACTCCAGGTAACAGCCGTTAGCAGCCGTTAAAACAGTTAACAGCCGTTAGAACCAGTATATCTCCAAAATGATGACAACTGAGATATCTCCTGGTCAGAGGAGGAAACACCGATGAACCAGACCGTCTCCCCTGGGAAGACTGAGCTCAGTCCGGCGAGCGACGGAGCCGACCGTCCCAGAGCCCGGTTCATCATGCGAACCGGACCAGGCCGTTGTCGTCTCCCCGGGCGGTGCTGGGCCCCATCAGGTCACCAGACGGCCCCTGCCAGGTCAACTGACCCATCCAGCGTGTAGACTGCTGGACGGGGGCAGCATGCCGCCGCCGCTACGTCGGGGGCTCCTGTCCCGGCTCCGTGACGCTGCAGCCCGGATCAAGTGGCGGTGGTTGCCGCAGGTAGCAGTTCAGGGATACTTAGCTTAGCTTTCCCGAACCGGCCTCCAGCGACACCGTCCATGTCCACGGCAGCAGGTCTCCACCAGCCGCAAGAGGACCGATCCGCCCCCTGCAGTATGTGGACATCCGACCGCAAATCACCACAAACCGGGCACGAACTGGAGCGTCCAGCGTCCAGTGTAGCAGAGATAAGTCCCGGAGCAGCAGCGAGAAGCGTCCATGCCAGGCCAAAACGTACTGGGGTCTTTTTTAGCCGTTCTGAACATCAGTTCAATTGCAGTAATTTTGGCTCTCCGATATAAGTAGAGCACGTTTATCGATGTCATAGCTGTATATTCTTGCCAGGTGGATCAGTGAGTCAGCTTCTCGCTTGGTTTTGACACGAAGCTCAAAGTCATCCACGTAAAGGACGACAGCCTCCGTCTGTGGGGATCAGGCAGAAGATGTTCAGGCCCACGCAGGAATCTCCAGGGTAGATGCCACACCTGATGGTAAATCTGATAACACTCAGTAGAGCTGAGCGATTTTATCAATACTGCGATATACAGTGGTACCGCTACTTACGAAATTAATTGGTTCTGGAAGTAGTTTTGTAACCTGAAACTTTCGTAAGTAGAGACGTTTTTCCACGTAAATGCCCTAATCTATTCCAAGTCCCCCAAAATTCGAAAAAAAAAATTATAAATTATAAATAATACATGAAATGACATGAAAACCTGTAAGAAATACATGTTAGAACTAGAAAAGCACTCGGAGGATGCAGACCTCCACCAAGCGGAACAAAAATTTAAAAGTGATCCAGAATCCAGGATTTCCTCTGAATCTCACCCAAAATGAAGTTCTTCCTTTTCACATTTTTGACAACTCCTTAAAATTTCATCAAAATCCATCCATAACTTTTTGAGTTATCTTGTACACAGACAGACAGATAAACGCCGGCAAAAACATAACCGCCTTGGCGGAGGAAAAAATTGTTTGTTTACCTGGGTTGCTGGGTTATGCTGATACAGACAAGGGGCCCTCCTAGCCAATGGTATGCCAGGAAGATGCTCAGCGATGGCCAATGGGATGCCAGGAAGATGCTAAGCGATAGCCAATGGGATGCCAGGAAGATGCTATGCGACAGCCAATGGGATGTCAGGAAGATGCTAAGCGGTAGCCAATGGGATGCCAGGAAGATGCTAAGCGATAGCCAATGGGATGCCAGGAAGATGCTAAGCGATAGCCAATGGGATGCCAGGAAGATGCTAAGCGATAGCCAATGGGATGCCAGGAAGATGCTAAGCGATAGCCAATGGGATGCCAGGAAGATGCTAAGCGACAGCCAATGGGATGTCAGGAAGATGCTAAGCGATAGCCAATGGCAGAGCAGCTCGGATGCACCGCTTTCAAACCGAGATACAGAGCTATGTTTACGTTCAGTAAACTCTGGGAGCTGCGAGTAGCAGCACTAGTGTATTTCTGCCTTTCGTATCCTGAAATTTATTTCCTAACAAGAGGCAATATTTTCCCATTGATCCGTTTCGTAACCTGAAAATTTTGTATGTAGAGGCGTTCGTAAGTAGAAGTACCACTGTATATTGATATTTTATCGAGTATCGATTTTTCAGTCGCGGGTATCGATATTCTAAGCTTCTTTCAAAACCCCCGGGTTCCAGCTTTAAAAGCTTACAAGAAACAATTTGCACCGTTTTAATAAACTGAACTATTATTCTATTTTTTTTCTTTGAAAAAAAAATCGATTTGGCAATATTTTAGGAAAATTCATGTATTAGATGCATTGTGAATACTTAAATGTTCAAAAACACTAATAATAAACAATAAATAGGTTGTTTTGAAGCAAATAGTTTTGACTCAATTTGTCCTCTGATCAATATCATCTGATGAACATATACAGCAACTTTATTTTCCATCTCTAATTTTAATTTTGATATTAACTGGATAGAATATTGCAATATATCACAATATCGTGATAATATCGTATCGTGAACCAAGTATTATGATACATATCGTATTGCCAGGTCAGGTATGAGATCTCTCTTTAACGGCAGGGTTTCCCAGTATTGATTGACGTCAGATCACAGGTAGAATCAATTAAGCTACTGCACGTTTTTACTGAAGCTGTGTTTGAAATCCAAACAACTTTCAATTTGCCGAGCAGGTTATAGGAAATGATTCGAAATGTACTTTTGGCGCTGAATGTTTAAAACAAAGCTGAATCAGCAGCCAGAGGAAGTGGGGGTTGGAATGAAGCACAGCGGTTCATGCGTCTGATTGTCCCCGAAATACACGATGGGACAGCAGAGCGACGAAGCACGAAAACGACCAACCTTACCTTAACCCAGGTTGGGTTTGGGGAACGGTCACGCTGCCACGAGAGGACTGGTCAAGGCTGAAGAGGCAATCTGAAATCTTTTTTTGGTCAAAAATGAGAAATAGCAGCAGCATCCCACAAGGCCCAACTGTCTCATTACCAGTGGAGCGCTTCATCACATGAGCGTCATTAATCATGACTGGGGTGTCGACCACCTCAGAGACATGACTGGGGGAAGGTGCATCAACCACCTCAGAGACATGACTGGGGGAAGGTGTGTCGATCACCTCAGAGACATGACTGAGGGAAGGTGCGTCGACCACCTCAGAGACATGACTGGGGGAAGGTGTGTCGACCACCTCAGTGACATGACTGGGGGAAGGTGCGTCAACCACCTCAGAGACATGACTGGGGGAAGGTGCGTCGACCACCTCAGAGACATGACTGGGGGAAGGTGCGTCGACCACCTCAGAGACATGACTGGGGGAAGGTGCGTCGATCACCTCAGAGACATGACTGGGGGAAGGTGCGTCGACCGCCTCAGGGACATAACTGGGGGAAGGTGCGTCGACCACCTCAGTGACATGACTGGGGGAAGGTGCATCAACCGCCTCGGAGACATGGCTGGGAAGGTGCGTTGACCGCCCCGGAGACATGACTGGGGGAAGGTGCGTCGACCACCTTGGAGACATGACTGGGGGAAGGTGCGTCGACCGCCTCAGAGACATGACTGGGGGAAGGGGCGTCGACCGCCTCAGAGACATGACTGGGGGAAGGTGCGTCGACCGCCTCAGAGACATGACGGGGGGAAGGTGCGTCGACCACCTCAGAGACATGACTGGGGGAAGGTGCATCGACCACCTCAGAGACATGACTGGGGGAAGGTGCGTCGACCACCTCAGAGACATGACTGGGGGAAGGTGCGTCGACCACCTCAGAAACATGCCTGGGGGAAGGTGCGTCGACCACCTCGGGGACATGAGCAGGTGCGTCGACTGCCTTGGCCTTGGCGTTTAAGTCCGCCAGCTCCTCCCTCAGCTTATTGAGGTGTTTGAACACCGCTGAAACGATGGGCATGACATTTGGCAGGTGGAGGAGCTGGGGCCAGGTGGTCCAATGCCTCAGGAGGAGGTCATACACGGAGATCCACTGCCTCACGTCAGTGGACTCCTGCACAGAGGACGTGAGGCGGCGGTAGAGCTCCCAGAAGGATCTGACCTCCTCCTGAGCTGCCAGGCAAGTGTCCAGGGTCGTCATAGGGACAGGGTTGAGAGCCGAAGGTGGGACGTCCTCCTGGACGCCCACCGAGATGGGAGCTGGGGTCGGTGTGTCCTGCAGGACTGCCGAAGCAACAAAAAACCCCCAGAGGACTGGCAGCCCGTTGGGTCGCCCCGGACCGCGAGCGCCTACCTCGCCTTCTCCGAGGTGTCCTCTCTGTGCCGAGGGTAGGGAGTCCTCCCGCTGGGTCCATTTTCTGGCTGTCCATTCTGTCACGGATGGTGTGGGGGAGTGGAAGGAGGACCTAAGTGCAGGAGGTTCAAAAAAGAAAAATGGTCTTTATTTAACAAAAGTACAAAATCCAAACATCCAAAAAGTACAAACTTAACTTAACTGTCAAGAAGCTGGTTGAAGAACAGGACCGACATGCAGAGGTGGGGACGACAACGGACAGCAAACAGAAGGCAGGTGTGAACAGTCAGGCTGACAAGGGGGAGGAAGAAAAGCTGGACACCACAAGGACAAGACAGACCTTCAAAGTAAAACAGGAAGCACTAGAGACATGGAGAGACGCCAACTTGACAAAACACAGAAAATACAAAACCTCAGTCATGGCTGACCCGGGCCATGACACGATCTTTTTACATGAGTATCGTTAGATATCGATACCACCATTGGTATTGATATTTGGATCGATCGGCCCACCTCTACTGCTGGCGCTCAAAGTGCCAGAAAAACCAAAGTTGTTCTTTACGTGTTGAAAATCACTTCACGAAACCATGCCAGGTATCAAGGGACACGTTTCTTTTTCTGTTTTTTTTTTTTTTATTATTATTTTGGTGTCAGGGGGCGGCTCCTCGCAGGCTTTTAATTTTCAGTTTAGTTCAGTTTTTTTTTTTTTTCCTGGATTTTCCTTTGATGAAATGTTAACGTGTGGGCGGTGACGGTGTTGGTTAATTGGTGCTCAAGCTACGCAGGAGAGAACCTTTAAGCAAACCTCCAGATATAAAAGCTTTCACTGGAAATGGCTTCCATCCCTGTTGAGAAAAAGGGAAACAGCAGGTCTGGTCCCATTACCTCCACTCATTACCACTATATAAATCCATTTAAAATCCAAACTTCTTGCAGCAAAATAAGAGCACACAACTCCGTTTCTAAAGGCGCAACCCGATGGTCCAGAACACATGCATCCATTCCAGCCCACTTTTGGCCCTCGGTGCTATAAATAGCAGCCTGAATGTGCTGTCTGCTGCGTCATTATGAGACCATTATGTAACGTCCTGTTACGAGCATCTACACATCCTGATGTGATGCCCCTCCTTCCCCGAGACGATGCCGGCCAGGTAACGGACAGCTGGGTCCCCTTCGCCGAACGAATGCTGTCGGGCAGAAAACGGCAACCATTAGGGATGAAGAGGAACTGAAGAGGACTTGTACTTAAAGGTATGGTGGGAGATCTTTTTTTGCAGCATTTTTTTTACAATATTTCCTGAAAACCTTTTCACATTCCCATTGCACCCACTGAAATAGAAACGTTTGGTTCGGTCTAGAGGGTGTAATCAGAGGAAAACTCTGACCAATCAATGTACTGATCATCTTTACATTTATTGGCTGACTAATACGTCCATCAAATATCAATGCACCCCCCCCCCCCCCCCCCCCCCAAAAAAAAAACCCAAATGATACACAGATAATCACAGATTGATAAAGTTACTGAACTTTAACATGGACATTTTCATTTTAAAGTTCTCCCAGACGGAGGATTCAACAGAAACAAGGTTATTTGTAACAACTGACAAGCTGAACTCCCCGTTAAAAGTTTCTGCTGTTACCTCAGAAATTACCTGTTTAATGTTCTGATTGTGGCCTATAGATTGTTAGGATTCTGTTGGTAGACTTTTTTAAATTTTTTATAAAAGAACTCGGTGACATTAATGCCCTGGCAGTGGCAATAAGCTTTATTTATTTTATTTGACATTTTTTAAGATGAGATTTAGACTAAATATGTGTTACTGACAAGTGCTGATGTTAAAAGTGTTTGAACAATAAATGTTATGACACTTTAGTTCATATGGCAGCAGAACATTTAAATAAAAGTGACCTTTACACTACTTTTGAATTCATCATTTGATTTTTTGTATACAATGCGATTAATCGTGATTAATCAGGGAAATCATGCGACTAATCGCAATTAAAAATTTTAATCGTTGCCCAGCTCTAGTTCTTAGGAAATAACGTTGGAGGAAGGTCGTAATATCTGCAGTTAAAACTTCTACCGTCAGTCTCAATCAGCTGAAGTCTCTTACGCCACCTGGTGCTCTTTATAGCTGCGTGGAGGAGAGGGGAAGTTTATCCATTAGCTGGGGGAAGCTGCTCGTATCTATGAATAAGCCGCCGGTGTGTCCGGCGTGTCTCATTTCAGTTTCCATGCAGGACACCGACCATCCAGCATCATCTCCAGATGAGTCACTGGAACATAATGATGCTCCGAGACAGAAAAATCCAGCTTGTTCAGGCTTTCCATCTGTCGTGTTTGGGGAAAAAAAGCACAAATAAATATATATATAAATAAATAAATAAGGCTGTTGCCTTATTTGAAATGGGATCGTCTGAAATGGATCGTCCCCAGTCACGTCTGTTAGGAATCTTTTTTGAAAAGAATCTAACCGCGTGTTTTTTGCTGGAAAGGAGAGTCTTGGTCGGTAGTACAAGTACAACACAGATGTTTATTTGCAATAAACGTGATATCACGGCTCCCTGGTAGAGGCAGTCTCTAACATGAGGAGAGCGAACAAACAAAACAACAGCAATTTATACAGAAATGTGCGCCACTAGTTAGGGAGGAGCCGCGGTTTAGACTTGGCTCTCCCATTGGCTGGTCCGGGCCTCTTCTGTCCAATCCACTGCTGGTGTTTTCCAACAAAGAAAGGTGATCACCTTTTCCCACAATCCTATGCTGTTCATCTGGCCAGGTCCTTTGTTCTGTAGCACATGGCTTTCACTGGCTAAAGCTACATTTCTGATATAAAGTGAAGATAAAACATACATTAAGAAAGATCAATACTAGAATATTAATAATACTATTGATGACAGTACTATTACCAATATTTAACTAATGTTTATTTGTGTACAAATGTGACCCTCTAGCTGTACTGATTCAGGACCTAAAAAGTTAAGAAAATTCTGACCTAACACATCTGAGAACCTGTTAGACATGTGTGGCGGCACGTTTCTCTGCTGAGGCGTCTTGTTGGGTTGTTTCTTCTTCCTGTTGCTGGTTCAGAAGGGTTTGGATTTATTAGCTTCAACTCCCATAAGATACGTTACGCTTCATTTCCCTCGAGATACACAAGGAAGTTAGTAAAAGGAAGTAAGGTAAGTAAAAAGAAGCCTAGCACTAAAAGTTACAGGACTGAAGAAAAGATACAGCATTTGGTAATTTTCTTATAATACAGCAAAGTAGGGGTGCACGATAACTATCGGGCCGATAACAGGAAATTATGACGTCATTCCGATAACTCAGATATCACGACAAATAGCCCCGATGACATATATATTTGTCAACACAGCAGTGCCTCGCTCCCTCTGAGCCTTGAATGACCAGCAGTGAATGTTATGTTCAAGTGACGTCGGCATAATCATTTACGTTACGTTTACGTTACACCTTGAATGCAGCCTGCAGCACAGTGCTGATCACAACAAACATGGCGGCGTGGAACTTCATTAAAGTTTCAGAAGAAGATACTTTGGTGGTTATTTGTGACGAATCCTCCGAGTGAATTCTACGAGGAGGGAAGGACAAGCTTTAATACGTAAAACCTGATCAGCCACCTACAACATAACAATCGCTTCCATGGAGTTTTGAAATCGTGCTAACGTGAGCTAACAGAAGCTAATGCTAACTTGCGAAAGCCAGCAGCAGTCTCCTCTCCCCTCTCCCTCCCTCACATCTAAAGCTTCCATGAGATAAAAAAAAAATAAAAACTACTTTATCTCATTTACTTTAATTAAAGGTATTAATTTAAATGGAACCACAAGTCAAAATCCTTTAAATGTTAAGCTTTTTCAGTTAGTAATTTTGATGCATCTATTTCCATCAGTTCAAGGAGCCTTTATTTTTTATATCAGTCAGTAATGAACCTTATTTAAGTTAATGTGAGATATCAAATAGGTTTGTTTGATAACTTTATGAAAATGTTTGAGAGGCTTGACAATAGTTTTTCATTGGAAAAAATAAATATCTGTTCATTTAAAGAGTACAAACTGTTTTTGATCTTGTTCATAGTATTGATGTAATGATCTTAGGTATATGTGTGTGTTATTGGTTATCGGTATCGGTTTTAAAAAACAGTTATCGTGCATCCCTACAGCAAAGTATAAACGCCAGCCGCCATGACGGTCGTGCACGTGTGCAGGTTATGTGCACAGATGTGATGCGGTGTCATGAATCGAGCTTCGTTCATTCAGGATCATGCAGATGAGCAGTCACACAGCTCTCGATCAGCCCTCGAGTTTAGATCAATACTCTGTGATCATGTTATTAACAGGAGAAACCATCAGGGTTTCATTCTTAAAAATAATTACTTCTGTTCCGTGCAGCTCTGCTAACGATACTCTGCTTTTTAATGATCCGTTGACCTATTAAAGCGATCCGCCAACGGACTGATGAGCTGGCAGCATTGATCCCAGTGTGGTGGGATTCACCTGGACTTCACCTGGTAGGAAAATCTGATCATGGCTGGGGGGAAGTCTGGCCACGGCCTCCCTGAATGGGACGAGGAAACGTCACTCAGGACAGATGATCGATGTGGCGCCAACGAAAACTGGATTTCTGTAAATGTTACAACATAAAAGTGTGGAAAAAACAAACAGACAGGCAGTAGCAATTATTTCAAGCTGTTAAAATCATCTCCCTGATGGATCAAATCAGATGAACTCAGAGTCACGTCTGTGTCCTTCTGTCCAGCTTATTTCTAGATTTGTAAATCTGACACCCAACACTGTCAGTGAGATGAAGTATAAAGTTTCAAAGGTTTCAGTTCACTCGATTCAAGAGGCTTCAGCATCAGTGGTTTCACTGTTTCACTGTTTCTCATCCATAAACTGTATAAGAAGAACTGGACAAACCCCCTGTGAAGTCACCCAGAGGTCTTTTTTTTTTCTTTTTTTAACTGGGGCTGCTGGACAGCAGCACATTAACATGAGAAGATTACAAATTGGGCAAAAGGGCAGTTCAGTAACCACAAGTTAGCTGTTTTAGCTTAGTTCAGCTCAATCAAGCTATGATGCTAAGCAGCGTTACCTTCGGTTTCAGTCTGACTGATTCTGTCCATCTGTCCTGATTTCTGACGCCACCATTAGAGCTGGAAAGAGGACTGGGAGGGCTCCAATCCAGGAGTCCTGACGAGTTAACGCTCGGCTAACTGGGCGCGTCCGTTGGGGTCAACGGGGCTAAATTGTTACGGGCTGTCCAGTCCCTGTAAAAATGGAGTGGGAGCTTGGTCCGCATTGCCGGTTGTAAGTCAGATTCGTTTTCAGTGAGAGTTGGACTCCGCCAGGGCTACCCTTTGTCACCGATTCTGTTCATAACGTTTATGGACAGAATTTCTAGGCGCAGCCAAGGAGCGGAGGGGTTCTGGTTCGGTGGTGTCGGGATCTCGTCTCTGCTGTTTGCAGATGACGTGGTCCTGTTGGCGCCATCGAGTGGGGATCTGCAGCTCTCGCTGGAGCGGTTCGCAGCCGAGTGTGAAGCGGCAGGGATGAGAACCAGCACCTCCAAATCTGAGACCATGGTCCTCAGTCGAAAAAGGGTAGAATGCCTCCTCCGGGTCGGAAGTGAGGTTCTGCCTCAAGTGGAGGAGTTTAAGTATCTCGGGGTCTTGTTCACGAGTGATGGGAGAAAGGAGCGGGAGATCGACAGACGGATTGGTGCAGCGTCTGCTGTGGTACGGACTCTGTACCGGTCCGTTGTGGTGAAGAGAGAGTTGAGCTTAAAGGCAAGGCTCTCTGTTTACCTGTCGATCTTTGTTCCAACCCTCACCTATGGTCATGAACTGTGGGTAGTGACCTAAAGAATGAGATCGCGGATACAAGCGGCGGAAATGAGTTTTCTCCGCAGGGTGGCTGGACTCTCCCTTAGAGATAGGGTGAGAATAGGGCTCCACAATTAATCGAAAAATAATCGAAATCGTGATTTTTGGTTGCCACGATTAAAATTTTGAAAATCGTTTATGTTTATGGCCAAAAATCTCTAGGACCACCTAAGTTTCATGCTATTGCCTTTTATATAATTTGTCCATCCCTTATGCAATACTTTCTTGGTTACATTTCATATCGTGATTTTAAATAACATTCTGAACAAAAAATATTTTTTATTGTTGAATAATCTTGATTAATAATCGTAATCGTGATTTTGATCCAAATAATCGTGATTATCATTTTCTCCATAATCGTGCAGCCCTAGGTGAAAAGTCATTCGGGAGAGACTCAGAGTAGAGCCGCTGCTCCTTCACATCGAGAGGAGCCAGTTGAGGTGGTTCGGGCATCTGGTTAGGATGCCCCCCGGACGCCTCCCTGGAGAGGTGTTTCGGGCATGTCCAACTGGGAGAAGACCACGGGGCAGGCTCAGGACCCGCTGGAGAGATTATGGGCCCGATCTTACACCTCCTGCTACCCACTACGTACTACCCACTACCTGCAAATTGCTGATTTAGGAGCCTCTGCCAACCGCTAATGCAATCTTCTGCTCTCTAAAGCTGCCACCCATTATGCCGACTCCCTTACTCACATTGTAGGCGCAGCAATGGGCGTGTCTCTTGGGCTTTAACAAATTCGGTATCTTGCGGTACCTGTGTCTCGCAGATTTTGAATAGAGGGTAGCAGGTGGTCTGCGAGATACCAGTACCGCAAGATACCGAGTTTGTGGAAAGCGCAACTGGCATGTCGGCGCGTAAAAGAGCGCGTCCAAATCCTGTCATTGCGCGTCCACCCAGTCACATGTGGACTGCACAACCGGTTCTACCTCTCGATTATGCATCACTGTATTACTGTCATATGTTATTATTCTCTTAAGGGCAGATGATGTCTGTACAGCTGTGACATGATCTCATCCAGATGTTTGCTGTGGAGGAAACGAAGAGATCACAGAACTCTGTTGTGGAGTTTCTTGTACTGTGTTCGTATCCCTCTGACCCTCTCCTTGCGCTGGGAACACCTGAGATGTTCTCACTGGTAGAAGGTAGATGTCATCATACGTGTTCCTCTGGCTCAATGCTCATCCAATGATCCGTTCTGCAGTATTTTAAGAAGCACCGCTTCCAGCGGCTATGCGTCTTGGCGCAGCTGTGCGTCTTTGCGCAGGGGATATGTTCAAGATAACTCAAAAAGTTATGGATAGATTTTGATGACATTTTCAGGAGTTGTCAGAAATGTGAAAAGGAAGAACTGATTTCATTTTAGGTGTGATCCGGAAGAAATCCTGAATTCTGGATCACTTTCAAATTTTCGATAACATTGCGCTGTTTAGTTGTTTCTTGAACCCTAAAGCAACCACAATGGAGACAGGAAGGGAGTTCTGGAATTTTAAGAGTTTAATTCTCTCAGATGTAAAAAAGGAGGATTTGAGGGTTGGCAGCCAAACCAACAATCCAGGGGACGACGAAGGCAAGGAGGTGGCACTGCGAATGGCTGGATCAGGCGTTTCTATGGGAAGATCTGGAGACAAGTCTGGTTGAATGATGGCTGAATAGGTACAGGTGTGCAGTGCCACACCTGGGCTGCTCGTCAGACGGGAAGGTGAAACATAGGTGGATCTGAGTGTCTATGTAGAGGATTGAAGGTGGCGCAGTGGGTTGTGCGCAGGAGCCCCAGAGGTGGAAGGTTGCGGTTCACAACCCGGCTTGAGACTGTAACACGTGCTCAATGGGGCTGGAAATTTTGTTTCTCAACATCTCTGTTAATTATTGCCCACAACTCATGAAATTTCACTCAGGTATTGACAATGAAAACCTCTATAAAATGTCAGAGGCTGATCTGGATCTGATCCAGAAGGCGGATTTTATCGCAATCTGTAAATTGCTGTATGGGAGAACTGTTGTGCTTGGTGGAGGTCTGTGACCTCCGAGTGCTTTTCTAGTTGAGAAATGCTTTCCTGGAAGCTCACTGGCTCTATTTTTTTCTGAGCAGTTTGTTGGAACTTCTTGGAGTACAAAAGAAATGATTAAATCATTTGCTCCACATTAGTTAGAGCTAGTTATGTATATATTAGTGCAGAGGAGGAGGAGGAAAAAAGAGAAAGGAAGCTCTACAACAGAGTCCCAGACGAGCTGCCCATGAGAGCTGCTCTGATCTGGGTGAAAAGACGCTCCATAGCAGTTTGCAGGTACCGCAACCTGCTCTTAAAGGCAATGGCTACTGACGCACCGATTGGTTAAACAGGTGGAACGCCCTAACCACTCCCATGCATAATGTGTGCATAATATAGTGGTTGGTGCAGGTAATATCACAGGTTTCGGGAGGTGGAAGATTGCTTTCTTTGTGGGGGAACGCCCCTCCTGCTACCTGCTATCCCTTAATAGCAGGTTTAGGAGATTTGGCGCAAGATCGGGCCCTATATCTCTCGGCTGGCCTGGGAGCGCCTCGGGGTTCTCCCAGAGGAGCTGGTGGAAGCAGCCGAGGGGAGGGAGGTCTGGGCCTCTGCTGAAGCTGCTGCCCCCGCGACCCGATTCCGGACCAAGCGGAAGTTAATGGATGGATGGTTTTCTAAAAAGAAAAGCCCCACAGGAACGGAACATCACAGAGGAGCCGACTTCTTCATCAAGCCTTCATCCACCAGCTCTGAATCTGCTCCATAGGTACCAAAGGTAGCTGCTAGCGTTAAGGCTAAAAAGAGGCAATACAAGGATGATGGATGGAAGCAAGCACATCATGGATGAAAAAAAGCTTTCCTGCTGAGGCCTACTCTGGTGCAGTTATCCTGTTCAGGTTATTTTAACAAAATAAACAGGACGTATGCATTTACAGTCGGAGCGATGCAGTGTGGCTTTGGATTATATTTTACTCTGGGGTATCGTGATATTTTATTCACATTTGAAAGAGAAAGGCTGATGTAGACAACAACAATAACAATAAGGTGTTTGTGTGTCAGCATGTTGATACAGTGAACCGGAGCAACCTGCTCCCTCACAGATGTTTTCTGCATCTGCTCAGCGAGAACATTAGATAATGTGTCTGGCATCTTTTATTGAACGCAGCCAGTCTGCCACACACACACACACACACACAAGCAAACACCATCTGTTAATATCACGGCTGCTCACACACCCACCTCTGCTCCCTCCGCAGATCCACCAACGTTGCGGTTTCTGTGATGAAAACCAAACGGACGTTTTTACTGTAAATGCTGAGACTCGTTTGCTTTCGCTCGACCTCAGCGCTTCAACAAACGTGAAGAGCCCGAACACTGGAGCCTCTGTAAAACAAGACGTTGACCGATGACGGCTGATAACAGCGCCATCTGCTGTGGACGTTCGTCACACACCAGACCTGGAGGCCGGAGGGAAGAGTTTGCCTGCCGCTTCAGGACCCGATCAAAGCTGGCGGGGGGGCTGCTGAGCTCTGCAGATGGAGCGTTGAGCCCCCGGGCTCCTCCTACGTCAAGGTTGGGGGAGGCGGGGTTACACAAACGCACAGGTGAGGAGAACATGCAGGGCTTAAATAAAAAAAAAATCCTGAGCCTGAACTTGTTTTCCGGGGGTGCGGTGGATCCAACACATACACATTTTAGGCAACTTGGCAAACAACGTTTTGACATTGTGCTTAGTAATGTACAAGATGACCTTCAATCTAAATGTGAATTTTAGAAAGTAAAGGTTATTAAGTTATAAGTGAAAACATGTGAAACTCAGTCAAGCCAATTAATCTGATTCATTTAACAACTATTTAATTCAGTAAAGGGCAATTTGTACAAAAAAAACAAAACTGCAACTTTTTATAATTTTTGTTCAAAACAATGGTAAATTAAGTTATAGGAAACACATTCCATTTGGTTATTACTCCTCTCCTCTTTAATATATTTGCAGAGGCAGTTCTGTTATTTCTTTGGATGCATCATCCTAAAAAAAAGTGAACCATTACATTCAGTATTTTTTTTCCCATGTTTTGGGTGGTTGCTTCATTAACATTCAGAGAAAACCTCCATCCTGATCAGACACACAAGGCAAGTATATTTGTAAAGCACATTTCGCGTATAAGACAATTCAAGGTGCTTCACATAAAACACGGACATTTCTAGAACTCTGGTGCTGCGTCATGTTTGTTCATATAACTGGCCTGCTGACTGGAAACGGGACAGTTTATTTAAAGCGTTTTTATCAACCGCTACTTTTTTTTACGAGCGGTCGAGCGATCTTAATGTTCCACAATAAACGAGCACAAACGTATTTTCAAGTCACGAGAAGATGAGTCATCAGGGCCGCTACTTCGAGTAGCCTAGCCTAGCCTAGCCTAACCTACCCCAATCTGTGGTCTGCAGTCAGGGGTACTTGGCTACGTCCGCTGTGGCTGTTACTCCCGGTTAACGGCTTGTGTGTTGGAGCGCGCGGACTGCTGCTTTGTGGCCGTGAAGAGCTTTTTTGCCACTAATTGCATAGACTAGCTTGTTGGAGTACAACACACAAATCAGGTACCAGGCTCCCTTAGCTTCTGGTGCCCAAACGGCTAACCGTCTCCACCCTTATCCATCCCCAGCGCCACTTGTTGCCTCCATTCAAACAACCACCGGCTCACCTCGGATGCTGCCTTCAAGACCACTCAGATAAAGTGTTTGTGTGTGTTATTTCCTGAATAGTCAAACGCCGGAAATACAGTGAATACTTTAAGCCCTGAACATGTTTTATTGGATGACTGTACCGTGTTGTGCAACGTTGCAGCTCAGAAAGCATTAACAGGCACCCGTGTTGTGGGAGGTGTGTGGTTGTGTCGTGGTTTTCTATGAACACCGTGAGGTCATTAGAACCTCAGATGTGCCTGACATTTTATTTTATTTTTTTTTTTCAATTCTGTTTTTATTGTGATTTTCATGGTTTACAATTCACAAATCACCTCCTATTGTCTGTACACTACAATCGATTCATTCAGCAAGTCAGCTACAATTGCACAAGGTATCGAGGGTTTTCACTGTGTCATCCCGGAAGTCGCCATCTTGGAGGCACACAGCAACATTATTATTATCAGCAACAAAGCGCACACACTGGAGTAAATCGGACGTCCTCATTGAATATGGTAAATTATTGCAGTGTTTTCGGCTGTACCAACCAGACAGACCGCGAGAGACACTTGGAGTTTTATAGACTTCCAAAGGTTATTAAAAATCAGGGAGAACAATGCCAGAAGTTGTCAGAGGAAAGGAGGCGCTTGTGGTTAGCAAAGCTAGCAAGATCTGCGTGGCAAAAATCTGGACAACATCCGAATTTGTTCTGCCCATTTTGTGTCAGGTGAGTTAAGTGAAATGTTGTTAGCTCTTAATTTCACACATGAACAATTATCAAGAAAAAACTCTTAATTTCTAGTCTAATGATAATATCAAGCTACCACCTAGCTACACTAGCAACACAGTTCTTAAAATGTAGAGCTACAATGTGCTATATTTCTCATTGTATTCCAGGTAAAAGGTCTGACCTTTATCAAAAGGATGACCCCGATTGGGTTCCATCTGTTGGAATGACGGGTAGAAACCAGGTAGTTTACGATGTCGGGGTATGCAATTGAAGGGAGTCTCTCCGGCTCGTCATTGCTCCAAGACGAGGGAGCTAACTGGTACGGATCGGCACCACCGACAAACTGTAACTTTTCAGAATATCGTTCCCTTTCCCGTGGACCAAGTCCTTCTCTGGATGTTTTTGCGCCTTTTGAAGAGCTTTTCTTTGGTTTACCCATCCTTTATCCACGGTCGTTAGCATTGATCCAGCAGTGTGTTTACATCCGAGTACCTCCAAGATGGCTGCGCATCCGGATCACTGACCAAAACGTGACGTAGCTGAAAACCCTCGATACAGTTAGGAATGATTGTTCCTCCCTCAATCACACCAAAAATGTAACTAATAACTTTGGCTTAGAACAAGAATGCTGGGGCGCACATCTGTAATACCATTGGGGGCAAAAAACACAATAAATGAATGAACTCAATATACCGATGCGTAAGGGTTAAAAAAGGACAAATTCTGATGAAGAAAGGGGATGGGTATAAACCTAAACAAAGGATGGATGAACTGGAGTGACATATCTTATCCATCTTTCCCATCTTCTCCAAAACTTAATTTTATAGCAAAAGTAATTTTTTCCATCTTGAAGATGGTATAGCATGGCAGCACGGTGGCTTAGTGGTTAGCACTGTTGCCTCACAGCTAGAAGGTTCCTGGTTCGAACCGCGGCAGGGGGGGGTCCTGGTTTGAACCTCAGCAGGGGCCTTTCTGTGTGGAGTTTGCATGTTCTCCCCGTGCTTGCGTGGGTTTCCTCCGGGTACTCTGGCTTCCTCCCACAGTCCAAAGACATGCATGTCAGGTTAATTGATAATTCTAAATTGCCCGTAGGAGTGAATGGGAGTGTGTGTGGTTGTGTGTCTGTATGTGTGGCCCTGTGATGGACTGGTGACCTGTCCAGGGTGTACCTTTCGCCTGTAGACGGCGGGGATGGGCTCCAGCAGATCCCCATGACCCTTCAAGGATGAAACGGGTATAGAAAATAGATGGATGGAAGATGTTATAAGTGATGTCAAACCATTCGTCTACTGTATGTTTTTCTAGTTTTAGCTACTTTCTTGTTATAGCTCTTTTAGATGAAGCACTTAGTATCTGAAATAAGTATTTGTTAGGGGTCCATGATAATTATCGGGCTGATAACAGGAAATTATGACATCATTCCGATAAGTCTGATATCACGACCAATAGCCCCGATAACATATATATTTTTGTCAACACAGCAGTGCCTCGCTCCCTCTGAGTCTTAAATGATCGACAGAGAATGTTATGTTCAAGTGACGTCGGCATAATCAGAAAATAGATTTCCCAGTAAGGAAAATCAAGAATACCCCCTCATGCCAGAAAACAACTCTTTAACTCGGTTATAATTTTGGTAGTTGCTGACTTTAATTGATATTCACAGTATTTTCCCACATGTTACACATAAAAAAAAGAAAAAAAATAGAAAAGGCTGAAAGAACATTACACCTTGAATGCAGCTTGCAGCACAGTGTGCTGATCACAACAAACATTGGCGGCATGTAGATTCGTTAAAGATTCAGAAGAAGATAGTTTGGTGGTTATTTGTGACGAATCCTCAGAGTGAATTCTACGAGTGTACATATCTTTTAGTTTTTTTGTCTTTATAGTTTTGTAATTTTTGTCTAAAAGGCAGTGAAACATGAGGACCATGTTTCCTGACGGCAGAAAAAAAAGTTGAAATGTGATCAGGTTAATACGTAAAACCTGATCAGCCACCTACAACATAACAATCACTTCCATGGAGTTTTGAAATCACGCTAACGTGAGCAAGCCAGCAGCAGTCTCCCCTCTCCCTCGTCTCTCTCATCTTAAACTTCCATGAGATTAAAAAAAAAAAAAAATCACTGAACCTCATTTACTTTAATTAAAAGTATTAATTTAAATGGAACCACAAGTCAAAATCCTTTAAATGTTAATCTTTTTCAGTTAGTAATTCTGATGCATGTATTTCCATCAGTTCAAGGAGCCTTTATTTTTTATATCAGTCAGTAATGAACCTTATTTAAGTTAATGTAAGATATCAAATAGGTTTGTTTGATAGCTTTAAGAAAATGTTTGAGAGGCTTGCCAATAGTTTTTCAATGAAAATAATAAATATCTGTTCATTTAAAGAGTCCAAACTATTTTTGATTTTGTTCATAGTATTGATGTAATGATCTTAGGTATATGTGTGTGTTATCGGTTATCAGTATCGCTTTTAAAAAACGGTTTTCATGCATCCCTAGTATTTGTCATTAGAGGATACATTTTCTGAAGGTAAAACTCCTAAATACAATGACACAAACTCAAAAGTAATATCTATCTGAAACAGATTTTTCACAATGTTGTAGATTTCCCGCCAGAAAGGCACCAATAGTGTACAAGACCAAAATATGTGATAATGATTTGCTTCCACATGGCCTCCAACATATTAATGAATTGGTAAAATGTGCGCCGGTGACATTTTCAGCAAAAAGCACAGAAGATAAAGAGAATGAAGCAAAAAAAAAAAAAAAAAAAGTGAGCACAGTGATCATTTCATAAAAACAGTGAGTTGCACTAACATCTTTTTTACATGAAAAAGCTTTGGTTTTAATCACTCTTCGTCTTCTTTTAGCAGATGTACACAGGAAGTCCTCCTCCGGTCACGGTTCCTCCTCACAGGTGAAAGCAATCAGGAGACGCTGCAGTGGAGTCATTGGATCAGAACCAGTCCCCTGGACTCAGTCGGACCTCTTGTTGATGGCGAGCAGCTGGCAGAAGCTCTGCAGAGCCCAGAACAGCAGGGAGAGGGAGACAAAGGCCTGCAGGACCAAGAGAGCCGGTTAGAGTCAGAGGCCTCATTTTTAAAGATCTGGGAACACAAGCAACCGGGGAGGTGATGAGTTACGCTCTTCAGAGAAAAATGCAGCCAACAACGCAGGCTGAAAAATCTGCTCCGACCTCTGACCCCTGGTCAGGAGAGACTTCCTGTCAGCTGCATCAGCTCCATCGACAATAGATTAAATATCATTTTTGATCAGTTTAAATGTCTTCTTGATCTCTTGAAACGAAGTTGAGCTTTACGAGCGTACAAAAATAAAATAAAACAGACATACGGAGCTGTTTCTGCCGACGTAGGAGATTAGACTCCTGCAAACCCCCACTTTTGACTTTACGGGACAATTAAGGCTCCGGCGAAATGTTTTAGATAGGGGTGCACAATAACTATCGACCCGATAACAGGAAGTTTTGACATCATCCCGATAACTCCGATATCATGACGAATAGCCCCGATAACATATATATTTTTGTCAACACAGCAGTGCCTCGCTCCCTCTGAGCCTTGAATGACCGGCAGTGAATGTTATGTTCAAGTGACGTTGGCATGATCAGAAAAACGATTACTCAATAAGGAAAATCAAGAATACCCCCTCATGCCAGAAAACAACTCGTTAACTCGGTCATAATTTTGGTAGTTGCTGACTTAAATTGATATTCACAGTATTTTCCCTCATGTTACACATAAAAAAGAAAAAATAGAAAAGGCTGAAAGAACGACTAGCAAACGAGGGAACAAGGAATTTACGTTGCACCTTGAATGCAGCATTGTGGCACAGTGCGCTGAAAAAAAAAAAAGCATGGCGGCGATGGTGGAACTCTGTTAAAGTTTCATAAGAAGATAGTTGCTGTTTATTTGTGAAAAATGCTCCAAGCGAAGGAGGGAAAAATAGCACAAGCTTTAATAGGTCAAACCTGATCAGCCACCTGAAACATAACCATCGCTTCCATGGAGATTTGAAATCACGCTAACATGAGCTAACGTGAGCTAACGTGAGATAGCCAGCAGCAAGTCACTTTTTGACACAAGTCTAACTTGTCAGTACATTATAGAGATGCGCGGTTGAACCGCGCACCCGCGGGCGGAGCGGATAATCCGCATATCGGGCGGATGACTCGTCAAAAAATAATACTTTAATTAAATTTGGGCGGGTTGCGGTTTAAGCACTCAAATAATAATAATAAGAAAAATTATTTTACATATTATTAAAAAGGATGGCGGGTCGGTTCGGTTTTGAAAATTGGTGAGAAAACGTTCCTGCAAATGGATAGCGGGCGGATAGAGATTTTAAGAAGCGGTTGCGGGTTAAAATATACGTCATCCGCGCATCTCTAGTACATTATACACTTTGCAATATTTTTTAACTGATTAGGAATGCTTTTTTTTCAGTTAGTAATTCTGATGCGTGTATTTCCATCAGTTCAAGGAGCCTTTATTTTTTATATCAGTCAGTAATGAACCTTATTTAAGTTAATGTGAGATATCAAATAGGTTTGTTTGATAGATTTATGAAAATGTTTGAGTCTTGTCAATAGTTTTTCACTGGAAAAATAAATATCTGTTCATTTAAAAAGTCAAAACTATTTTTGAATTTGTTTATAGTATTGATGTAATGATCTTAGGTATATGTGTGTTATCGGTATCGGCCTTTAGGAGCTGAAAGTTATCGGTTATCAGTAATGGTTATCGTACATCTCTAGTTTTAGAGATTCCACTGAGATGTAAGTTGTAACAAAATTAAAAGGAAAAAAAAGAAAAGCATGAAAGCGAACGTGCGGTGGAGGGAAACGGCGAGAACCCGCCGGTCTCAGGATAATGTGGACAGCGGCCTCGGGGGGGTCGAGGAGCTCTCACGACAGGGTCGGGGGGGTCGCAGCCGTAGGGGACCTCGCTATTCAGGGAGAGGGGCTGTGCCAGAAACACACCCCCCCCCCACCCCCCCGCTGCGTTCTGGCCCATAAACTGCATCCTACATTGCAGCACAAGCCAAAAGCAGAACTCTGTCCATCACAGGGAAGAAAAGGAAAGAAAAGAAACCTGATGGGAAGAAAAAGAGAGAGAGAGTGCTACATTTCCTCCTCGTGGGCAGCTGTTTTCCTCTAAAAGACGAGGAGACGAGCCAACGTTGCCTCGTCGTTTCCACCTCAGTACCTGAGAGCAGCAGAGCCGAGCCAGCGAGGATCTCAGGGTCCGTTCAGACGCGTTCAGGCCCGTTCAGGCCCGTTCAGACCCATTCACACCCATTCAGATCCGTTCAGGCCAGTTCAGACCCGTTCAAGCCTGTTCAGACTCGTTCAGACCCGTTCAGACTCATTCAGACCCCTTCAGACCTGGTCAGACCCATTCAGACCCATTCAGGCCCGTTCAGACCCGTTCAGGCCCATTCAGACCCATTCAGGCCCGTTCAGACCCGTTCAGACCTGTTCAGGTTCCCTCTAGGTGTTTGCAAAGACCCAATTACACACCTTCAGTCATCTAAAAGGTTTAAAAATAAATCAATAAAAAAAATTTAAAAAAATCATTGTAAGTCTGTTTCTTCTGCAGCTGAACAGTTTGATGAAGTAAAACCCAGCGGATCAGAACACGCTCCTGACAGTTAGACAGATGTGTAAAAACAGCTGTAATGATGTCACACTGATGTCACAACAACACCTGAAAGGAATTTATTATTTATTTCTTTATAATTTATTAATTTATTACTGATAATACTGTTGCTATAAAGTTATATATAAAAAATATATTTAAAAAAAACCCTTCGAAATTCCCGTGATTGCTTTTTTCTTTTTGCCTTTTTTATTTTTTTGCAAACAAACAGAAATATTCAGTCAGAAGTTAAACAGTTAAAAAATAAAAAATAATAAAAGGAGAAAGTTGTTTCTAAGTCGCTGAATGATCAATATTATCAAGATTATCCTCAACCTTTTCCAGAGAAGTCATTTATATACTTTACAAATGTATTTATTCACCTTTATTTAACCAGAGAGGAGAAAAAAAACATATTTTTTCTCTTTTTTAAGAGCGTCCTGACTAAGAGTCACAAAATACTCTCGAAAGAAAAAAAATCCTAAAATTATTAGTAACTTTCAGGATTTTCCATCAGTCGTCTGTTTGTTTATTTAAAGTTTCCAAAAATGATCATTTAAAGATGAACGCTGGATGGTCTTAATTAGCTCAGAAGCAGGTTTATTTTTCACCTATAAATCTCATTAATGGCTGATAATTAGATGTTTTCTAATAATTGGTTTTGGCCACAGAAAAGTCCATCAGTTGATCTTGAAGTCCGTAAAACTAAACAATGTTCGAAACAAAACAACCCAACAGACAGAATTTTTAAAAGACCATCACGTTAACGCAGACGTCATTAAAACCTGTTTTTCTTTGGTTATAATTACACCTCAGACCTCGTGGGTTTGTCGCCCACAGAGGACGACTGACTGCCCGCTGACCCACAGACGATCAGGAAACATCCGGACCTTTACGAGCGTCCTTGTGTAATTCTGGGATTTAATGAAATTTAAAATATATGTACATATATATTAAGGCTGGGCAAGTTAACGCGTTATTATCGCATTAACTCATTAATTTATTAACGCCAACATTTCTATTGGAATTAATGCATGTTGTTCACATGCTTTTATTTTGACAAGTCTGTTTCTGGCTGCTGCAGAACCGGAAGAGAATTGACAGAAAAACATGCAGAAAAGCTAAAACAGACATGGAGACGGTAAAGTTACTGAACTTTAACATGGACATTTTCATTTTAAAGTTCTCCCAGACGGAGGATTCAACAGAAACAAGGTTATTTGTAACAACTGACAAGTTGAACTCCCCGTTAAAAGTTTCTGCTGTTACCTCAGAAATTACCTGTTTTATTGTTCTGATTGTGGCTCAGGATTTTGTTGGTAGACTTTTTTTTATTTTTAATAAGAAAAAAAAACAGGATGACATTAATGTCCTGGGAGTGGCAATAAGCTTTATTTTATTTTACAGTTTTTAAGATGAGATTTACACTAAATGTGTGTTACTGACAAGTGCTGATGTTAAAAGTGTTTGAACAACAAATGTTATGACACTTAACATTTAACATTTATGGCAGCAGAACATTTAAGTAATAGTCAAACCTACTTTTGAAATAATTTTGATTTTGTGTACACAATGTGATTAAAAATTTTAATCGTTGCCCAGCCCTGCCCCCTCTTCAGGCTTAATTTGATTTTAATTTTTTTTTCTTCTAAACTCATAAGGAAGCTGTGTATTTGGAGTTGGTCACATAAATTAATCTAGTATTATTTTAAAAAATATGGCAATGACAAAACAAGCACCAACATCACCAGAGGACCACAAATAAAATAAAAAATAATAAATAATAAATACAGTATTTTTGTTTTTTAAATCTGTGTTTAAGACAAGACAGAGAGTAAATGAAGGAATAAAGCCGACTGATGTCGCTCCAACAGAAATGTTTTTTATATTAAATAAATAAAGCAGCAGCCTGTTGGGAAGCTTTTCTGTGATTCAGTAATGTCTCCAACAGGTTTACTAGAGCTTGTGGGTAGTGTAGTAGTTCACAAAGAAAGCAGGAAAAAACTCTGAAGTTAAAAATCACATGTCTTCCTTTGAAAATTACTGGATGAAGTTGTTTCACAACCCGCTCCTCCTGGTGAGTCCACTTAATACAATTTAAACATGACGGCTAAAAGTCCAAACTCCCTGAAGTCAAACCAGATGGGGGATTAGGAGCGCGGGGAGCTGCGCTGTGTCAGTCGGACTGGGTCGGAGGGAGCAGGGCTTGGCAGGAGCTCGCAAATCAAGCTTCACTCAAACCCGAGACCCACAAACATGACGAGGCGTTTTATCAAAGCCGCATGTTGGAGGGCACCTCTTCCTCCGCCTCAATCATCCTCCCCTCAGCGCCACGTTTTTAATGGACTCTGTGGAAATGCATGTGGGAGAGATTAAACGGCGAGGAAGCAGGTTCGAGGCTCGGCAGATCCGCTCACACTCTCCGGTTTGTTCACGGGCCGCTTTGGAAGCAGCATGATATGCTTTCGGTTGTTTCTTTCTGCTTTTCTTTTTTTTGTTTGTTTTGTTGTTGCGTAACTTCACATACCTGACGACTGCAGTTTTTCTGAGTCGCTGAGCTGATCAGGACTCGGTCGCTTTATTAGAGACGTAACAGAAGGTGCAGATTTATGCAGCTCAGCTTAATGAACTTCATTATCAACGCTAACGGAGTTAGCGGTTTCTAGTGAGCCTCCACTCAGCAACTTCAGATCACTGAATGTTGGTCATTTTTTAAAACATTTATTAGGGATGCACGATAATTAACGGGCCGATAATTGTCGGGCTGATAACAAGAAATTATGACGTCATCCCGATAAGTCCGATATCACGACGAATAGCCCTGATAACATATATATTTCTGTCAACACAGCAGTGCCTCGCTCCCTCTGAGCCTTGAATAACCGGCAGTGAATGTTATGTTTAAGTGATGTCGGCATAATCAGAAAAACGATTACTCAATCAGGAAAATCAAGAATACCCCCTCATGCCAGAAAACAACTTGTTAACTCAGTCATAATTTTGGTAGTTGCTGACTTGAATTAATATTCCCAGTATTTTCCCACATGTACACATAAAAAAGAAAAAAATAGAAAAGGCTGAAAGAACGACGAGCAAACGAGGGAACATGGGAATTTACGTTACACCTTGAATGCAGCCTGCAGCACAGCGTACTGATCACAACAAACATGGCGGTGTGGAACTTCGTTAAAGTTTCAGAAGAAGATAGTTTGGTGGTTATTTGTGACGAATCCTCCAAGTGAATTCTACGAGGAGGGAAGCACAAGCTTTATTTATTTATTTTTTTTTTTTTTAAAGATTTTTTGGCTCTAGTGGCCTTTATTGAAAGTTTAGAGACAGGAAGGGGGGCAGAGAGAATCGGGAAGACACGCGGAAAGAGTCGCCGAGCCGGGAATCGAACTCACGACCAGCTGCACGAGGACTGTAGCCTCTGTATATGGCCGCCTGCCCTAACCACTGCGCCACCGGGGCGGCTGGAAGCACAAGCTTTAATACGTAAAACCTGATCAGCCACCTACAACATAACAATCACTTCCATGGAGTTTTGAAATCACGCTAATGTGAGCTAAGGGAAGCTAATGCTAACCTGCGCAAGCCAGTAGCAGTCTCTCCTCTCCCTCATTCCTCTCATCTAAAGCTTCCATGAGATTAAAAAATAAAAACTACTGAATCTCATTTAATTTAGTTAAAGGTATTAATTTAAATGGAACCGCAAGTCAAAATCCTTTAAATGTTTATCTTTTTCAGTTAGTAATTCTGATGCATGTATTTCCATCAGTTCAAGGAGCCTTTATTTTTTTATATCAGTCAGTAATGAACCTTATTTAAGTTAATGTGAGATAACAAATAGATTTGTTTGGTAACTTTACAAAAATGTTTGAGAGGCTTGACAATAGTTTTTCATTGGAAAAAATTAATATCTGTTCATTTAAAAAGTCCAAACTACTTTTGATTTTGTTCACAGTATTGATGTAATGATCTTAGGTATATGTGTGTGTTATCGGCATCGGCCTTTAGGAGCTGAAAGTTATCGGTCATCGGTATCAGTTTTAAAAAACAGTTATCGTTCATCCCTATCATTTATATCTCCGAAGCACCCGGAGGGAGTTTCTGGGGGATTTTGTAACCTTGCGAGAGGAAACCCTCCAGGCTCAGATGACAATTGATTACTGCCAACATGAGCCAACCGTCCTGTACCCCCCACCGCACCGGGCCAGCGGCTCTGTACGGCTCTGACGAGATGAGTCGGGGACTGGGGGGGAGGGGGGGGGGGGGGTAACAACCCTCCAGCCTTCAGCGGGTTAACGCCGCAGCTGCACTCGCGATTGAAATGAAAACAAGGCAGAATGGCTGCTGTCAGACGGGTGATATACGACCTGCAGCGGGATGTTTCCAGGGCTCCCCCTCCATATGGCTGCCGACAGTCCAGACCTGGACTGAGCTGCAGCGGAAAATCATTCAGGGCTTTTTGTTTTAAGCTGGCTGCGCAGGCGAGTCGGGGCGATGGGGGGAGGGGGCATGACATTGTTGCGTTTGTGGAAATAGACCTCAGAAATGCTCGTCAGTCGTCCGTCAGACTCCCAGTAGGAACGTTGAGGAGCAGAGCTCTTCACGAGGATTCATCCTCGCCAAGTGGCGATCTCTGAGCGTAAACGGAGAGAGCTGGCGGCGCCGGGAAATCAGCTTCAATGAAGACGACAAGGCCGCTTCGGGAGAGCTGGTGTCCGCCAAGTCAAGATCTTCAACAGGTCTTCCTGTTGTCCCCCTTTAGGACCGCTGAGGTCTGAAAACACGTTCAGACCCGGACCAGGGACCGCACATCGCTAGCATCTCCCGTATTTTAGAAGGACAAACCTGCGGGACAGATTATGAAGCAGGCACAGGAGCGGCGGCGTGGAGTTGAGGTCTGCTTGTGCAGGAATGGCGCTCACGTCATCACGAGAGCTGAGCGATTTTATCAATTCTGCGATATATATATATTGATATTTTATCGAGTATCGATTTTTTAGCTTTAGGTATCGATATTCTAAGCTCCTTTCAAAACCCCCGTCTCCCACCTTTAAAAGCTTGCAAGCAACAATTTGCACTGTTTAAATAAATGAAACTATTTTTCTCAACACATCTTTTATTCATGTTGTCCAGCATTTGCAAGCTGCCTGTCAGCCATATAATGTGTAACTGATGCTTTCAGTTCAATTAATTCAAACAAAGTCATTGGAACACTCACAAGATGTCACCAAAATCACTTTGTCCCTTTATAATCTTTCGGAAAATGATGTAAATTTATTGTAAGATGAATATCGATATATATCGTATCGTGAGCTGAATATCGTGTATCGTATCGTGAGATTAGTGTATCGCTACAGCCCTAGTCGTCACTGGTCTTTTTGTAACCTTCGTACTCAAAGGCCACGGTTAAATTATGTTTTTTAATTCGTAATTAATTACTCCGAATTAAATAATTCAGAGTTAAACTATTTTCCTTCGAGTTTACATGGAAATAATAATTCAGAATTGAGGTTTACATGGAAAACACGTTTGATCGGCTTTATCCAATTCTGCTTAAGGTCTGGGGGTTGGGAAGGGTTCTGATTGGATGGGGGGGCGGACGTCTTTACGTATTTACGTCTACCGGAAGAAAACAAACTTACTCGATTAGCAACAACATGGAGCACTACATTCCATTACACTACACTACATTATTAGCATCCTTTTTGGATTTGTTTGATTTTATTTTTGAAGCAGCAGCACGACAACATCATGTTGATGATTTTCTTTCGATAACAAGCCCAGCGCAGAATATAAGCGTCATCGTGACAGACGGGCAAGAGAACGAGCATGCGCAGAAAGACCTGAATTAATTTAAAGTGGAATGAGTGTTTACATGACTGTGGAATTATTCTATTCAGATTTAAAATCAGAATAAACCAGCCACTTACTTCGGAATTAAGTTTAATTCAGAATGGACGTTTTCATTCGGAATTAGGTGTTTACATGGTAATTTTTAATCAAATTTGGTCTGTGAACTGGGTAAGTGCTCCAGAACTGGACCGCTGTCGTTCCCGACCCTGCAGGATTTCACCTTCAAAGACTGGGCGGCTGTTCGCAATGCAAAAGCCCCAATCATGTCCCTTTCACTGCCGTGTTTGTAAGGCAGTTTGAGAAATCGGTGTGCTTTAAGCTTAGGCCTGTAGCGATACACTAATGTTGCGATGGGATACGATACACGATACTCGGCTCACAATACGATATATAATCGATATTCTTAAGATATATTTACATCATTTTCTGAAAGATTTTAATGGGACAAAGTGATTTTGGTGACATCTTGTGAGTGTTCCAATGACTTTGTTTGAATTAATTGAACTGAAAGGTAGGTGACTGCAGACAGTGCCGCAGAGAGGAGAGAAAGGAGGCCTCTGATTGGTCAATTCTACATCTGCGTAGAAAAGAGCATGTCATCGAAGAAATGAGGAAGAACCCACATCTGTACGATTCTAGTTCTCCACACTACAAAGACAGCACATATTCTAGTAATTCATGGAGGGAGATAGCGATGAATGTGGGTCTGGATACGGCCGAGACGGTGAGGAAGTGGAAAAACGCAAGAGATAAGTTTATTAAGTTTAGCTAGTTCCTGATTGTCCCTCTTGCCTTGTGGCGTTGAATAACATAGCGCAGACACGCTTCAAAATTGAGCATAAATCAAAAGTAACTGCGGTGTACCGGCGACAAGATGACTGCGACACATTCCCGCGAGAGTAAACACAGCCCTTAAAGCCGGCGTTTTCCACCACTGAATACGGTCTCAAATCCTGAAAAATAAAGTCGGCAATGGACTCCGTAATTTTCTGTGACCTAGGTGAAGTAGATGGAAACTGGTGGCAACAACCGCCGCCACAGTCCAGCGTGGTTTGTTTTGGATCGCACCGCAACTTCTTGGGCTAGCTCTCAGTTAGCATTAGCTTGTTAGCTTATTTCCAGAGTACTTCACGTTTGTGTGACACAGCTTGCAAACTGCCATAGTTTTGTCTGAATCTTCGCTTTCCTTTTTCTTTTTAAACCCGAACTGCTCCCACACATCTGCTTTTAAGCACGCAGGTGCTGGATTTATACTCGCCGCTATTCTCCTGACTGGATCAGCTCTAGCTGGAAGAGAAAGAAGCTTCTGGATAACATGTTAGAAATGCTTTACAGCGACACTAGTGGCTGGAGGACTTAATGGCTCTTCCTGCACTTTGCAGAAAGAGCACCCGTGCGGGACACTGGGGTTTAGAAGGGAGCTTAGAATATCGATACCTGTGGCTGAAATATCGATACTCCCTGGGGAAATAAAATATTAATATATATCGCAGAACCGATAAAATCGCTCAGCCCTATTTAAGCTGGTAATTTTTTGCGTGTCGTGGCCAAACAGCTCCCCGTTTGTCCCGCCTGGTGACCCAGTTAAAGTCAGACTGCAGAAACGTTTCTGCACTTCCTGCCTGTTCGTTAGCAGCAGATATACGGTCTCTGCGCCGCAGACTCAGGAAGGATATGCTGAGAAGGATAACGTCCCACCAGAGAGTCGCTGCAGCAGTGTTTTGTAAAACTGCCATGAGAAAGAGCGCAGCTCCACTCCCACGGACCAGCTGAAAGACATAACGCAGCCAGGCAAAACACAAGTAGAGCAATGGTTGCTGTGTGGAACGAAACGCAGCGAAAACACAAATCGGTGTGATGATTTGCCAGTTTGTTTCACACTTCTCCATGAGGATCAGACGTATGGTCACGTTCAAGACAGACATGCAAACCAAGAGGACGTCCCGTTTTCACGCATCCTCAACTAGACGCGGGCGGATCGATCCAATTATCAATAATATCGATACCAATGCTGGTATTGATATCGCATGATACTTGTATAAAAATATCAATACTCAAGCTTTTTTGTCTCTCCCACAACACTAAGAATTCATTAAAGTCTGTGTCCCCCTCCCCCTCCCCTCTTGTCTTTTGTCTTTTGACGCTGCATCATCACGTGGCTCAGCGGCGTCGGCCAAATAAGCATGCAGGTCGACTCAGTCTGGCCCCTCCCCCCAGGCCCGCCCACTTAGAAAAAACATCAAGAACCGAACAATTAAACTCCAATCAATATTTACACAAAAATGTTAATTGACCTTTCGGTAAGCACCGCCCCCTCCCTAGTTACTGTTGCTAGGTCGGACATTCTCGCTGCTCCTCCATTAAGGACAATGTTATTTTGCCATTTTTCCGATGCCTATCAACCGTATTTACATTACACTAGAATAACGCCGTGGTTAAATATTGCTGCTGGGGACCTGCACCAGTGACTCGAGGTGTCCAGAACGTTTGGAGGGACATTTTTATTCCCTTTCCCAAACCAAAACAAACGCTGGAGAATGCAGGCAGTGGTTCAGTTATGTGTCTGTCCACACAATCAACTGAACGTGGGGAAAGTTACAAAACACACCTACATTTACTCCAAGGTAAGTTTACTTTGTTTATTAAATGATTGATTTAACCACCGTTTAGTAAAAGTAATAATATGATTTAGCGGTAAGGAGGGTGATGAGTTCTTCGTTAGCATTGGCTCTGGTCCATAGGTCTGTCCACACCAGAGCTATGTTAGCATGAGACAGTCGCAGCATTGTATTAATATAATTAATAAAGTGACAAAGTAAAGTTAACATCACTAGCCTCACCTTAAACCTAACAAAATAAATATCCAGGGTCATATATATTTGTAGACAACGAGGCAGGCTTATAGCTGGCTAGCAAGCTAGCCGGAATGCTGACGGAGAGATGTTTTCACTCATCACCCTCCTTGCCGCTAAATCATATTACTTTTAAATACTCGGAATACTCGGAAAGCACCATTCTGTCTACAAATTGCTCACCAGCGTAAACGATGGCATTCTAAAAGCTAACTGCCCGGCCCATGTTGCACACAAGTTGTGTACAACATGCATAATTAATTTCACAAAATTATCCTGAAATTAGTAGGATTGTGGTGTGGATAAGAAAACATCATCATTTCTGGCATGGGTAGGGTGGCAAGACGTCAGTCTTCAATGCCTTAAAATGCAGGAAATTGCATCTAAGAAACATAAAATTTTCTGGGGGAGGACCCCCCAGACCCCCCGTCCAAAAAATGTCCCTCTTTCCAGCTTCAGGGAGTTGGCGACCCTATTCATGACAGATGAAGCTTAATATGAAAAAGTATCGGCATCGGATCGATACCAAACTTCCCAGTATCCCCCACCGCTATCCTCAACTCACTTGTCATTTCAGCGACCGGGCGCCGGGTCGGCCTAAACGAGACGAGCCGTCACCCCGTCGTGAACCGGCAGCTCCGTGGGTGGCCGGAGCGGCGGCGCAGAAGAGCGCATCGGTCTGCAGGAAATACAGAGGGCTAGGGGATGGAAGCGAAAACACGACAGGAAGTCGGAGCCCTTTTCAGAACGAAGGCCGTGTTTTTATTTTAATGGAGCAAAGAGGAGACGTCTGGGTCGGCCCTGAATTAGCTCAGCGGAGGCATGCAGATCGATGTGTCTCTGAGGGCCCGTTAGAGGTGTATCTTTCCCCGACTCCCTCCATCCACCCACTGATCCTGAGAAGAAATGATGGCAGCCTCGGTGGCGGCGCTCCAACCGCGGAGCCTGACGCCGCCAGCTGTTCTCGAAGCCATCCTGCTTCCCCCCCGACACACACGTGGGTTTCCGGGCAGCGCAGAGAGGCGCAAATCAATGACAATCGGCTCAACGATCAGGGGAAAAAGAAAAAAAACCCAAAAACATCCACCTCCTTCAGGTCGAGCTAAGCCACCTGAGAAAGAGGAAACCCGAAACGGGATCAGATCGTCTCTTCGAGGAGCGAGAAAATCAGGAGCAAAGACTATAACTTGACATTCATGAGTCTGGCAGAAAGAAAAGTAAGGAAAAAGAGGGACAGAGAAACGACAATAAAGCGGTAAATTAACTAGAGACGAGCAGCTCTGCCTGCCGTTCCAACAAAAAAACAATGTCTGCTCAGACAGGTGGGTCAGGACCTGGACGGGTGAAATCTATTCCCAGAGATCTTAAAACTCAGAGTGAAGTAACAGCCTCAGACAGAAGGAACCAGGCTCTGGGTTCAACAAAAACCTGTCTGTGCTCTTTTAACGGGACGGTTTCTGCACCAGCGAGCTGCCGACGGCGTCTGAGGGGGGAGATGACGGGTCCGGGGGTCGCGCGGTCACGCTTCCGCGCCGTTTTCCCACCGAACAAATCGGGACGACGGGGCGACAAAACAGCATTAAACAATGATTCATTAGAGGAGCTGAAGTTAAATCAAGTAAAGAGCGATCGCGTATCGATTATCTCTACATACGAGAGTATAAAGACTGAAAGTTTAAGTTGTTATCAACCACGTCTGGTAGTTCTGATGAAGATGGAGCTGCATTCAGGGTCAGTGGGAAATCTGAAACTAGTGTGCTTTTGTTGTCAATATCTTGGTTGAGGTTTATAAAGTCTAGTTTTAGCATTTGATACCATTCCTTGGAGAGAAAATTGAAAGTTTAAGTCTTATTTTTTGATATTACAGCTAGGGCTGGACAATGATTAAAATTTTTAATCGCGATTAATCGCATGATTTCCCTGATTAATCACGATTAATCGCATTGTATACGGAAAATCATATAATGAATTCAAAAGTAGTGTAAAATGCACTTTTATTCAAATGTTTTACTGCCATATGAACTAAAGTGCCATAACATTTGTTGTTCAAACACTTTTAACGTCATCACTCGCCAGTAACATATACAGTGGTGGAAATAAGTATTTGAACCCCTGCTGATTTTGGCAGTTATCATACTAAAAAATAAATGAACCGTCTCAGATTTTTATGGCAGCTTTATTTTAACAGTTATAGAAAGAATATTGAAAATAAATTGAGAAAATGACATGAAATGAAAAATGAAAATTAATTTGTAAGTCATTGAGGGAAATAAGTATTTGATCATCGACCAACCTTGACCAGTGTTGGTTCCCACAGACCACTGGCATACTCCTAATCTCACTGAAGTAATTACCTGCATGAGAGACAAATAGTCACCTGTATAAAAAGCCATCTGCCCACAGACTCAGTAATACTCCACCATCTCCACCATGGGCAAGACTAAAGAGCTGTCAAAAGATGTCAGGGACAAAGTTGTTGAACTCCACAAGGCTGGAATGGGCTACAAAACCATAAGATGCTGAATGAGAAGGTGACAACTGATGGTGCAATTATTTGGAAGTGGAAGAAGTAGAACATGACTGTTAATCAACCTAGGCTGGTGGCTCCATGGAAGGTATCACCTGGTGGAGTCTCAATGATCATAAGAAAGGTTAGAGATCAGCCAGAACTACACGGGAGGAGCTGGTTAATGATCTCAAGGCAGCTGGGACCACAGTCACCAAGAAAACTATTGGTAATACACTGAGACTCAATGGTTTAAAATCCTGCAGTGGTCCAAGGTCCCTCTGCTCCAGAAGGCTCACGTCCAGGCCCGACTCAGGTTTGACAACGAACATATTAATGACTCAGAAAGAGACTGGGAGAAGGTGCTGTGGTCAGGTGAGACCAAAATTGAGCTCTTTGGCCTCAACTCGACGTGTTTGGAGGAAGAGAAATGCTGAATATGACCCCAAAAAACACCCACCCCTACTCTCAAGCATGGCGGTGGAAGCCTTATGCTTTGGGGGTGTTTCTCTTCTAAGGGAACAGGTCGACTTCACCGCATCGATGGGAAGATGAACGGGGCCATGTACCGCAGAATCTTGGGTGACAACCTCCTTGCCTCCACAAGGACATTGTAAATGGGTGGTGGACGGGTCTTCCAGCATGACAACGACCCAAAACATACAGCCAAGGAAACAAAGGAGTGGCTCCATCAGAAGCACATCAAGGTCATGGAATGGCCTAGCCAGTCTCCTGACCTTAATCCTATTAAACATCTATGGAGAGAGCTGAAGCTGAGAGTTTCCAAGTGCAAGCCTCAAAACCTTCAGGATTTGGAGATGATCTGCAGAGAGGGCATTAATGTCATCCTGTTATTTTCTGAAAAATAAAAAAAGTCTACTAACAAAATCCTAACAATCTAGAGGCCGCAATCAGAACATTAAATGGGTAATTTCTGAGGTAACAGCAGAAACTTTTAACGGGGAGTTCAACTTGGCAGTTCTCCCCTGGGAGAACTTTAAAATGAAAATGTCCATGTTAGAGTTCTGGAACTTTATCAATCCATAATTATCAGAGAATCATTTGTTTTTTTCTATTTTCAATTGTCAATCAAAAATTTAAAAAGTTAAAAAAGTGACCTTTTTTTGTTTTTTAATCTAACACAAATAACAAAACAAAATGCCTGTTTCTTTATATTTCAATTTTAGCAAACAGGCCACGGGACTGAATTTGTTTTTATTATTTTATTGTCTGGTTTACGTGACCCAGAAATGGCTTTGTTTTATAATGGAGGACTGGACATTCTGTTGTCATTACACATCTGTGCCACTAGATGGAGCTGCACTGCAGTAACCAGCTAGAGAACAGCAGGACAGTGAACACATGGAGCAGATCTGATGGAACATGGAGGAATGACACCATCGTCTTGAACAAAGGGGTTTGAAAGGTTTTTTTTTCCAGACAGAATTGTTAATATTGCTACCTGAGTTGCTACCTGAACTGTAAAGTTCACTGATTTTTAACGTTCTCCATGTCTGTTTTAGCTTTTCCGCATCTTTACCTGCCAATTATCTTCCGGTTCTGCAGCAACCAGTAACAGACTTTTCAAAACAAAAAGTATGTGAGCAACACGCATTAACGCAGGATAAAATAAATGTCGGCATTAATAAATTAATGCGTTAACGCGAAAATAACACGTTAACTTGCCCAGCTCTAATAACAACATTAGATTAAGTGTCTTTAGTGGGGCTGTAGCGATACACTAATCGCGCGATACGATACACAATATTCAGCTCGCGATACGATATATCGATATTCATCGATATTCATCTTACAATACATTTACATCATTTTCTGAAAGATTTTAAAGGGACAAAGTGATTTTGGTGACATCTTGTGAGTGTTCCAATGACTTTGTTTGAATTAATTGAACTGAGAGCATCAATTACACATTATATGGCTGACAGGCAGCTTGCAAATGCTGGACAAAATAAATAAAAGATGTGTTGAGAAAAATAGTTTCACTTATTCAAACAGTGCAAAATGTTGCTTGCAAGCTTTTAAAGGTGGGACACGGAGGTTTTGAAAGAAGCTTAGAATATTGATACCCGCGGCTGAAAAATAGGTACTTGATAAAATATTGATATATATCGCAGAATCGATAAAATCGCTGAGCTCTATCTTTATTTGAGTCTTGTGCATCTTGTGCAGCTTTTTATGCCCAACTTCATCCAGGCCGGGCCACATGCAGGGAGGAAAGTGCTGTTAGTGAGGACGAGATGGGGGGAACGTTCACTGGAGAGGGCGGGGGAGTCACTGGTTTGGGACGAGGACAGGCTGGAAGAGGTACGAGCCAACAGAACCAGCAGAACAAAGCGCATTTACCCATTTTTGATCTGCACCCTATTATTTCTAGGGATGCACGATAACTGGATTTTAAAACCGATACCGATAACTTTCAGCTCCTAAAGGCCGATACTGATAACGATAACACACACATATACCTAAGATCATTACATCAATACTGAACAAAATCAAAAACAGTTTTGACTCTTTAAATGAACAGATATTTATTTTTTCCAATGAAAAACTATTGTAAAGCCTCTCAAACATTTTCATAAAGTTATCAAACAAACCTATTTGATATCTCACATCAACTTAAAGGTGGGGTGGGTGTTGTTTGAAAAACGGTTCCAGCAATCCAACTCAAGTGAGATTTTGAAAATATACACTCCCTCTCTCCTCCAAAAGGCTCCGCCTCCTCCTCTTCAGCCCACCCCTGGAAACCACGCCTTCACATGATTCACGACTACATGAACCACAGGGAGGGGTGGGGGGGAGTGCATTGATATTTGATGGACGTATTATGCAGCCAATCAAAATAGTGATGATCACTATTTTTTTTTCCAATATGTTTATTGTGTTTTTTTTTTTTTTATACATTAACATAAACACAACAATAAAACAAAAACAGCAATGCTCAGTGTAACGTTGGTCTAGACCAGGGGTGGGCAATTAATTTTTACAAGGGGCCACATGAAAAACCTGAGTTGTGTCAGAGGGCCACATCAACGATAACTTGAACTTAATCCTGCTCAACTTCCTTCCATTGTAAAATGCATTAAATTATATATTCTAAATAGCTGGTACTGGTAATTAGAAGAATACAATTATTCTGTAGATATTTATATTAGGCTCTGTGAAATTGTGGCGTATAGGTCGAGTAAAAAAACAAAAATAATCATTCGTCAGTCCAATTTATTCTTAACTTGTTAAATTCCTCAAACTGTGAATTACAACACATCTATAGAAACACATCAATAAAATGAATAATGTTTTAATGATTCCCACCTCATTTTACCAATTCCTTGTTGGGTTTGCAGTTTTGCTTGCAATGCATCAGCCTCTATTGTGCGCTCTTTATCAATCAGACAGATTTCTGTATTTTTCCTCATGCTTGTAGTGATGGGTCGGTCGTGAACGGGAGCCGGAAAAGAGCCGGCTCTTTGAAGTGAACGACGGGAGCCGGCTCGTGAGCCAGAGCGATTTTAAAAAAAAATTATTATCTTATATTGTCCTTTAAAGCCGCACTGGTCAACATGACCAGGAGAGTCAACAACACTCTGCTCGGGGGGGATTTTAAAGTGTTAGACTCTGGAAAGGCAGAGTGGACACTTTGTAAAATACAAATTTCATATGGAGCAGGCTCCACAAACAACCTGCACAGGTAAATTCAAACTAATCATCCAACAGTGCAATTAACAGAGTTGGAGAAAAGACCAGAAAGGGACTCTGAAGGTTTTTCACGTAAATAGTTGCACATTTTAATTTATATTTTGTTGAGTGATGTTTAGTTAATTTTGTTTTTTCACAAATTGAAATGGGTCTTTTTTTTTTTATTAGAATGTATTCATGTATATGCTAAGTTTATTAATAAAGCCATATAAATACAATACATATGTTATATTTTATGTTTTTTAACATTAGTTATTCATTTTACACATAATTTGGTAATAAATTAATTTAATTAACAAAAAATCTGAGGAGTCACTTGGGAGTTGAAAGAGCCGGCTCTTTTTAGTGAGCCGAGCCAAAAGAGCCGGCTCTCCTCAAAGAGCCGGAATGCCCATCACTACATGCTTGGTCGTGTAGATTCAAATTATAATCTTTAAACAGCCATCTGTGTAGCACAAATCACGGCTTCACCTTTTAATTTCTGTAAAGAAATACTAAGCGGTCCATGTCTTGTTGAAAGCACGTCATTCCTTGTCAACTTTTCTTTTCTTGGCGTCAGCACACATTTTAACGGGAGCATCACTTAGCGCTGTTTACCTTCATGCACGTACGCTACACGGAAGTACTACGCCTTTCAAAATAAAAGCACCACAGTTGTATTGCACGCACGACATAGATTTTTTTTTTTTTAAATTAAGTTGTAATCAAATGTAATTTATGATTGGCCTCATGCGGGCCGGACAGAGACGCACAAAGGGCCGGATGTGGCTCGCGGGCCGTGTTTTGCCCAGGTCTGGTCTAGACAGTACATATTTGCATTATACCTTCACTTAGCCTGTACAGTGAAAGGAAACCCCTTCTTTATAGAAAAACAAATAATAATAAAAATAATAAGAAAGTCAGGCCATGGATACATTAATCTACATTAGCTATTCAAGGATAACACTTGAGAGCATTGAAGCCACTGTAGAGTTAGAGAAGTGAAGATACGGAGTCCAAATGTCCTTAAACTGTCCTTCTGACGAGTGAAGCAAACAGGTTAAGTACTCCAGAGGAAAACATTCCATAATTATCTTGTGCCAGTTCGATTTAGTGGGGGGTTTGTCGCTTATCCAAGACAAGAAGATGTTTTTCCTTGCTGCATACATGAGAATATTATACAGTCTGGTAGAGTTGACATCCACAATAGAGCGTTGATTGGGGTAACCCAGGATTAAAGAAAGAGGGTCCATATGTAACGCAACACCAAATATATTTTTCAAATCTTGCAGAACATCCATCCAGTATGCTTGGATTTTAGTACAAGACCAAACACAATGAGTATAGGTGCCCACTGCAATTTTACACTTTAAACATAAAGGTGAGAGTTGTGGGTTCATTTGATGTCTTCTATTAGAAGAGATCTGCAAACGGTGCAAAATTTTGAATTGCAACAACCTGGCACGGTTACATACAGATATTTTCTTTGTTTGAGTCCATATCTTAGTCCACTTATCCTCATCAATATCTACACCAAGTTCTCCCTGCCACAACCGCATAGTATCCTGTACATTTATTTAGAGATCGACCGATATGGTTTTTTTCAGGGCCGATACCGATACCGATTATTAGTAGTCAGGAAGGCCGAAAGCCGATATTTTGAGCCGATATTCATTTGCAGTAAAAGTGGACATATTGGCATAAAAATTTTGAATAATACAATAATAATATAACTCGGGGTGATGAACTGGGACCACAGGTTGGAAGTGTTTTTATTCTTTCCGACAGTTGCTCCGATAATGACTTATTCATTGCATTTTTTGCAATGAGCCTTCCCTGCTGCTGTTGATGGATTGAAATACTGCCACACTGCACTTTTATTTCTAGATCCATCCATCTGCAATAAGGGTTTAGAAAAAAAAAGAGTTAAAAGTGGGTCACATGCTGACAAATGCTCAACTCACCATGCTTAATTTTTTTTAAACTAAATTTTTTATTAAATGTTATATTTTAACACTAGAACCACCGAAGCAGTCTCACAGATGGTTAGGGATGTTATTATGTGAATAACTTTCTCCAAACAAAATTTACAGGTCTGCCATTACATTACTTTTCCTAAATATGTATGTTTATATTTTCTGAAGTCTTTAACATATTAAAATAAAATACATAGGAGTTCTAGTCACTTGTTCCTCAGACCGCCACAGCCGTCCTGCGGACTACCATCATGTACAATACTACACAGTTATTCGCGATTACTTCAGTCCCCCCACCCCCCGCCTCACACACGCACACATAGGCAGAGACATGCAAACAAAATATGAATAAGTGTAACTGAAAAAATTCCACTTCAAGAACTGATTGTTGTGCGAAAACAATTACATCATATCTGGCGGTCTGAGAGACGGCTGCAGCGCTTCGAGGGGGTGCTATAAAGTTCGCGGTCCGCCTCTAAAATAAACTATCAAAGACAACTTCACCTAACATTTTTGGGATCTCTCAATCAACACAAAGAGTTAAAGTTAAATAACTCGGTAGTTCAGCAGTTATTATTGTCCGACTGTTTTCTGTCAGACGGACGGTGCTTTGCTGCTCTGCAGTTACTCCCGTGGTAACACACTATTCTCTATCCTCTTCACGCTTTCATACAATAAAACTAGACTGAATTTAGTTTGAGTTTTTTTCTCACACACATACGCTTCAACTATAACGGACTGTTCTCATATCGATTTTTTTCAGCAGCTTTGTCTCAAATCATTCAGACGCGTCGGGAGCTACTACGAGCCAGCAGAGCTGCCGCTGATGTTTATTACATTTTTACGGTATTCTGCTCATAGTAACGTTACTAGTAGTTGTGACATGCAGAGGACTGGGATGTTTATTACAATTTCAGGAGTTTCCTGTGTTAACGTACCTTTGACACATTCGTCCACACTGGAGCTTCTCCACACGAGAAAATGTATCTCTCCGCCGTGTTTGAGGACCTTGCAAACAGTTTCGGCTTCTGATTGGCTTCGTGTCTATGTGCTTGGATTGCGTAATCAAGATGGCGCTGTGAGCGGGACAGTGCTGGAGACAGAGAAGCGCAGCTGCATCCGAGCCAAAATAATTTAGTTTTAAATCGGCCCGTTGGATTAAAAAAAGGCCGTTGCCGATATACGTAAAAATGCCAAACATCGGTGCCGATAATCGGTCTGGCCGATAATCGGTCGATCCCTACATTTATTGCTTCAGTCTGGCTTAAAACATTGTAAAAGCGAGTAATGGATTTTTTAGCTGGGCCAAGGAGGAGTAATTGCTCAACTACAGATGTAGCAGCATCAGTATTAAGAGTAGTTTCCCTGTTTATGTAATCTCGAATCTGCAGGTATTTGAAAAAAATCGTGTCTGGGGAGATTATACTTTTCTTGCAGTTCTGCAAATGAAAACATGGTTGCGCCTTGAAATAAATCACACAATCGCTTTATTCCTTGAGATGTCCAAGCGTTATATCCACCATTCTCCATGCCTGGTAAGAAATTAGGGTTGCCCTGAACCGGGACCAATGGAGATGTTAGTCCAGACCTCCCTTCAAGCTTTTGTGTAATAAACCATGCTTTTAGCGATTATAGGATTATTATTACAGTGATTCCTGGCAGATTTTAAATCTTTGAAGGCCAGGAGGCCTGGTAGGGAGCCTGAGGTCTGTGACTTTTCTAATTTTAGCAAATCAGAAGTAAAGTCTTCCTTGACCCATTCTGCTATAAATCTTAAATGGGCTGCCAGTTGATACCATCTGACGTTAGGGAGATCCAGACCCCCTTTAGAGCTAGGGAGTTGTAGTTTTGTGATTTTTAACCTGGGTTTCCTCTTGTTCTATATGAAGTCACTCAGCCAGCCTTTAAGCAGCTTCAGTACCTTGCCTGACAAAAGTATAGGGATCATCTGTAGGGGGTATAATAATCTAGGCAAAATATTCATTTTAATGATAGAAACTCTGCCAAGTAATGATAAGGGGAGAGGGGTCCATCTGTTCAGGTCTTTTCTTATGGAGTCAAAGAGGGGGTTGAAATTAGCCTTAAACATTCCATGAAACAATGGTGTGATATGAATACCGAGGTAGACAAAACCTGTAATAGACCATTTAAATGGGAATGAGGGTAATGTATCAGTTCTATCTCTAAGATTTCCCATTGGCATAGCCAAAGATTTCGAAAAATTTATTTTGTAACCTGAAAATTGCCCAAACAGAGTGATTACATCAACAAGACGTGAAACGGATTTTTCAGGCTCTAGCACATAAAGCAAGACGTTGTCGGCATAAAGAGAAATTTTGTGTTGGGTCCCACCCACATTTATGCCAATTATTTCAGCGTCCCGCCTTATGGCCTCAGCGAGAGGCTCTATTGAAAGGGCAAAAAGGGCTAAGAGGGCAGCCCTGGCGTGTTGAGCGCTGAAGTGGGAAGCTGTCAGATCTGTAACCATTGGTAATGACTGCAGCCATTGGATTTTTATATAATAATTTGATCCATCTAATGAAATTATCTCCCAAATTAAATTTTTGTAAGACATTAAACAGGTATGACCATTCAACACGGTCAAATGCCTTTTCAGCATCCAATGAAATGATCATGCTATCAATTTTCTGTGTTTGACAAATGTTGATAATATGCAGAAGCCTCCTAACATTGTGACTAGAACTTCTACGCTTGATGAATCCTGTTTGGTCCTCTTTGATGAGAAAAGGTAGGACTTTCTCGAGACGTAGTGCCAATATTTTAGATAATATTTTAATGTCCTGATTCAAAAGAGCAATAAGCCTATATTCAATTTCAATTCAATTCAATTCAATTTTATTTATATAGCGTCTGTTACAATGACAATTGTCTCTAGGCACTTTACAGAGACCCAGAGCATGACCCCCGAGCAAATATCATCAACTAATATCCTGAGCAGTCTTCAGAGAATTTTCCTTTTTTTAAAATTAAGGTAATGTCGGCTTCCCTTAGCGAGTTGGGGAGGCTACCAGTGTTGAAAGAATGTTCCAGCATTTCCAGGAGGGGGTCTATAAGCACATCTTGAAATTCCCGATAAAATTCGCTCAGCCCATCAGGCCCTGGTGCCTTGCCTGACTGCAGGCTTTTTAGTGCTGATAGAGCCTCCTCTCTGGAGATGGGAGCATTTAATTAACATTTTTGGGAATCAGAGATGGTTGGAAGGGTTAGTCTGTCCAAAAAGGATGCCATCCTATCTGAGACACCTGGTGGTTGATCTGATTCATACAGCCTAGTGTAAAACTGCCTGAAGGTGTTGTTAATGTTTTTGTTATCAAAGTGTCGGGTGCCATTTTCATCCTGAATGGAAGGAATCACTTGAGGGTCCCTTTTAATTTTGGTCAGGTGAGATAGATACTTACTGGGTTTATCCCCATACTTATATAACCTTTGCTTTAAAAAGAGAAGAGCACTCTTAGCCTGTTGTGTTAGTAAAGTATCCAGAGCAGCCTGTGCTGCACATTTCCTTTGCAAGAGTAACGGGTCTGATGTAGAGCAAAGTGCATTTTTAATATCGTCCAGTTCTTTTTCAAGTTTTCGCTGTTGTCCCAACTGTTTTTTCTTTTTTGAAGCTGAGAAGGCTATAACTAAACCCCTAATATATGCTTTTGATGTCTCCCACAGCAAGGATGGGTTATTGGTAGATTGTGAGTTAATAGACAAAAATATCCTAAATTCTCTTTTTAGATAAGAAATGAATTTGTCATCCTTTAGGAGACGCGTGTCCAATCTCCAACGTTTACTATTTGGGGATTCTATGACAAGAGACAATTCAAGGAACATAATTGCATGGTCGCTAACCACAATATTGCCTATTGAGCAGGAGGATACAAATTGTAACACAGACTGGGGTACTAAAAAATAATCAATATGTGTGTGGCACTTATGAGGAGGGGAGTAAAAGGTGAATTCCCTATCAGATGGATGTAGCATACGCCATGTATCAACCAAGTTAATTTCCCCACAGGTCGACAAAAGGGCTCCGGCCTGGGTTGACAGAGGAGAATTTCGTGGGGGGTGTCTATCAAGTTGAGGATTAAATAGACAATTAAAATCACCTCCCACCAAGGCCAGTGGCGAAGATATTTCAGCAAATTCTGAAAATGCTTTAGTTAATAAGTCTGGGGAATAATTAGGTGGGCAATAGAGATTCATAATAGTAATTTCTTTGCCATTTAACACACCATTTATAATTACAAACCTTCCGTACTTGTCTTTTATACACTTTTTTAATTGAAATGGCAAATTCTTGTGTATCAATATCAACTCCCCTGCTGCTGGTGGTAAAAGAGGAAAAGTACGCCTGGCCAACCCAACTTTATTTAAGTTTGAGATGCTCGTTGTCTTCTAAGTGGGATTCCTGTAGTAGAGCCACATCAACCCTCTCCCTCCTCAACAAAGAGTAAACCTTCCTACGTTTCACATTACCTCTCAGACCCCTTACATTCCACGAGCAAAGTTTTAATTTGTAAGGTGGCATCTTTTCTTAGGCAGTTTATCCAAATATGTTGATATTATATACTGAATATAGAAGACCAATACTGAGCATGAACTAACACAAAACCAGAACAAATGGAACAAATACAGTAAAACACTATGCATGTTAAAAAAAAAAGGGGGGGGGGGGGCGCAAGAGAGAAAGAGAAAGGAAAAAAAAGGGTTAAATTAAGAGAAAAAAAAATGTGTTGGGATCTTTCCCCAGATTGAGAGGGGATTGCTGTTCTACAAGACCTCCACTAGGGGGGCAAACGTGTTTCTCACACTATGTAAACAGGAAAAAAAAACAAAGCAAGTGACATTAGCTAGTTGGCCAGGGCTCGCAGCAACACCCAATTAAACAAAAGTTTTAAACTTATTAGTCTTTGTATTTAAATAGTTACTTGTACAAAAACCATCAGTACTTCGACTGAATGAATATCAGCGATTCACTCGCCCCCCCCTTAGCATCCATGTCGAGAAAATCTGGTAGCCAGTGTTCAAAGAAGTCCAAAGAATTTTTACCCTCCACATCCTCTGACAGGTTGAAGATGCGGATATTTTTCCGTCGCCCTCTGTTTTCCAGATCGTCTACATGGTCGATGAGGTCCTCCACTTTTTTCTCCAGGGCTGTTATGCGATTACCTTGTGACTCGTTAGCTGTCTAGAGCTGTAGCACCCTGGCCTCTGCTTCATCCAAGCGGTCTTTAGTCTTCTTCAGCTCGGTAGTGTGAGAGAGGACTGTTTGAGCCCGAGGTTCAAGCTTTTCGTTGATAGCCGCCATTAGCTTGTTGGTCATCAAGTCCAACGCTTTAGCGAGACCAGGGTCAAGCTCTGCCTCGTCATCTTCTTCTTCATCATGCTCACCGCCATGATGAGCTAGCTCCGTTGGCTGTCGCGATTTATCTCTCTTTCGGCCCCGCATTGTTTGGTGTTCCTTCGACCAGAATAGTTCTAGAGTCATACTACTGCACTGGCATTATAAAGTGACAACGTGGTTTAAGAGAGAATGCAAAATTTAAAGGGTGTTGGCGGAGCTCCCGAAAAGCCAACCGCCTCCTAGGCCGTCATCACGTGACCCCCCGATGATCACTATTTTGATTGGTCAGAGTTTTTCTCTGATTATACCCTCTAGACTGGACCAAAACGTTTCGTTTTTTTTGCAAACATTTTATTTCAGTGGGTGCAATGGGAATGTGAAAAGGTTTTCAGGCAATATTGTAAAAAGTGCTGCACCTACCCCACCTTTAAATAAGGTTCATTACTGACTGATATAAAAAAATTAAGACTCCTTGAACTGATGGAAATACATGCATCAAAATTACAAACTGAAAAAGATTAACATTTAAAGGATTTTGGCTTGTGGTTCCATTTAAATTAATACCTTTAATTAAAATAAATGAGGTTCAGTAGTTTTTATTGTTTATTTTTTAATCTCATGGAAGCTTTAGATGAGAGGAATGAGGGAGAGGAGAGGGGAGCACGTTGTCATTAACTTCCGTTAGCTCATGTTAGCGTGATTTCAAAACTCCATGGAAGCGATTGTTATGTTGTAGGTGGCTGATCAGGTTTTACGTATTAAAGCTTGTGCTTCCCTCCTCGTAGAATTCACTCGGAGGATTCGTCACAAATAACCACCAAACTATCTTCTTCTGAAACTAACGAAGTTCCACGCCGCCATGTTTGTTGTGATCAGCGCTGTGCTGCAGGCTGCATTCAAGGTGTAACGTAAATTCCGACATTCCCTCGTTTGCTAGTTGTTCTTTTAGCCATTTCTATTTTTCTTTTTTTTTATGTGTAACATGTGGGAAAATACTGCGAATATCAATTAAAATCAGCAACTACTAAAATTATGAGTTAACGAGTTGTTTTCTGGCATGAGGGAGTATTCTTGATTTTCCTTATTGAGTAATTGTTTTTCTGATTATGCCGACGTTACTTGAACATAACATTCACTGCTGGTCATTCAAGACTCAGAGGGAGCGAGGCACTGCTGTGTTGACAAAAATATATATGTTATCGGGGCTATTCGTCATGATATGCAGTTATCGGGATGACGTCATAATTTCATGATATCGGCCCGATAGTTATCGGCACCCCTAATTTTTTCACCTTTATGGTCAAAAATGCAGGCGATGCACCATCGAGCATGGTCCCATCCATCAAAAGCAGTCTTCCTTATCAACTGTCCCGTGATTGGGCGTCAGACTTCCATCCTCTCAGCCTTCTCTGCCTGGAGGAGGCGGGGCCACAGAAGACGGGCCTTTAACCTTTCTGCGTGACGGTTTCTGCTCAACGGGACAGAGGTCTTTCCAGACCCAAAGCTGCCGGCGGCTCGTAAACCCTGGCGGCGGGACGCATTTTCCAGCTACTCCTCGGGCGAGATGCTGCAGCTCTCGCTGTCGTGAAAAAAGAAAAAAAAACAAAAAACAGTGACCGAGAAGAAGTAAAATTTACTGCGGCAGTAGATGTGTGATTACCCGCCAACGGGCCGGCGAGCGCCGCCGAAAGAAAGAGATTAATAAACCGAGAGGAGAGCGATGAAAGCCTGCAGTGTAATAAAGATAGCTAAGCAAATATTCTAAGCTCCCATTCAGCACTATTTTGATAGATTTAAAGCACAAAACCTCTGACTGATTCGTAATTTAACTTTATGGCTTTTAGTCTCTTATAGTTAGTTTTGATTTGCGAGGAGATGTCTTTGTGAGCTACGCCGGCGTGAAACGAGCTTCACATGAATTTCAGAGGAGCTGCTGTCAGGCCCAATCAGGCTCTGAGGCGGGAAAACCGTCGTGCTCCAGCACCGGATTACAGCACGTCGCAGGTAGATGATTTAAAAGAAAAAGAAAAAAAAAACACCTGACCCCAACCGAGGCCAAGCTAAACACCGCCGGAGAGAGGGCCCCCGGGGGCCAGTTGAGGTGAGCTTTCCATCGCTCCCCCATGGCGAGTGGTGCGACAACGTAAAGCAGGCGGTCTCGCGCTTTGACCTGCGCGACCCCCTGCAGGCCGGGTGATAATATTTCACGCCGCTAACCCGCAACCACCCCGCTGTCTACTCCGACGGAGCCGTTCCTCTTCCAGATCCCTCCGTTTTCTCCCAGGGAGGAGATTTCCTTTCCATTCCCGCGAGCGCTCAGATGATGTCATGCTCGCCGAGTTTCCACAGCTCCAAACAAGCCCGTTAACCTCAGCCCTGCCTCTCGCTACCACACATTCCTGCATTAAACTTTTTATTTTTTGTAAAAAAAAAAAAAAAGAAGTTTGACGAGTGGAAATGTCGCGCTGAGATAACGGCGACCTTTGGCCCCGCCGCGCTCTTATCTGCCTGGGGATGCTGGAAAATGCAGACAGGTGGGGTGATGAGTTTAAAGATAAAGGCGCGTCGTGCCTTTGTGCCTGACATGAACTTAATAATATTGTCATGACCTCGGAGCATTTATCTTTCCCTTCAACGTCTGCCACACAAAAGACTATTAGAGGCTGGATAACAGGAAGGAAAAGATGGAAAATCCAGTATGGCCCATATATTTATATATAAGAATAAAAGGGATTAACCGATGTCCATCTAGATTTGCTTCTCGTGCGTCTAATATACTGTAGTTCCTAAACTCTTTAACTGCGAGGAAACATTTCAGTCACATTGCAGAGGAGGAACAGAGCCGTGAAGAAAACCTTCCTGGCTTCTTTTTTATTTTTCTATTTTTAGGAAAACTTGGGGGGAGAAAAAAAAAGGGGGGGGGGCTCTCTTTTGCACTTTATATGTGACTTTCAGAGTTGATTAAAAAAAGATGTACCGCTGAAAAAAAAAAGGAGAAAAGGGTCTTTTCTCCAGCAGAAGACAGGTGCTGTGAAGCCTCCGGCTAAATTACCCAGAAAAATCTAAACTTTAGAGCAGCCATTCCCAAACTTCAGAATACCAAGGCCCAATTTGAAATGTATAAAAAATTTCCGCAGCCCACTGAAACCTTTAATCACAACTAGGGATGCATATTTTGGATTTCTTTAACCGACGCCCTTTAACGATTAATAACCGTTAACCAATAAGTCCGTGAGGGTTGGCTGCCATGATGTTGCGCATGTTGTCGTGGACGCATGCGGACACTTCCCCGTGTATACTCTCGTGACAATGTGTCACCGTCAGCTTGTCACAGAGATGCTGCCGTCACTTTTGATTTATACTAGCGCGGTCTCCGCTATGTTATTCCACGCCACAACGCAAGAGCGACAATCACGGACTAGCTAAACTTACTAAACGTTATCTCTTGCATTTTTCCACTTTCTCACCGTCTCGGCCGTATCCAGACCCACATTCATCGCTATCTCCCTCCATGAATTACTAGAATATGTGCTGTCTTTGTAGTGTGGAGAACCAGAATCGTACAGATGTGGGCACTTCCTCATTTTTTCGATGATGCGCTCTTTTCAATGCGGATGTAGAATTGACCAATCAGAAGCCTGTTGCACCTGTCGACACGCCCCCATGAGTTCATTGAATTACGTAGCTTAAAAACAAAATTGACTGTTAGAATTAATCGGTTAGAGTTACTGTTATCGGTTAACGGTTAGATGATTAACCATGTGCATCCCTAATCACAACTGTGATCAATATACAGGACAAGGAACCATGATCCGATATTAATGTAAGGGGTCAACAAATAAGGTGACACTTGTTATATAAAGTTAAGATGACAGTAGAATAACACTTAACTGGTTTGTTTTATTACTACTTAATGTTTTCAAATGACGTTAATATTTTACAGTAATTAAAAACATATTCAAAAAAGATTGAGGATTTAAAACATATTTGTTTAGTTTTAATGACCTCTCACGGCCCACCTGCAGTACCGCGATGGCCCACATGGGGGCCGCGGCCCACACTTTGGAAATCACTGCTTTAGAGGGAAAAAAAAAACCCAGCATGACCGCTCATTTTAAAACGACGCCTCAGCTAAAGAGGAACAACGCAGACCTCGTAAGGCCATCTGGAGGTCAAACTGGGGTTGCCGATCCTTCCTGGAAAGTTCATGCCAAGATCACCGGCCCTGGTCAGCACTAGGGCTGTAGCGATACACTAATCCCATAATACAATGCACGATATTCGGCTCATGATTCGATATATATCGATATTCATCTTACAATACATTTACATCATTTTCTGAAAGATTTTAAAGGGACAAAGTGATTTTGGTGACATCTTGTGAGTGTTACAATGACTTTGTTTGAATTAATTGAACTGAAAGCATCAATTAGCATCAGCTTGCAAATCCTGGACAACATGAATGAAAGATTTGTTGAGAAAAATAGTTTCATTTATTTAAACAGTGCAAATTGTTTCTTGCAAGCTTTTAAAGGTGGGACACGGGGGTTTAGAAAGAAGCTTAGAATATCGATACGGCTGAAAAATCGATAAAATATCGATATATATATCGCAGAATCGATAAAATCGCTCAGCTCTAGTCAGGGTTATAATAGTTTTGGATTTTCCATTTGTTTTAGTTTCTATTTAGTTTTTAGTTTAGTTTTTCCAAATTCAGTTAGTTTTAATTCGTTTTCATTTTGAAATGCTTAGTTTTAGTTTAGTTTTTATTAGTTTCAGTGTTAGTTTTAGTTTTATTTAGTAAATTAGGGTTGTAATTTTGGTTGGACTGAAGCACTGAACTTTTTGAAGGCTATCGAATCACAGTCGTGTTTACATTCTGGTCTCAATAAACATATTTATCAATGCATCTTCCCTCTTGTGGTGTTCCTGCGTATTTACTGACCAGCAGCTATCTGGTCTCCATGGAAACAGTCCATTATAGTTGCTGTTTTCTCCCGTTCCTTCCCAACGCTGACTGTCCTGCAGCTTTAGCTTCTCTTTCGAGGGGGCTAGCTTAGGCTAGCTTATTCAGCTAGTCTTGGTTAGCTTTCTTTCCAGGGGGCTAGCTTAGGCTAGCTTATTCAGCTAGTCTTGGTTAGCTTTCTTTCCGGGGGCTAGCTTAGGCTAGCTTATTCAGCTAGTCTTGGTTAGCTTTCTTTCCAGGGGGCTAGCTTAGGCTAGCTTATTCAGCTAGTCTTGGTTAGCTTTCTTTCCAGGGGGCTAGCTTAGGCTAGCTTATTCAGCTAGTCTTGGTTAGCCTTCTTTCCAGGGGGCTAGCTTAGGCTAGCTTATCCAGCTAGTCTTGGTTAGCCTTCTTGTATGAGCTTTTCAAATAGACTTTCAGATTTGTGGGTTTTTTTTCTCCTTGAGAAGTATTCCACACATTGTATCACCTGCTTCTACAACAAGACACTTATTTTTATCGTTAACACAGTCATAGTCAAAGAAATCCCAAATAGGACTGAGACGCTTTCTCCCAACTTTTGCCGCAGCCATCACTGCTGATCACTTTTTTTTGCGGTTGTTGTTTTATGGCGGAGCTAAATTAATAGATTTCAAATGTTTGAGGAAAAAAAAAATTACAAACACGAAAACGAAGGACATTCTTGACATTATTAATTAATTTTAGTTTGTTTTATAAACACATATTACAGTTTCAGTTAGTTATCGTTTTTTTTTTAAAACTCTCGTTTTTGTTTTATATCAGTTAATGAAAATGTTTTTTCAATTCTAGTTTTCGTTATTTCGTTCGTTTTCATTAACGATAACCTTGGAGTGCGTGTGACCTCAGGGAGTTCACGGAAGCGAGAAGAGGCCGACCAAGCCGCTCGTTCTGAAAAGACGCCGGGACGAAGGTTCTTCCCTCGACGGGAACGCGGCGGCGGAGCCGAGGTCTGTGAAGCTGTCATTGACGAATAACAAGACTCCTCGAGCCGTTCGGCCCCTGAGGCCATAAATTTAACATTTGGTGAAAACCAAAAAGGAGTTCAGCATCAGAAGCACCTCGTAGCAACTGTCAAGCGCGGTGCTGGCGAGGGTTCGGGGTCGCTCTGCAGCCGCGGGAAACTGGCCTCGCACCAGCAAAACTAGTTGAGAGGCTGAAAGAGACCAGACGTCATCACCTGAGGAGGGTGAGGGAGGAAGGATCAAGCAGACAGGACGCTCGGCCCTGGGGAGGATCTATCGCAGTCATCATCGTCAAGCTGGAAGCATCGAACGAGCGAGGTGGCGTGTAAATGGCGAGGCGTCGTGCTGATGAAGCATGGACTGACGTTTCCACCTCCCTTATGGCGTAACTTTCACTCCAGCTGTCAACGCTTGGCTACAAAACGGCATCTTTCCAAGAGCTGAAACCACTGAACATCATTAGCTCATTAGCTGATCAATATTAGATTGAGATTAATATAAGATTAAATGCCCTAATTTGCTGATTGATACCAGCAGCTGTACATTATGGGTTATTGCACCTGAGAAGGTTAACAGAAAGATGGATATAAACTTCCTTGGTTTCGCAGAAATGTTTAAATGCTTGCCTGAGGTGGTTTTGCTTGAAAGTACATTACGGTCATGATGGAAGCTGGAACCACATGATCATGACCAGGGGTGGGGGCGGGACCGCGGGTCAGCCGGTAAACAGACAGCCTTGCACCCTAAGATGCTTAAACCCCTGCAGGTGAGGCGACACCTCAAACCCAAAAGAGGCCACTTCACCTCAGACTTGGAGGTGCTGATGCTCCGACAGGACCACATCATCTGCAAAAAGCAGAGCCGGGATCCCGAAACTAACAAACCGGACACCCCCTACCCTCCACCCTCACCCCCACCCAAATCAGTTTCTTTAGAAACTCCAGATATAGCATTATATACCACAATTATATATATATAAATATTATGGCTGAGCAAGGATTAAAATTTAAAATCGCGATTAGTCGCATTATTTCCCTGATTAATCATTATTAATCGCATTGTATACGTAGAATAAAATAATGAATCCAAAAGTAGTGTAAAATGCACTTTTATTTAAATGTTCTGCTGCCATATGAACTAAAGTGTCATAACATTTGTTGTTTAAACACTTTTAACATCATCAAATCAAAATCAAATCAAAAACTTTTAACGGGGAGTTCAACTTGTCAGTTGTTACGAAAAATCTTGTTTCTGTTAAATCCTCCGTCTGGGAGAATTTGAAAATGAAAATGTCCATGTTAAAGTTCAGTAACTTTACCAATCCGTGTATCATACATTCTTTCCATTTTCAATTGTCAATCAGAAATTGAAAAAAAAAATTAAAGAGTGACATTTTATTACGTTTTTCATTTTTTAATCTAACACACACAAAAAAAAAACAGAAAAAAAATGCCTGTTTTTTTTTATATTTTTATTTTAGACTTGGATCAAAAATACAAAATTAAAAAACGGGCCACAGAACTGAATTTGTTTTATAATGGAGGACTGGACTTTCTGTTGTCATCACACATCTGTGCCACTAGATGGAGCTGCACTGCAGTAACCAGCTAGAGAACAGCAGGACAGTGAACACATGGAGCAGATCTGATGGAATATGGAGGAATGACGACAAAGTTTTTTTCTTGCAGACCAGAATTTTCTTTTCCAGTCAGAATTGTTAATATTGCTACCTGAGTTGCTACCTGAACTGTAAAGTTCACAGATTTTTACCGTTCTCCATGTCTGTTTTAGCTTTACCACATGTTTACCTGCCAATTATCTTCCGGTTCTGCAGCAGCCAGTAATAAACTTTTCAAAACAAAAGCATGTGAGCAACATGCATTAACGTGCGATAAAATAAATGTCAGCGTTAAAAAATTAATGAGTTCACGCGATAGGCCTAATAAATATATGTATGTATGTATATATATATATATATATATATATATATATATATATATATATATATATATATATATATATATATATATATACCACACACACATATATATGTACTGTGTTTGGCAGGAAGGTCCCCTATTATAATCCTGGTCATGGTTTCTTCCCTCTTTAAGGGGAGTTTTTCCTCGCCACTGTTTAACTTGAAGGTTTTTCTTCTGCTGGGGTTTTTTTTTTTTTCTTGCCATCATTACTTTAAATGAGATTTAAATGAAATTATATAAGTTATAGTTAATAATATTTGATCTGGGTCTCTGAAAAGCGCCTGGAGACCACTTGTGTCGTAACAGACAGATAAAGGTAAACTTAACTGCATGACTAAGGCAGCTGTTTCTGTTTTCTTCCTCCAGGTTTTGTTCAAGGTGAACAAACACCTTTCTGTTCTGGAGAAACTCATCTTGTCTGCTCCAAACCTGGTCGAACAGCTTTCAGACCCTGACGGAGGTTGCGTGGCTCGTACGCTTCAGTCGTTTGTCGGTTTAGCGGCGCTGCTCATCTTCTGAAGAGCTGGGATATAGCCCAGCGTACAACCTCTGATATCAAGATCCAGATCTTGGATTTGTTTGTTCAGGCTTGGCCCCACATTGTTCCCATTTTCAACCAACCAAACAGCAAATGAGAAAATGATTGCCTGATTAAATAACAGCAAAAACAACCCACCGTAACGCATCGAGGTAATTAAAGAGGCGAAACTGCTCGTGTTTATAACCGTAACTGTTTTGTAAAAAGGTCAGATTGTTAATCAGAGTTTCTGACGCTAATATGGGAAGGAGATGGACCTTTTCGTTTACATTTTGCTTCGTCTGGTCTCGTCAGGGACTGTGTTGTGTTTTTCTGTTGCTCGAGGAGAAATAAGACCTGATCGCTAGTTTCAGCAATCGAACCCGCGATTTAACTCTAACCCTAACCCCTAACTCTAACCCATTTATGTCCAGGGCTGAATTAACCCTAATCTACCTGCCAAATGCGTTGCCATGTCTTTTGGTGATCCTTCCTTCTCTTTTAGGACTCGTTGGAGCGACGCTGACAACGCCTCGTTAGTCCCCGGCTGTGTTTCTTCAGAGCGCTGACGTTGGGTCAAGGTTTGATGTGAGTCTTGCTTATTGTGAGGCAGTTTCTTCATACGGGGTTTATCCCTTGAAGCTTTGTGCCTCCAGCTCGTTCAAAAAACTGCACCCAGGAGCATTTTTTTTTAACCCTTACCCCTAACCCCTAACCCTGTTTTTTTCAACCCTAAACCTAACCCCTAACCCTAACCCCGTTTTTTTCAACCCTAACCCTAACCTAACCCCTAACCCTAACCCTAACCCCTAACCCCGAAACCTAACCCCTAACCCTGTTTTTTTTCAACCCTAACCTTAACCCCTAACCACTAACCCTAACCCCGAAACCTAACCCCTAACCACTAACCCTGTTTTTTTCAACCCTAACCTTAACCCCTAACCACTAACCCTAACCCCTAACCCTAACCACTAACCCTGTTTTTTTCAACCCTAACCCTAACCTAACCCCTAACCCTAAACCTAACCCCTAACCTAACCCTGTTTTTTCAACCCTAACCCTTACCCCTAACCCCGAAACCTAACCCCAACCTAACTCCTCACCCTAACCCCTACCCTAACCCCTAACCCTGTTTTTTTCAACCCTAACCCTAACCTAACCCCTAACCCTAAACCCCTAACCCTAACCCCTAACCCCTCACCCTAACCCTAACCCCTCACCCTAACCCCTAACCACTAACCCTGTTTTTTTCAACCCTAATCCTAACCCCTAACCCTGTTTTTTTTCAACCCTAACCTTAACCCCTAACCACTAACCCTAACCCCTAACCCTAACCCCTAACCCCTAACCACTAACCCTGTTTTTTTCAACCCTAACCCTAACCTAACCCCTAACCCTAAACCCCTCACCCTAACCCCTCACCCTAACCCCTCACCCTAACCCCTAACCCTGTTTTTTTAACCCTAACCCCTAACCCTAAACCCCTAACCCTAACCCCTCACCCTAACCCTAACCCCTAACCCCTCACCCTAACCCCTAACCCCTAACCACTAACCCTGTTTTTTTCAACCCTAATCCTAACCCCTAACCCTGTTTTTTTTCAACCCTAACCTTAACCCCTAACCACTAACCCTAACCCCTAACCCTAACCACTAACCCACTGCAAGGCCTGAACAACTCTGGAGCTTCTTCGTCTTTTTGCAGCTTCATTGTTTTTCTGAGGATAAAAAAAACCTAATGCTTCTCGTATCCTGATAACTCTGTAGAGGACTGCAGATCCACACCGGGACCCAGCCTAGAACCGTCAGACTCCCTCTACTCGTCAGACGCTCACGGGTCCGAGCCTGTCAAGCTGCAAATACCAGCGCTGTTAGTTTACTGTGCACATCGGACCCTCTAATGTCAAGCTGCAGCTGCTCGGCGGTTCGCCGCTCACAGCGTTCTCACTAAACCGCTGCAAGGTTTTTTGACTGCATCAGCATTTTAGACTCAAATACGAGGGAAAAGGAAAAAAGAGAGGACGTCGAGATTTTTCCCTTTAACCCCTCCGACGGCTGAGACGACGGACTGTGAGCTCCAGAGATGAAACAAACATGGAAATAAAAGCCACGCCGTCACGTACCAAGAGGGAGATTTACGGCAAACACACCTGCAGAGACTTTTACACTTTGTCTCACAGCAGCAAAAAAAGAAAAAAAATATTAATGCATCTAATGCAAAAAAAAAATTATATATATACATATAGAGAATATATAGTATATATATATATATATATATATATATATATATATATATATATATATATATATATATATATATTTTATATCTAGGGGTGCACGATAACTATCGGGCTGATAACAGGAAATTATGACATCATTCCAATAACTCATATCACAACGAATAGCCCCGATAACATATATATTTTTGTCAACACAGCAGTGCCTCGCTCCCTCTGAGCCTTGAATGACCAGCAGTGAATGTTATGTTTAAGTGATGTCGGCGTAATCAGAAAAATGATTACTCAATAAGGAAAATCAAGAATACCCCCTCATGCCAGAAAACAACTCGTTAACTCGGTCATAATTTTGCTATTGCTGACTTGAACTGATATTCGCAGTATTCTCCCACATGTTACACATAAAAAATTTGTAACATAACAATAACAAACATGGCGGCGTGGAACTTCGTTAAAGTTTCAGAAGAAGATAGTTTGGTGGTTATTTGTGAAGAATCCTCCGAGTGAATTCTACGAGGAGGGAAGCACAAGCTTTAATACGTAAAACCTGATCAGCCACCTACAACATAACAATCGCTTCCATAGAGTTTTGAAAAGGCGCTTACGTGAGCTAACGGAAGCTAATGCTAACATTCGCAAGCCAGCAGCAGTCTCCCCTCTCCCTCATTCCTCTCATCTAAAGTTTCCATGAGATTAAAAAATAAAAACTACTGAACCTCATTTAATTTAATTAAAGGTATTAATTTAAATGGAACCACAAGCCAAAATCCTTTAAATGTTAATCTTTTTCAGTTTGTAATTCTGATGCATGTATTTCCATCAGTTCAAGGAGCCTTTATTTTTTATATCAGTCACTAATGAACCTTATTTAAGTTAATGTGAGATATCAAATAGGTTTGTTTGATAGCTTTATGAAAATGTTTGAGAGGCTTGACAATAGTTTTCATTGGAAAAAATAAATATCTGTCAATTTAAAGACTCCAAACTATTTTTGATTTTGTTCATAGTATTGATGTAATGATCTTAGGTATATGTGTGTGTTATCGGTTATCGGTATCGGCCTTTAGGAGCTGAAAGTTATCAGTTATTGGTTTTAAAAAACAGTTATCGTTCATCCCTACATACATTTATCTTTGATGGTGAACATGGATGGAGTCAAAAGTAGTTTTGCAACACCAACTTGAGCTTTTCTATTTGTCATTTCGAGGTCATTCTTGTTTTTGTGTGTCGATCTGTTAAGAATTCGTGTTTGAGTCATTACCCCCGCCCACCAGGAAGCCTCCAGGATTTCGATCAATCAGAAAACAACCCAGCCTTTTCTTTTTTTTTTTAGCTGGGCGTGAAGCTGCTCCAGATGTGCTATTGATCTCCTATTGATCTATTATTATGATCTTATTATGATATATGAGCTCTTAATTTCACGCCACTTTCATTAAAAATTTAGATGCACTACGTGTTGACTGAAACTGCACTCAGGAGTTTTACTGGTAACAGGAAGTCGTCACAGTTGACAAAAGCACCTAAAATATTTGCTGTGGTTTGAAGTCCATCACTTCTGAAAATCGTCTTGATGTCTCGTTAATGGTGAGATACTGTTACCGTGTGGGTGATGACAAAATGCATTGTGGGAGATGTAGTTTATTGTCAATATGCGCTTTAAAGCGGTGTAAGCTTATTTTAAGCCAATAATGCACAAGCTCTCGAGGGGCCACATAAAATGATGTGGCGGGCCACATTTGGCCCGCGGGACTCGTGTTTGACACACGTGTCCTGCAGCAACAACAACAAATCTACACACAATAAGATGTGTAAAGTTGCTCGGGCAGGTTTCGACCTCAGCGAAGCCTCCGCCGCGCTGCGACCAGCGTCGTCTATCTAAAGCGGCGAGGCCCTCATCCTTCATCCTTTATCGTTCATGTGAGCGGCACAGACGTGGGTTTGGGCGGCGAGTGGGCGGCTGGTTTACAGGTCAAGCCTGCAGCTTTACAAGGGAAATATCCAGAGCCACTATAAATACCACTGTGAGCTTTAAGGGTGCCGTATATCACACCACCGCTTTTGAAAGACCACAAACCGACTTAGTTTTTGTAGTTTTCCTTTTTGGACCCCCCCCCCCCCCCCCCCCAAAAAAAAAAAAAAAAATCTACAGTGAGCCAGAATATAATTAAATGTGAATCCCCCCCCCCTCCATTTCTACAGACTGTTAATTGATTGGCCCGACTTCAAAACACCCGAGCTGCACCCCCTCCACCCCCACCCTCCTCCCTCCATGCGTCGGACCCATATATCACAGGAGCTAAAGTCTGGGGGTGGTTTCACCGTTTTCCTTCACCCCCCCTCCCCCGGTTCTCCTGAACAAAAGGCACAAATATGTCGGGAACCATTTCAGGAAAACTGAGTGTTTTCAATGAGCCCCACCTGCAGGTGGCACCGCTCAGCCAAACCCGACGGTTCCAGGCTTAACGATTTACTTTAAGGAAACGCCGCCAAAGTGACGTACGCGTCTCACCTGCTCCCGGGTCGACTGGTCACGCCCTCCTTTAGAAATTATAATTGATTGGGCTTTATGGTGAGAAAACGAAACGGTGGGAATTGAGTTGTCATTTTAACACCTGAGCGGCGCAGATGTGGAGTCGACGGGACATCAAAGCCAAAATCTCACATGCAAATCTCATCAGCCCGGACGACCCTAATTGGTTCCAGAGGCGCCGACTCTCGTTCACACCAGCTGAGGCGGCGAGCTGCAGGGGCGGGCAGAAAGAGCAGGACCAGAAGAAAAAAAAAGAGAGGTGGTTGGAGCAAAAGAGAGCAAGTAATGAGGGGTCAGCCTCCATCTACGGCGGAGCTGCCAGAGCCGGGGGGGGGGGGGGGGGGGGGGGGGGGGGGGGGGGGGGGGGGGGGGGGGGGCGCCAATTTTATGGTCAATTGCGCGACGCATCTGGACTCGGAGATCACAGAGCTGCGGGGCAGGACTTAGCACCCGGCTCAAACACAGAACCGGACGGACCACACAACGCACCCAACCACAGACGAGCTGCAAAGAAACGCGACGCTGTCAGGGAACCTCTCAGCTCGTCCCGACGTGAAGATGAGATCGTTTCACCGTTGCTCCTGATAACGGGAAACCGGTCGATTTCAGCGACAGCTGAAGGCGAAGCGCTGCATTGGAAATCACAGCGGACGTATCGCATCAAACTGTTTGTAAAGGGGTGCATGATAACTATCGGGCCAATAACAGGAAATTATGACGTCATCCCGATAACTCCGATGTCACGACAAATAGCCCCAATAACATATAAACATATTTATAACACAGCAGGGCCTCGCTCCCTCTGAGTCTTAAATGACCGGCAGTGAATGTTATGTTCAAGTGACGTCGGCATAATCAGAAAAATGATTTCTCAATCAAGAAAATCAAGAATACCCCCTCATGCCAGAAAACAACTTAAGTCGGTCATTATTTTAGTAGCTTCTAATTTGAATTGATATTTGCAGTATTTTCCCTCATTTTACACATAAAAGAAAAAAATAGAAAAGGCTGAAAGAACGACTAGTAAACGAGGGAACATTGAAATTTACGTTACACCTTGAATGCAGCCTGCAGCACAGCGTACTGATCACAACAAACATGGCGGCGTGGAACTTTGTTAAAGTTTCAGAAGAAGATAGTTTGGTGGTTATTTGTGACGAATCCTCCGAGTGAATTCTACAAGGAGGGAAGCACAAGCTTTAATACGTAAAACCTGATCAGCCACCTACAACATAACAATCGCTTCCATGGAGTTTTGAAATCATGCTAATGTGAGCTAACTGAAGCTAATGCTAACATTCGCAAGCCAGCAGCAGTCTCCCCTCCCCTGTCCTCTCCCTCATTCCTCTCATCTAAAGCTTCCATGAGATTAAAAAATAAAAAACAACTGAACCTCATTTACTTTAAATAAAGGTATTAATTTAAATGGAACCACATGTAATGATCTTAGGTATATGTGTGTGTTATCAGTTATCGTAACGGCCTTTAGGAGCTGAAAGTTATCGGTTATCTGTATCAGTTTTAAAAAACAGTTATCGTGTTCCTAGTTTTGTAGGTCGGTTCGATTCTCTCGCCAGCTTGTCATCATGTTTTCTTATGAATGTTAGATGTTATACGTTTAAAAAAAAAGGTTCCAAATGAAGGTCAGTTGATGTGATTGGAAGCATTAGAGCCGACGTGTTTCCATAAACTCTGAACTTCTCCTTTTTTAGTCTCAGGAAGTACAAAAAAACAGGAGCAAAAAAAAAAATAAAAAATGGAAAGCTGAACGTCTACGTTGCCTGCAGATGAAGATCATTATATGTGATCAAAAGCTTGTACGGACACTAAACAGAACATGAGGTGCGACTTCGCTGCCAGACCCTAAATCCCGCCTGTGGGCCGCCGTGCTCTCACTGCAGCAGCGCTGCTTAAGTTCACTTCAATCATGGCGCTGCTGCAGAGCCTCTTTACTGGAGGAACCGTCGTCACGTCCAGCAGCCACGCCGGGACCGCCGACATCTGCAGCTGAAGCGACGGCCTCACTGTCCATGCTTGATGCTGGTCACCGTTACTTTTTCAAACGTTTCCAAAACCGATCTTCCTGAAACTGATAATTCATGGAAATAGCTATTTGGTTTTGCTCATTCTGCTGCGTTTCCTGAAAGCAGGACACACAAGGCTGCAGCGCCGATTTCCTCCAGAGGAGGGCAGCGCAACGACGCCGCTCTGATCAAAACCGCTAACATCGCCTGTAAAAGCTTTGAATCAGCACCCACAGACGTCCCGTCAAGTCCGTTTGCATCACGCTGGAAATCTGAAATGATTCTGTCCGTGCAGTAAAATGCACGCTCGCTTCTACATCCTCATCTTAACATATTTTCGCTTTGCGACGCGCAGGGAAAGCTTGGCGCCTGCAGCTGTCCGTGCACACAGATGCAGAAGCCGGCTAAAGGGAAAGCCAGTTTGAGCCGCTGAACGATACAGCTGTCAACACTTACAGGGGAAACTCCCTCGATTTTACACATCCAGATCCGTTTGCAGATTCTGAGGAGCACAGCGACGCATGGAAAAATGCAATATGAAGCCTCCTGTGTGTCTGTGGGAGAAGCGTGAAGCCTGATAGATTGAGTAAGCAGCAGTTCGACCCTGTAACTCAATCCTGCCTGAAGCCAGGGGTTCGAGCCCAACATAACGTACTTATTTATTCCTGCTCAACTACCTGAGCACCTCCTACTCGTCTTACCTCTGTGGGAACGGCGAGTGAGGGCAGGGGGGGCGTCACATGGTTGTACCGCTGCATTATCACCAGAGCGACAACGGAGCAGCTCCAGGAAGGCAGACGTCGGCCTGAAAACACGGAAACATCGAGCATCAACACTGATGTGAAAAAAGCTAGTTGCCTCTCTGGAGTAACAAGAAAAAAACAAAAATGAATGAACTGGGTTTCAAAAGAGATTAAGAAAAGAACAAAAACCATTCATCAGGTAGATCAAACTGTCCCGTCTCCTGGACGGCACTGAGCGTTTTTCTTAATGCTTGGTATCGTAGATCCAACCAGCTGTTAGAAATGTTCCTCAGAGGTTCTGGTCTGTGTTGACGTGACAGCACCACCAGTTACATCCATGATGAGAACCTCCAGTTCCTCCAGAGCTGCTCTGCTGGACTGAGATCTGGAGACTGTGGAGGACACTGGACCATCTCCAACCACTCTGTCCATCCTCCTCTGACCTCTGACATAGGGATGCACGATAACTGTTTTTTAAAACCGATACCGATAACCGATAACACACACATATACCTAAGATCATTACATCAATACTATGAACAAAATCAAAAATAGTTTGGACTCTTTAAATGAACAAATATTTATTTTTTCCAATGAAAAACTATTGGCAAGCCTCTCAAACATTTTCATAAAGCTATCAAACAAACCTATTTGATATCTCACATTAACTTAAATAAGGTTCATTAGTGACTGATATAAAAAATAAAGGCTCCTTGAACTGATGGAAATACATGCATCAGAATTACAAACTGAAAAAGATTAACATTTAAAGAATTTTGACTTGTGGTTCCATTTAAATTAATACCTTTAATTAAAGTAAATGAGGTTAGTGATTTTTTGTTTTTTTATCTCATGGAAGCTTTAGATGAGAAGAGGGGAGGGGAGACTGCTGCTGGCTTGCGCACGTTAGCATTAGCTTAGCATTAGCGATTTCATAACTCCATGGAAGCGATTGTTATGTTGTAGGTGGCTGATCAGGTTTTACGTATTAAAGCTTGTGCTTCCCTCCTCGTAGAATTCATTCGGAGGATTCGTCACAAATAACCACCAAACTATCTTCTTCTGAAACTTTAACGAAGTTCCACACCACCATGTTTGTTGTGATCAGCACTGTGCTGCAGGCTGCATTCAAGGTGTAACGTAAATTCCCATGTTCCCTCGTTTGCTAGTCGTGCTTTCAGCCTTTTCTATTTTTTTTTTTATGTGTAACATGAGGAGAAATACTGCGAATATCAATTCAAGTCAGCAACTACTAAAATTATAATAGTTATGTTATCTGGGCTATTCGTCGTAATATTGGAGTTATCGGAATGACGTCATAATTTTCTGTTATCGGCCCGATAGTTATCGTGCACCGCTAGTTTGTCTCGTTATCTCCGTCTCTCTTTTCATCCCTGTTAAATATTTTTCCGTGGGTTCCGAGGGTTTGTTCTCTTCACGTCTCCTGCTCTGTGCTGTGTGCGCATGTCCATGCAAAAAACAAAAAACAGACACTATATAGTATTAGCTATATAGTGTCTGTTTTTTGTTTTTTGCATGTCCATGCAAAAAACAAAAAACAGACACTATATAGCTAATACTCCCTGCACACATTGTAACAATGAGAGCACCACTGCCCCCTACTGGAGTATATGTGCGATAACACTTTATTCCAGTACTAAAAAAAAAAACAAAACAAAAGTATGATCCCTGAGGTCACACGCACTCCAAGGTTATTGTTAACGAAAACGAATGAAATAACAAAAACTAAAATTAAAACAACATTTTTGTTAACGGATATAAAATAAAAACAAGAGTTTTAAAAAAAACAATAACTGAAACTGTATTATGTGTTTATAAAACGAACTAAAATTAACTATAATAATGTCAAGAACGTCCTTCTTTTTCGTGTTTGTAATTTTTTTTCTGATAAACGTTTGAAATCTATTAACTTCACTCCGTCATACAACAATATCAACCGCAAAAAAAAAAAAAAAAGTGATCAGCAGTGATGGCTGCGGCGAAAGTTGGGAGAAAGCGTCTCAGTCCTATTTGGGATTTTTTTGACTATGACTGTGTTACGATAAAAATAAGTGCCTTGTTGTAGAAGCAGGTGATACAATGTGTGGAATACTTCTGAAGGAGAAAAAAACCCACGAATCTGAAAGTCCATTTGAAAAGCTCACACAAGAAGGCTAACCAAGACTAGCTGGATAAGCTAGCCTAAGCTAGCCCCCTGGAAAGAGAAGCTACAGCTGCAGGCCAGTCAGCGTTGGGAAGGAACAGGAGAAAACAGCAACTATAATGGACTGTTTCCACCGGAGACCAGATAGCTGCTGGTCAGTAAATACGCAGGAACACCACAAGAGGGAAGATGCATTGATAAATATGTTTATTGTGACCAGAATGTAAACACGACTATGTGATTCGATAGCCTTCAAAAAGTTTAGTGCTTCACTCCAACCAAAATTACAACCCTAATTTACAAAATATAACTAAAACTAACACTGAAACTAATAAAAACTAAACTAAAACTAAGTATTTCATAACAAAAACAAGTAAAAACTAGCAAAAATGCTCTAAAAATGAATTAAAACTAACTGAATTTGAAAAACTAAAAAAAAACTAAAACTAATGGAAAATCCAAAACTATTATAACCCTGACCAATCCCCCCTGGCATCGCACCCTCTTCTTCCTCTCTGGCTCTGGAGGGGGTATTTGACGTACCAGAGTTCAGAGGTGTTGCGCCGGCTGCATCGAAGCACGACGTGTCCTGAGATCCTTAAACGCTCGGACCCTCCGGTTCGTTTTTTGAGACAAAAAGCCAAACAACGTGTGATTCCAGCTTGTCTAATTTGAGAACTTGCTCCTCTTTTTTTCCTCTCTCCCCTGACAGAAAAGTCAGACTGGATTCAAAACCAACAGTGAACTTGGAGCACGACTGGCGGAACAATAAAAACACATTTTGATTGCTGTTATTGAGTCTGAACGGTGAGAACGAGACAAGACAGAAAATTTGTAAAGGACAGAAAAACAAATGAAAACAAAAAAATGACAGATCATCTTAATAATTAACTGATGATGTGCTGAAGATTTATCTTTATGGCTGGGCAACGATTAAAATTTTTTAATTGTGATTAATCGCGTTATTTCCCTCATTAATCACGATTAATTGCATTGTATACGCAAAATCAAATAATGAATTTAAAAGTAGTGTAAAATGCACTTCTATTAAAATGTTCTGCTGCCATATGAACTAAAGTGCCATAACTTAACACTTTAAACATCAGCACTTGTCAGTTACACATATTTAGTGTAACACTCATCTTAAAAAATGTCAAATAGAATAAAGCTTATTGCTACTGCCAGGGCATTAATGTCATCCTGTTTTTTATAAAAAATTTAAAATAAAGTCTACAAACAAAATCCAACAAATGATTGTGTCTCAGCACAATCAGAACATTAAAACAGGTAATTTCTGAGGTAACAGCAGAAACTTTTAACAGGGAGTTCAACTTGTCAGTTGTTACAAATAACCTTGTTTCTGTTGAATCCTCCGTCTGGGAGAACTTTAAAATGAAAACGTCCATGTTGAAGTTCAATAACTTTATCAATACGTGTATCATTCATTCTTTCCATTTTCAATTGTCAATCAAAAATTAAAAAAATTAAAGTGACATTTTATAACGTTTTTCATTTTTTAATCTAACACAAAAAACGAAAAAATGCCTGTTTTTTTTTTTTTTTTTATATATTTCAATTTTAGACTTGGATCAAAAGTACAAAATGAAAAACCAGGCCACAGAACTGAATTTGTTTTATAATGGAGGACTGGACTTTCTGTTGTCATTACACATCTGTGCCACTAGATGGAGCCAGCTAGAGAACAGCAGGACAGTGAACACATGGAGCAGATCTGATGGAACATGGAGGAATGACCCCAAAGTTTTGTTGCAGTCCAGAATAGTTTTTTTTCAGACAGAACTGTTAATATTGCTACCTGAGTTGCTACCTGAACTGTAAAGTTCACGGATTTTTACCGTTCTCCATGTCTGTTTTAGCTTTTCCGCATGTTTCCTGCCAATTGTTTTCTGGTTCCACAGTAGCCAGTAACAGCCTTTTCAAAAGAAAAGCATGTGAGCAACATGCGTTAACGTGCAATAAAATAAATGCCAGCGTTAATAAATCAATGATTTAACGCGATAATAACGTGTTAACTTGCCCAGGCCAAATAAATATATATATGTATATATGTACTGTGTTTGGTAGGAAGGTCCCCTATTATAATCCTGTTTCATGGTTTCTTCCCTCTTTAAGGGGAGTTTTTCCTCGCCACTGTTAGGATTGAATGTTTTTCTTCTGCTGGGGGAGTTTTTTTTTTTTTTTTTTTTTTTTTACGCGTTAACTTGCCCAACCCTAATTATCTTGTAATGTTTTGGGGGGTTTTGGCCCCGAACCCAGATATACGCTCAGAGCCAAACCAGATGTTTCATACCTTTGGTCGATGAGGAAACCCAGCGAGGTGAGGGTGAGCAGGACGTAGCTCATCATTCCCAGAATGGTTAACTCCGACAGCATCTAGGACAGAGAAACATGTTTTTGGGGGGGATACATTAGAATCAAAACCTCAAATCAATACCTGGCCGGTCAGGTTACCATCACGGGGGACCTGACAGGGAGAGCGACTGTTTACTCGACGGCGCCAACCCAAACACGCCTGACCTTCGGAGTAAGAGCACTGGCACGCCCACAGCACCGTGGCGGACGGACTCTACCTCTCACTTATACGCCGACGTGCCCGGGTTTACGCGGGCGCTCTAATCATCCCAGATGGGTCCTGACAGAAGACCTGACCGCAGATGAGGAGGCTGCAGCTCAATTCCCCTAAAAGGAGCCAAAACAACCAACATCGCCGCTCAAACTCCCCCCATTCCCCCCCGGCTGTTTCCAAGCTGCACGAACGGACGCGCACAAACACACCAAGCGGAGGATTAGTTTGTGTTGTTCAAGCTAAAGCCTTGGCTGAGGGCAGCAGCTGGAAGCCGGGGGTCTCCTGAGGATGCCGCGGACTGTCAGCCCGGGTTTAAATTTCCCCGACACTCAATACAGAGCCTCACAGCCAAATCTCCCTGACTCCCACGCCCGGGGGGGGGGGGGGGGGGGGGGCGGAGATACTCTATACGGCCGACGCCGAATTACACGATCGACAGGATGCAATAAAGCAGTCCTTTCATTACGTTTGCCCCGACAACGGCGATCTGTAAGATCGATGTTACCCGAGATGCCGCGTGGGAACGCACACGAGGAGGCGATACGATCGCCGGCCCGACCGGTCGGACGGAGGGAACGAGATTCGGCTGAGCTGTGAAAGTTCATTAAAATGAATCACTGCCGCGCAGATCAAGAGGCCGCAGATGCGGTTATTTTTGGTCGGAGGTGGGGGATTATTTTGCAATCAGGGGTTATCTGTGTGCAACAACTTGGCCGGCTGAGCGCAGCAGACATGTTTAGTCATATTTCTCTTCCTTTTTTTTTTTCTTTTTTTTTTTTTTTTTCGCTTTTTTTGTTGCCAACTGTCAGATGAAATCCTTCACAAATCCCTCAGCACAGCCATTCCCGAACTTCAGAATACCAAGGCCCAATTTAAAATGTGAAAAATCTCCACAGCCCACCCAAACCTTTAATCACAACTGTGATCAACATTCAGGACCAGAAGCAATGTTCTGACATTAATGTAAAGGGTCATATTAAGTTAAGATTTCAGTAAAATAACACTTAACTGGCTTATTTAAAAACTTCTTAATGTTTTTTTAAACCATGTCATGAATATTTTACAGTAGTTAAAAACCTGTTTTAAAAAGATCGAAAATTTAAAACTTATTTGTTTAATTTTAATGACCTCTCACGGCCCACCTGCAGTACCACGACGACTCACCAGGGGGCCCCAGCTCACACTTTTGGAATCACTGCCTCAGAATCATTGCCGCTCGTCACATCTGCAGTGACAAGCTTTTTCTGCAGGCTGCATGCAAGGCTGTGGCGCTCACTGCCGGCGTTATGGTTGTCGAATCAGTTAATGGAATAAATTAATATTTTAACTGCATCAGAAGAACATCGTTCCAGTAATTTTTCGATGTCCTGGATGTCCTGCGTGCTATCACCAATTTCCTCCATGCTAATGTTACGATGCTGATGTTACAAGCTACATATTCATGCGAGACACAGTTGCAAGTCGCTCGCAGACTTGAATGAGGCTAATATTACATATCCTGGTAATCGACCGCAATATCGAGATGAAGTCAAACATAAATCAATATTGCATAAAAGTTTACCCCGCTTTACCGTAATACCGGTAACCGTTCCATCCCTAGTATGTTGTAATGGTTACTTCAATGTGCAACACTAATAATAAACAATAAATAGGTTGTTTTGAAGCAAATAGTTTTGGCTCAATATCATCTGATGAACATAGATAGCAACATGATTTATCATTTCTACTCTACTCCCTTTTTTGATATTAACTGGATAGAACATCGCAATATATCGTGATATCGCAATAATATCGTATCGCGACCCAAGTATCATAATACATATCGTATTGCAAGGTCCTTGCCAATACTCACCCCTACAGTTAATCAGGCGCAAACGGTTAAAAACCGGCTCGGTTCGTGGCGCCGCTGAGCTGCGTTTCATCCAGAAGCGTCTGTGTGATTCATTCTGCCCTCGCCGTCGTTAACGAGGTGGAACTTTTTTTTTTAAAATTACGTATTAGGAGGGCACCGCCACAAACTGCAGTCAGAGGTCGGACACAAGCGCTTACTCAGAAAAAAATGTAACATTTTTAAAACTGCATTTAACTGAAATGCACAAAAAGAGAAACTCTGTGTCCAAGGTCACGGTCAAGACAAGAACGTCAGTCATGATGAGTCTGGAAACGTCAGTCAGACCTGCAGCGCTCTGTGACATCACAGACGTGCATCCCGGCGCATCAGTCGGGTCCGAGTGTTAAAGGGGACGTCTCTCTAGCGTGTTTATATCTGGAGCCTCAACCGGGTCGACGACTCCAGAACGGCACGACCTTCTCATTTGTTTCGGATGCCCGGAGGGTGTGATATCAGCCCGTTCGCATCAGGCTCCGTTCAGGTTTGTGCCGCCGTGGACTAGGGATGGAACGGTTACCAGTATTACGGTAAAGCGCCGTAAAATTTTACGCGATAACGATTACCGTTTATGCTTGACTTTGTCTCATTATTGCGGTCGATTACCGGGATGTGTAATATCAGCCTCATTCAAGTCTGTGAGAGACTCGCGACTGTGTCTCACGTGAATATGTAGCTTGTAACATCGGCATTATAACCTGAGCATGGAGGAAAGTGGTGATAGCACGCAGGACATTTACTAACCCACTAAAAGGATGAAATCCAAGGTCTGGGCATTTTTTGTTTTTTTTTTTTGTTTGTTTTTGTTTTAAGAATGCAGAGGACAACTGGTGGAGGACAGATACCCTGTCTGCAGAGCACTTGTTTACATTTTATTGTAATTTGTAGAAGCAACTTGAAGGAGCTAAGGCTAATGCTTCAAGCTACTGAGATGTTTGACCAAAAGCAAACTGGTCGACGCACTTCGCTAACTCACGTTTCGTAAACATTACCGTTGCGTGTTGATCTAAAAATGACCCGAACGATGTTCTCCTGATGCAGTTAAAATATTAATTTATTTCATTAACTGATCCGACAACCATAACGCCGGCAGTTAGCACCACAGCGGTCAAACACACCTAACCAATAACAGGCAGCTACCTTTATACCTGACCCTCAGGTAACAACACATCGACACCCACAGACACACAGAGTGAACTACAATTCAGAACAACATATTTGGCTCCTATGCAACTGTTTCTTTATTTGAACATTTATACGTATTTAAGGTCCACTGTTGCAGAATTACAACAAATTTTGTTATCCTCCAGAAAACCTTTTTTTTATTTCTATTTTTTGGTTCAACCACATTAACATACTCATTTGGTCCTATTGTTCAGTCTCAGAATGCTATTGGGTCATACATTTGTATATAAGGCTTGTCCTCAGGTCCAGAAGTCACACACCCTCCAGATTTTTGAGAGAGCATCATCCCCTTGATTTACTGGATTGGATTTATCTGACTGAAGTAAGTAAAGTGCTTTGAATATTTTTTTTATGTGTTTATTACAGTGTCTAGAAAATGTCAATATGTAGTCATTGTGGAAAATGTGCCTTACATTTTATTTAGAGCTTGTTTTGTAATTGTTGCAATATTACAATGTTGGGTGAATGTGGTAGTTAAAACAACCCTGTTTTGAGAGGGATGTCTTGAGAGGAACTTCAATTTAAATTTTCCCAATATATCTTTAAACTACACATGATTTATAGCCTAGCCTTATATTTGATTACATATTATTATATTAGAAACTAGTGTGCAAAGATATATTGCCATATCTAATCATTTTCATTTACTTATAATGATTTCTAACCAGGGCAGGAATTTCGCGGCGGCCACGGCGGCCATGGCCGTCGTAGCCCTTCTTCTTGGCCGTGATGCCCTTCCGAAAATTGGTTGCTTAACGGCCACTGTGGCCTTGGTGCCCTGCTCTCTCCCGTTCCTTCGGCTATCATCAAGTTTGCGCCGTAGTGCCCATCGGTAGGTCTACCTGTATTAAAGCTAAACAATCGGAGCGGAGGTGTGTCCTACTGCGGGATCCGTCCATAACTCTACAGCCGCACAGCCTTCTATTATCATTAGCGTTCTGTCTGTGGGATTAACAGCACAACGATACCACGAAGACGACATTAAAGGTAAGTGTTCAAAAAGCCATCTGTTTTCTAGATCAAATAGCTTTTCATTGAGCATAAGGACTTTAAAGATTGAGCCCGGGACTATAAATCGTAATAAATTGCTCCAACTTTGAATTGATAAAGAGTTGCTAGACTTGGTTGTAGCAGTAGCCTATTAGCCTCCCTGAGGGGGACCTAGCTATCCAACAAGCTAAATCAACACTTCTGTAAATCGTTCGTGTCATATCTTATTGCTATAGCCTACTAATAATTTTTAATGTTTCAATATCAGACGGAGACTGTCATGTCTCACTACTGTAGCCTTCTGAGCTATGGTTGCTAAGGCAACCCAAGTAAACGGTCTCCTGCAATCAGCTGTTTTATCGTAAACTAAAGCCTCCAAATAATCCTTTTCTCGCCAAATCAACTTCTCTGTCTCTCTTTTATGTGTTCAGCGAAGCTTTGCCTGTTAGTCTTCATTTCATCGCCAAAATCAGGATGTTATTAAATGGAATTCGTTTATAGAGAAAAAATCTGTGACTAGAAAACACATCATAAACTCACGATTGATATATGATTCAACAACAATTTACAGGCAGGATGACGATGCTGAGATAGATTAATTTAAACTCCGACATTCCTGTTCTATACACGATACACTTCTGAGACTTCAGGTGCGCGAAAGTGAAACCTAAACTCTTTAACACGTAACATTACAGAAATACGCTCCGGGGTGGCTAAAACATTTGAATAATCAGTAGGCTATGAAAACGTGATAATATTATTTAGAAATATTTAACATATTCACTCTAAACTTTTTTTCCTCAGAAAGAAGAATGCCAAGACGGGAGCGAGTCGAGATTAGTCGCAAAAGAGCTCGAAGATGCAGCAAAAAAACTGCCAAAAAATGACACCTACTTCAAAAGGTTATCATGGAATAGTTAATTGTTAGATTCTTCTTATTTTAGCCTAAGTTTATGTGGTACATTTAGGAAATAACATTTGGTAGGAATTAATACCCCTTTTCAGACATGTTAAACCAAATATGTGTTTTACATATTGGTATGTATGTGTATGTATATAGATCCGTGTGTATACATTGGATATAAATTTTGTTTATTTTTTGGGGGAAATATGTCCAATTAATATTTAGATTTAATTATAAGAGGTTCTATATGTTTCTAAATTATGGTTATACACATGTGTCAGTGTATATTGATTTATGAATTATTATATGTTTTATAAATATATTTATTTTCAGATACATAGATTCATGATAGTGTTAAAATTGTCTATGCTTTAAAAGATTGTTTTGACATGTCTGGAATTAATCAATGAAATGAAATATATTAACTAATTGTGCCACTTTGATTCATCATAAAACTGTTTTAAATTTTTCAGCCAGTGCAAAAAGACAGAGGGAGCATAGAGAGGTGGAGGGCAACTGTTTTTCCTTATGGGCCTAGGAAGACCCCAGGTTCTCCATCCCCATCATCAGATGACGATTTAAATTAAATTTATGGCTGTGTAATAACCTGATAAAAGTCAATGACATTGCCTATTTTGTTGTCTGTTTCCCTTTGATAAAAGTCCCAAAGTTGTGGTAGCCTATTAAAAACATCCAAGGTTCTGAATTCAAAAACTGTGTTCTGCCGTTTATTAGCATATATTGTGTTTTTTTTTATTATGGCCGTGTTGCCCTGGCTTTTGGCCTTTGTGCCCTCAAAAAAAATGCCCCTTTGAAGGCCAAGTGGCCTTGTCCCTCAGATCACGAAATTCCAGGCCTGTTTCTAACCATCTTGAACACTCAGTATTTTCTCCTTATCACAGAAAGCAGGACTTTCTAACAAAGAATTTCTGTTTGTGCATGTCTGCCCTTAGTCTTGGCTTTTGATAAGAAAATGTTCCTATCAATTCTTAGTTAAATCAGTTGTGGAGGATGCTTGGGGAAGGGCATTTTTATGTGCATGCCAAAGTAGTGGCATGCACATATTGTAATGCAGTAAAATGGCCCTCTGCGAAGCAGAGGGCCATTTTACCCAACTGTCTTAATACCCAAGATGCCCCTGCGAAGCAGGGGCATCTTGGGTATTAAGACACAAAACGTAGGTCTTGACCGTGCGATGTGTGCTATTACTTTTCTCCGTCAAAAGTGTTACCGTGGCGACGCTAGACGCAAAAAACGGCAAAAATCGTCCCATAGAAATGAATGGGATTTTGCCGGATTCCGAGCAAATCTGCTCAAATCAGCTCAAACCCAGCCCTCTTTGGAGCTCTATAGCTCAGCCATATTTCATCACAGAGACACCATTCGAAGTTTAAACGGGTCACGAGACTTTGACCTATGACATACTGAAGCCGTGTATTGTTGTGATTTACGGTCTTTGAGAAATCGCGATTTACGTTTTATGATTTTTACAAGATCTTCAAAAAACCCTCCTCACTCTAGTGATGTCATCACGCACTCTAGCTCCGAGGAGAGAAGAAAAAAAAAATTAAAAGTGCCTTTTCCTTTTTCACGTCCACTCCTTTTGCTCAACCTACATAAATTATACATAAAAACGTAGGCATTTTTGTCCTCTTTCAGATGATGTGACTTCTGTGTCTGTGTGGTGTTTAGTTTTCCGTCAAATCAACCTAAAGTTCAAGGTGGTCCTTTCCGGCTCCTATATATTTCTATGGGGGGGATTTCTGATTTCTCTCGTCTGACAGGAAAAAGTTTAATATTTTTACACTGCCGTCATTTAAAAACCGTAGACATTTGAGAAAAAAGAAATATATCACTAGAATCCTGAAAGCCTTGTGGCGCTCACGGTTCAAGAATTTTTTCAAAAACTCATTCGGTTTTTGAATTAGAGCAGTTTGTTCGGGACATGGAAAATCGGACTTTGACAGAATCGACAGCCTACTGCTCCAAACGGGAAATTTATACTTTTTAAAACTGCTCTAGTTTGAAAACGGAAAATATTTACGAAATAAAATATATATCACCGCGTAGCTGAAAGCCTTGTGGCGCTCACGGTTCAAGAATTTTTTCAAAAACTTATTCAGCTTTTGAATTACAGCTGTTTGTTCGGACACAAAAATCCAGGTTTGGACTGACTGGACACAGTGTAATTAGGGGGTCGCTGGCTGTTTCTCTCCAAAACTCACAGACACACATACACACGCAGGAGGAGCCGCACATGTGACTGGCTCCCCTGAAGCCCCGCCCCTTTCTGCCTGTTCTTCAGGCACAGTATATGATATATTATGAGAATGATCACAGCCTTGACTCACATATGAGCTTTAGTTCATCCCATTCCTAATCAATATGATGTGGCTCCACCCTTTGCAGCATGAACAGAATGGCCCTCTGCGAAGCAGAGGGTAAAATGGCCCTCTGCGAAGCAGAGGGCCATTTTACTCAAGTGTAAACACACACAGACAATAAATGTGTTTTACATTCAAGCGAAGCGAAGGGCCATTTTACTCAAGACAAAAACAGACACACAGACAATAAATGTGCTGCAAGCGGGCATGCACATATCAAAATTTCTCCGGAATTTTCTAGTTTCCATTGTTCTGGAGCAGGTGTTGATGTTCAGGAATGTCAAGTGTTGTAAGTTGTAGGCTACCTGCATATCTATTAGTATGATAATCAGAGTTAATAACTGTCAGCTATACACTATTGTGTGTCCAGTTAAATGTGTGAATGGATTAATTCAGTGCAATGTGTAATTACAGCGAAATACAAGTTCACCCTGAAATCCCGGCGCTGGTACATGTACATCTTCTGGCACACCATCACCCTTGCTGTGGTCAACGCCTGGCTCCTCTACAAGCGACATTGCCAAGCTCTCAAGATGCCAAAGAAGGAGATCCTGAACATGAGAAAGTTCCAGGCCCAACTAGCATCCTCTCTCATTCTGGTAAGAATCTATTTCTGCTATTTGCCATGTTTGTGATATCTTTGACTTGTATCATCATGCATTTTTGGCATATATATGAATTGATTATTAATATTAATATTGATTCTTCTCTTTCCAGGTGGGCACAACACTTTGGACATTTCCCAATAAAAGTGAAGAGAGGACACTGCAGACATTGCAGTAAAGGGTATACCAATACCCAATGTAGCAAATGTGATGTCCGCCTCTGTTTTTCAGAGGACAAGAACTGTTTCTGGGACTATAATTGTAAATAAATGTCAAAGTTCTTGCTATTGCAATAAATGACTGTTCATAACAACATGACTGAGATTATTTTTCATGTTATACTGTTCTGGGACAAAAGTAAAACCCTGCAAATGAATCCTTAATTCTGTATTGTTGTTCAGACAATGAGTACAGATACAGGAGATTCTGCTCCCCATTGAGCCCACTGTTGCAATATTACAACAGTTCCGTAAAAACTTACAAAAACATATTTTTTTGAAAAACACCTCATTTTCAGCCTCAAAGGCCTCCTACAACATCTTAATGGTTGAAAAAATTTGTTTTAGTGTTTTTCTATATACAGGGTTAAAGTCCAAAGTTTATTTCATTTGAACTTCACTATGATTTATGTTTCTGATAATTGTTTGCATATTTTGACCTACTATGGTTGTTACAGTGTTTATTTAAATTTGCACCAGACAACTAAACTTTGTTCCTGTTATTTATTTTGGTCATTTAAAATAAAACTTTTTTCTGTTCCAGTTGTTTCCCCTTTTAATGTGAAAGTTTCATTTTGATAAGATTTTGGCTTCTGATGTTTTAGTATGACAAGAAAATCACAAGATTTAGTGAAATTATTTAAATGCATGTCTTTTTGGGACATTTGTACAGCAATTAAGAGTACCGAGATAATATCGTAAACCGTGATAATTTGTAAACCGCTACCGTGGACATCATGTGACGACCGTCGGAGGAGAAGGTGCCGACCGGAGGCTCGTTCCAGAAAGAAAAAAAGAAAGTCTTGTCATCCTCGATTCCCGCATCTGTTTAACACGCCCACAACAAAACACACGTGTTTACCCACCGATAATGAAACTGGAAAGCAGCCTCGCTTGTCTCGAAAAGCGCTTTCATGTGTTTGACTTCGAGCTGGGCCCGTAATTGTCCAGCAATTGTCAAGCTAAATAAGCTGCCCGCGAACATGTGGGTATAAATACGTAACAGCGACATGATTTATCGTCGGGCCGGAGCGCTCACTTTGTTATTTTCCCTCCAAGTCCTGATTGCTGCATCCTGAAGGCTATTTGGGTTGGGAAATGGTTGACTCGACAATTAAAGCATTTGTGTTCACTGCTGGACCACCAGCTGGTGTTTCACTCGCCAAGAGGGAGGGAGGCGTGCACGTTTGTGTGTGTGTGTGTGTGTGCGGGACCACAACTGAAAGAGCTCCACGGAGGTAGCGATCTGAAAAGAAAAAGACAGGACGTTTTATTTGGGAATTTGAAGAGGATGGGTGTGACGGCACTTTCTGGCTAACCAAAACTATGCCTGCAGGGAAAAAAGCCTTCCAAAGATAACTGCTGAGGAGACCTGTTTCTTTTTTTTTTTTTTTTTTCCAAAGAAGGAGGAAGGGGGTCTCTTGGCCTGTCGAGTGGAAAATAATAGACAAAGGTTGTTTTAAAGGGGAATGCCGATCCGTCATCCTGTCATGATGTTAGACGGTCGTAGTCTTTTACCGCCGGATAAGTACAGGATGCTACTCCACTGTGGAGCAGCCACAACAAACTGCGTAATTGGGTGAAATAACGTTGGCAAACAAACACGCGGGACCCGGGCGATCTGAAGCCCGAGGGCTTCGGACCACCTCGCTGCACCACTGATGAGTCGGTAGCCTGAAACGTGACAGCGGTCACGTTCGGGAAGATCGGCGGCTCTGCTGACGACCCGGCGACCCGCTTCCAGGAGATGTCCGGGTTAAATCATTCATTGGTTGATGCGGTGCTTCTAAATTGTTTTCTATAAATACCGTATTGGCCTGAATATAGGACGACTCTGATTATAAGACGACCCCTATTTTTCAAATACCATTTTGGAAAAATAAAAATATGATTAAGGCAATAAGGTTATTCATAAAACAACTTTTTATTGTACAATTACTATAGAAAAAAAAAAACTCCCACAGAGATAACATTTTAAACATTTAAATGATCTCATCTTTTTTCAGGAAGTATGGTACCATACTTGCCTGTCAGATTTCCATGTTATTTAAGATCAAGGTATGGTGCTATTTAATAAATTGTGTTCTCTTAAAATCTGAGAATATGACTCTGAATAAGCTACTTTTTTATTTTTTTATTTATATCCTTTATTTAACCAGGAAAAGTATGGAGCCCCGTTTGGCTCACAATTCAATTAATAAATGAGTCTATTATTATGAAATACAGGTGTTTATTATTATGAAATACATATTCATTATTATAAAATGTTTCCCATTATCATGAAATATATGTGTATTATTATGAAATATTTCCCATTATTATGAAAAAAATGTAATTATTATGAAATATATGTTATTATTTAATCTTAGTTAAATGCATAATAGTTTATTTCAGAATGGCTTTTTTATCTAAGAATGAGTTTTTACAAAATTGCTTCCTTTTTCATTAAAATGAGTTTTTACATAATAATGACATTTTGCCAGTGGGCGGGACCAGTGGTTGACCTGCACGCTTATTGGCTGATCCTTCTCCATTCTACGCTCTGACATCGACTAGTTTTGGCCGTGAGGTCCCGTTAGCAGCGGGCCGTGGCGTCATCAAGGTGCGCTCCTAGTCCGATTGTAGCTATGGCAGCTTGGACTGAGCTAAAGGAAACCTTGACCAGGTTAGCAGACAATATCGAAAATGATAATTTATCAGGCGATACTATTTTGACCCGATTTGACAGTTCACTGTTCTGTTGCTTATGCCTGAATGAAGGAGCAGCCAATCACATAAATGGCTCCGCCCTCTCTGCTGTGATTGACACACGAATCATTCTTATGAAAAACAAAGTCATTATTATGTAAAAGCTCATTCTTAAGAAAAACGAAACCATTATCATAATAATGGGAACTATTTCATAATAATAAACACCTGTATTTCATAATAATAGACTCATTTATTCACTGAATTATGACCCAAACGGGGCTTCATAGTAAGAGTCTCATTGAGATTAAAATCTCTTTTTCAAGAGAGACCTGGCCAAGAATGGCAACAGTTGGTTAAAAAGACATCAGAGAAAACAAATCAACAATCAGCACCATCAGAATAAATCAATTAAAACAATCACACCCATTGAGGGAACTCCTTTCCCAGAGCTGACTTAAAAAGCTACAACCATGTAGTTCAATAACTGCATAACTATTGAAGTCAAGTTTTAATCAGGAACAACATAAATAATTCAGTCTGTAAAAAACTAATTTTGGACTCCAACAAAACTTTCAATGCCCTTTGCTAGAGTTAGCTGCGTGGTTCCTCCATTCTCACTGGTTACCTCGGTGCAGGCTCCTTCTAGTGGCGCAGATGTGTAATTACAACAGAAAAGTCTAGTTCTCGATTATAAGACAACCCCCATTTTTGAGAATATGATTTCTAGAATAAAATATCGTCCTATATTCGGACCAATACAGTATATTCTATAGAGATCAACTTATAACAAAGAATAACTTTAAAACTGTTTTTTAGTCTGTAAAGATTTAAAGTGCATCAATCCACCGTAGTCACAGTGAAGTCAAGCGCTACATCAGCATCGTCATATTTCCTTGTCTTAACTTTTTGCTGAATTTCAGTTGTCTCATTATCTCCGTCTCTCTTTTCATCCCTGTTAAATATTTTTCCATGGTGTCTCTTGAGGGTTTGTCCTCTTCACGTCTCCTGCTCTGTGCTGCGTACGCATGTCCATGCAAAAAAACAAAAAACAGACACTATATAGCTAATACTGCCTGCACACACTGTAATAATGAGAGACCCACTGCCCCCTACTGGAGAATATGTGCAATTACACTTTATTCCAGTACTGAAAAAAAAACAAAACAAAAGCATGATCCCTGAGGTCACACCCACTCCCACCTGGCATCGCACCGCGCCCCCCACTGTTTGAGAAGGACTGTGTTGCAGCGTTTGTCGGACGAGCTGGTTCGTAAACAGACTCAAAGGTCAGACGCTGCTCCTTTGATCATTGTACTAGGTATTTCTGTCCACAACGGTCATCTCTAGATGATTAACGAATTTCAGATTTTAAATAATCCACCTGCTATCACCAAATGAAAATTAATAATAAAAAAAATAAAATTAATAATAAAAAAAAAAGCATGTTCCCTGGGGTCACATGTGTCCCCCCCCACCCCCCCCACCCCCAAGGGGTCGCGCCCCACTATTTGAGAAGGACTGGATTAATGAAAGTGATGATACATACCATTTTGTCCTCAAACAGACGGTGGTACGTCCACAGCACCAGCAGGAAATGCACAGCCACGTAAACTTGCAGCGGCAGCGACCAGCTGGGGTCGTGGGGCACTTCCTTCCCGGTGACCTGCCCGTGGAAAACAGACATGTTCAAATCCCCGGAGCGGAGGCCGGATGGAAGTCGGTCCCCGCGCCAACTCCTCCAACTTTTTAAATTAAATTTAAATTAATACCTTTAATTAAAGTAAATGAGGTTCAGTAGTTTTTGTTTTTTATTTTTTAATCTCATGGAAGCTTTAGATGAGAGGAATGAGGGAGAGGGGAGACTGCTGCTGGCTTGCGCATGTTAGCATTAGCTTCCGTTAGCGCGATTTCAAAACTCCATGGAAGCGATTGTTATGTTGTAGGTGGCTGATCAGGTTTTACATAGAGGTGGGCGGATCGATCTAAATATCGATAATATCGATACCAACGCTGGTATTGATATCAAATGATACTGGTGTAAAAAGATCGATTCTCAAGCTTTTCTTCTCTCCCACCAGCACTGACTGCTGCAAAGTTTGAATACATTGAAGTCTGAGCCTGAGACGCTGGCGCTGTGTCCTCCTCCCCCTCCCCTCTCGTCTGGTCTTTCACGGTACCGTCATGTGGTGGCAAACATTCAGGTACTTAGCCTGGCCCCTCCCCCCGGACCCAACCACTCAGCGCTCTCTCCCCCCTCATCGAAACACACAGAGAGGGACAACAGAGAAGAAGAATCCAGGATGGCAGAAAGGAAAAGGAGCGCGGTTTGGCTCTATTTTAATCGTGAAAACGAAACAACGGCAAGTTGTGTAGTTTGTAAAAAGTCCGTAAAATACAGTGTAAACACCAAAAATGTATACAAGCACATGAAAAACAATGCGCTTGAAACGCAGAAACGGAGTGAGGAGAGACATCTCCCGTTCCCTGACCCTGACAGACCTTCAACCCTGAAACAGAAGTCACTGGCAGATGCTTTTCAGTCCAACAGAGGATCCAGGTAGATCAGAGTGGTCATCTTCAGCATCAATTCATATAAACTTTCAAAGTATGTTACTTAAATCATATGTTACTGGAGCCAGCTAAAAATATATATATAATTAAGACCTTATAAGAAAGGTGTTATCTAAGATAAAATAAAATTAAGATAATCCTTTATTTATCCCACAACAGGGAAATTTATATAGTTAAAGCAACAGGAAAGTGCACACAGTGCAAACAAAATTACACAAGTAAGTACACTGTATTGGCCTGAATATAGGACGACTGATTAAAAGACAACCCCTATGTTTAATATATCATTTTGGAAAAATAAAAATATGATGAAGGCAATAAGGTTATTCATAAAACAACTTTTTATTGAACAACTATTATAGAAAAAAGTCACACAGAGATAACATTTTACCGTATTGTTAAACATTTAAATGATTCAATCTTTTTTAGGAAGTATGGTATCATATTTAAGGCAAGGTACGTGTCAGGTTTCCATGTTATTAGGATTAAGGTATAGTACTATTTAATAAACTGTATTCTCTTAAAATCTGAGACTATGACTCAGTGAATCAGCAACAACCATGTAGTTCAATAACTGTATCAATGATGTAAATAACTGCATAACCATCAAAGTCCAGTTATATTCAATTTCAAGAACAACATTAATCATTCAGTCTTTAAAAAAGAATTTGTTCTGAAAGGAAGAAAATTCCTTATTTTTGTATTTTTCTGAAGAACAATTCTATTTTGTATTGTGGTTTTTCCTTTTATTCCTTAAAAAAATGTTTATTTCCTAATGTTAAGAAAAATTTTGATTATTACTGTTCCATTGTTTCAAAACAAAAATGTTAATTGTGACAATAAAGTATTTTGCTGTCACCTATAAAGTTTGCTAAAATTCTATCGTAAGTTTTAACAAAAAGGTCAGCAATTTCATGACAGATAGAGCTTAATATGAAAAAGTATCGGTATCGACGATACTGGCCCTGTATTTACTTGGTATCGGATTGATACCAAAATTCTCAGTATCGCCCAGCTCTAGTTTTACGTATTAAAGCTTGTGCTTCCCTCCTCGTAGAATTCGCTCGGAGGATTTGTCACAAATAACCACCAAACTATTTTGTTCTGAAACTTTAACGAAGTTCCACGCCGCCATGTTTGTTGTGATCAGCGCTGTGCTGCAGGCTGCATTCAAGGTGTAACGCAAATTCCCACGTTCCCTTGTTTGCTAGTCGTTCCTTCAGCCTTTTCTATTTTTTTCTTTTTTTATGTGTAACATGTGGGAAAATACTGCGAATATCAATTCAAGTCAGCAACTACCAAAATTATGACCGAGTTAATAAGTTCTTTTCTGGCATGAGAGGGTATTCTTGATTTTTCTTATTGAGTAATCATTTTTCTGATTATGCCGACGTTACTTGAACATAACATTCACTGCCAGTCATTCAAGACTCAGAGGGAGCGAGGCACTGCTGTGTTGACAGAAATATATATGTTATCAGGGCTATTTGTTGTGATATCAGAGTTATCAGGATGACGTCATAATTTCATGTTTTTGGCCCGATAGTTATAGTGCAACCCTATTTATATCGTTTCTACCGTATACCGTTTATACCACCCACGACTACCGTGTAGCTACGAGTGTTCAAGTAAAGGAGTTTATAAAGACATCCAAGACGACAACAAGCAAAAAGGACAAGGTGGGTAACGAGACCGCATCCTCCTCCAAATGATTTTGTTTCAAATGGAAGATTGAGCGCATAAAAACGTTTCTGACCTCTAATCTTCAACCTAATATCTCGTTGATGACGACGTCTGGACGATCAAAGGAGAAGTTAGTCCACAGCTCTGAAGTGGTGAACGCTCAGATATCTGAGTGATGACGAGGAAACAAGGGTTCGGTCCAGCTTTGAAGCCATCTGTCTCAGCCTTACAGAAGATGAACATCACCCCGGCCGTATTAAAACGCTTTATAAAAGCCATCCCGGTGACATCATCCGCTACCATCGCTGCTGCTACATCTGGGCTGTGGAAGCTGTCATCCAATCGAGCTGAAATAATATTTACAACCATCCCCTTTTTCTGTATTTTTATTTTATTGTTATAGTTATTGCTCCTGGTGCAGACGGTCCTTAAATTTAACTAAGAAAGGAAAAAAAAAAAAACAAGAGGAAAAACTTTAGTCGAACGCGTTCGTGCCAAAACAGGTTCAGATTTGTCTCGCAGCCTTTCAGGCTGGATTTCAAAACTGGTGAAAATTAGCTTGTTGTGTTCCATCTACAAAGTCGTCCAGGATTTATTGGGTGTAGCGGTTTCCCACAAACACTGAGGAATAAATGAGTCCTCCCGTAAGAATCCTGTGACTCATTTCGACTGTTTTCGTCTGCCTTTTGTGTCCGGAGCGAGGAGCGATGAGGCCCGAGGGCTTCGTGATGAAACCGTGGCCTCTCTTGGGAGTCGGACAGGGAAGGGGGGGGTTCCTGACCCTTCCCTCCACCCCCCCTCCACCCCCGTCCCTGTAGGTATCCCAGGCTGCTCTTCTTATTCTCAGAGCTGAAATGCCATCAACTCCTCTTCCGTTCCCTTCTCTTCTCCTTACTTTATTTTTTTTTTTTACCCTCACCAGCAGCTATTGACGAGAACCCGCACGCTCAAAGCCAAGATATTTCTTTTTCCATGCTAGGAATCGCCGTCCTGGATTTTCAGGGGCAGATTTAGTCACAAGAGCAGAGGAGAGGAGGTTATTTATTTATTTATTTTTTCTTTCTTTCTAGCACGAGGGACCGAATGTGTCACACCATCGGCATCGTTTCAAAGACAAACCGCGGAGGCATTCTGCTTCAGACTTTATTTCTTTCTTCACAAACACACATTCGCACTTTAACTGCGTGCGGTTTCGTCCCTGCAAACTACGTTTAAAGACACTGAAGCAGAACTTGTTGTGATGCCTCATCAAAGGCGCTCGCAGCTTTAATTTCATGCGGCAGCTCCTCGTAAAAACTCGTAAAAACGCACTAATCTCTAAAAAGGAATGTCGTGACTCACGAATCGACGGCTAACGAAGCCAGGGGCGTGATGCAAACCTTGGGAGTGTCGAGGTGGTCGCCCAGACGGGGCTTGCCCGGTTTCCAGCTCGGGCCCTTGATGAATGTCGACAGTTTGTTGCCGAGCGTTCTGTAAGCGTTGGACCTTTTCCACAAGTATAAATAGTAGTGCAACTGAAAGAGAAAGAATCACACGTCAGGCACCGGCGTTCAATCAAATGCTGCATTTAGCTGATGAATGTCAACCGAGCGACGGCCGGGATAATCAATCCCGGGGAGCGGCGTTTCTGATTTCATTGGGCAGGACATCGCTCACGATGTTTCCTGCCAGCGCCGAGGGCGGCAGAAGTAATTATAACATCCACCTGTTATTGCGTTTCATTGGCCTCCTCCACCTCGGCCGGGCGGTTTGTTTGGAGTGGAGTAATAATGTTATGGTTACTCAGCCTGCGGAGGAAACGTGAGCCCACGCCTCATCGATGACGGGCCACTGACCTGGACGTGGAGGATCTCAAACGTCTCGATGGGGGACACCAGGCCGTATATCACTTTGTCGGTCTCGGCAGCGAAGGTACCTGAGGAGGACGATCCAAATCAAAACTGGAGCAACAAAGACACAGCAAAGCTGAGATAACGTCCTCCCATGAAGCTCTAATAAACATCTCCATCACCCTTCTAGCTCTGCTTCTGGTCTCCACCACCACTTTGGTTCTGGAGGATCGAACTAAAGCAGTTAAACTTTAGGGGGAGGGAGGGTGTACAAAAAAAAACAAAGAGATGCTCAACAAAGACAGCGTTTCAGCCGAAACTCTCTTACCCTCAAACGGACGACTCCAAAGACAACAAGTAAAAATGTGAAAACCCGCTATTCAGTTGTAAAAACTGAAGAAAACCGAGATCAAAGCTCCTGTGTTCAAGCTCTTAAATCTGTCTGCAGCTACAGAGGAAAAAAAAAAAAAAAAACCTCTGACGGGATCTCCGAGCGCAGACCGCAACATTTTATCTCATGCAGGCATTTGGTGCGAACCTGCTAAATCTGCAGCGGCTGCGGGCGAACCTATGGTTTCCTCTCATTATGTTTTCATCGCTGCAGTCACGGCTGATACCAGAACTTTCAGTTTCCATTAAGTATCGAGTAATGACAGACCAGAACAGTCAAAACACCAAAAATATCTCTGAGCGCCTGGACCGCTGTCGGAGGAGCTGCATGAGACGCCCGACATCCTGAACTCCTGTCAGTTTTAAAAGCGTTAAAAGTTTGGCGACTACTAGGGATGCACGATACCGATAACCGATAACACACACATATACCAGAGATCATTACATCAATACCATGAACAAAATCAAAAATAGTTTTGACTCTTTAAATCAAAAGATATTTATTTTTTTTCAGTGAAAAACTATTGTCAAGCCTCTCAAATATTTTCATTAAACTATCAAACAAGCCTATTTGATATCTCACATGAACTTAAATAAGGTTCATTACTGACTGATATAAAAAAATAAAGGCTCCTTGAAAAAAACATGCATCAAAATTACTAACTGAAAAAGACATTTAACATTTAAAGAATTTTGGCTTGTGGTTCCATATAAATTAATACCTTTAATTAAAGTAAATTAGTTTCAGTAGTTTTTGTTTTTTATTTTTTAATCTCATGGAAGCTTTAGATGAGAGTAATGAGGGAGAGGAGAGACTGCTGCTGGCTTGTGCATGTTAGCATTAGCTTCCGTTAGCGTGATTTCAAAACTCCATGGAAGTGACTTATGTTGTAGGTGGCTGATCAGGTTTTACGTATTAAAGCTTGTGCTTCCCTCCTCGTAGAATTCACTCGGAGGATTCGTCACAAATAACCACCAAACTATCTTCTTCTGAAACTTTAACGAAGTTCCACGCCGCCATGTTTGTTGTGATCAGCGCTGTGCTGCAGGCTGCATTCAAGGTGTAACGTATATTCCCACGTTCCCTTGCTAGTCGTTCTTTCAGCCTTTTCTATTTTTTTCCTTTTTTTATGTGTAACATGAGGGGAAATACTGCGAATATCAATTAAAGTTAGCAACTACCAAAATTATGACCAAGTTAATGAGTTGTTCTCTGGCATGAGAAGGTATTCTTGATTTTCCTGATTGAGTAATCATTTTTCTGATTATGCCGACGTTACTTCAACATAAAATTCACTGCTGGTCATTCAAGACTCAGAGGGAGCGAGGCACTGCCGTGTTGACAGAAATATATATGTTATTGGGGCTATTAGTCGTGATATCGAGTTATCGGGATGACGTCATAATTTCCTGTTATCGGCCCGATAGTTATCGTGCACCCTTAGCGACTACGATGCCAAACTTGAGTAATTTCAGGAATGCAGGGAAAGCAAAGCTGACGCGACACTCAGACTGCATTTAAAAGGTGTCGAAGCAAACACAAGTCGCTTCTTCTTACCAAACAATCTGTCCCAAATGATCAGGATTCCACCGTAATTCTTGTCGATGCAGTAGAGGTTCCTTCCTATGGAGATGAGACATGTAGGGTTACTGAAATGTGACGGACGTCAGCCCGGCCACCTCCTCCAGCTCCTCTGGGGGAACACCTGAGAGATGTGACCTCTCCAGCAGGTCCCGGGTCTGCTCCGGGGCCTTCAGCTTCGTGGAAACGCCCAGAACACCTGCCCAGGGGGGCATCCACATGGCATCCTGACCAGATGCCACCACCCACCTGAACTGGCTCTTCTCCACGTGGAGGAGGAGAAACTCTACTCAGAGTCCGTCCCAAACGGCTGAACAGAAGATCGAACCGCTTCAATACGATCGAGAGCTGAAAAATTCTCCATCCTCTTAAAGAGGAGTTTTTCCTTGCTGTTGTTTGGCTTAAAGGAGAGTTTTTTTTCCTTTTTTTCAACTTGCCATTTTTCATTTTTCTTTTATTCAGATTTAATAACATTTTTTTTTTCATTTTTATTTAATGATATTTGATCAGGAGCCATGCTCTGGGTCTCTGCTTGGAGACAATTTGTATTGTAACAGACAGCATACAAATAAAGTTGAATTGAACTGAATTTAATTGTTGTTTGTTGCAAAATCTCAAAATTCACCTCAGACGGTAGAGCGGTGGTGGTGTCATTGGAAAATATAAAACATTTGTGGTTTTAGGACATCAAAGTTGTAATTTTATCAAACATTTGTGAAATTAATGATTTTAGCAAAATGCGATTATAGGACATAAAGTTGCAGTTCTAAAAAATTCAAATTTAATTACACAAAATGCGACATGAACTCGTAATTTTATGTCAAAAACTCAAATTTTTTAGAAAGTCAGTGTTTTGTAACAGAAATAGTTGGAATATTCTGTTAAAAAAAAGTTACGATTTTGTGAAATACATGAAATAATGGCAAAATGTGGCAATTCTTTAACGTAAAGCTGCAGTTATACAAGAGTCACATAAAGGAGCAATTTTACATAAATTTATGACAAATATATTGTCTTCAACAACAAAAAAACATTGAGATGTTGTAAAATATGTGATTTTACAGCAGAATTTACTGATTTCAAGGACAGAAAGTTTGATAAAATTTTAATCACATGAAGTTGCAATTTTGTCAAAAAAAATATGATTTTTTACAAGTCAATATTTTGTGACAAATACAATAAAAAGTTATGACTTTTTGGTAATTTGTGATTTTACGAACATTGAGATTTTGCAAACTCACAATTTTCTACGACAAAACGTTGCTTGAGTGAACCCCAAAAGTGTCCACGCACAAACCTGCTAATCTAACTTCCGTTATGTTGAAACTTCATGACGCTAGTATTGGAAAAAGTATCGTTCAGACATCGGAAACCAAAGGTGTCAGCTTTAGTATCCATTTCGACGGACGTTAAACGACCCCTGTATCCTCAACATCCTCAACGGACCGGCAGCCCTTCGGCAATCAGCCCGGAAAGTTTCTGAGCATTTTTCAGTCATCCCTAGGGGTGAGTATTGGAAAGGACCTCGCAATACGATATGTATCATGATACTTGGGTTACGATACAATATTATCATGATATCATGATACATTGCGATATTCTATCCAGTTAATATAAAAATTAAAAGGGTTAGTTGCTGTATATGTTCATCAGATGATATTGATCATTCAAATTAAGTCAAAACTATTTGCTTCAAAACAACCTATTTATTGTTAATTATGAGTTTTTTTCCACATTTAATAAATAAATAAAATAACAAAATAAAATAAAAATTTCCTAAAAAAATCGATATTAGGAGCTGAAAAATCTATTTTATATTGGGCGGCCGAAAATCGTGATATATTGCCAAATCGATATTTTTTCACACCCCTAATCATCGCAACTCAAAGGTCGTATTCAGAGTTGGCAGAAAGAAAAGTTAGGCACGTGGGACCACATTAAGCTCAGTCACAAGAGCGCACCTTTATCCTGCTAAATCAAACTGGAGTTTTCGCGTTGTCACGCGACGCGTGGTGCCGACACGCCGGAGGTTTTCCTTAAGTCCAACAATTCTGAAAATCGTCTTGATGTCTGGTTAATAGTGAGATACCGTTATCGTTGTGGGTAACGACGAAATGTGGGAGATGTAGTTTATTGTCAATATGTGCTTTAAAGCGGTGTAAGCTTATTTTAAGTCTTATAATATTGGTTTAATATGTGAGCCAATAATGCACAAGCTCTCAAGGGCCATATAAAACGACGTGGTGGGCCACATTTGGCCCGCGGGCCTCGTGTTTGACACACGTGTTCTAAAAGATATCTGCATTCATACCGGTTACCAGCTGGGGGAAAGACATGGTAGAAGTCGATGAGCTTGGCTGCTGATACGGAAAAAGTTAGGCAGCCGTTTTCAAAGAACGCAGGTGGAAAATGTAGTACACGAACCCGTTTCCATGAGTGCACCGACACGCCACATCAGACTCCCCCTGCACGTGTGCGTTAGCAGCGCCGTGATGTCAGATGGTTCAGTAAAAGCTTTTGGCGACAGAGGAAGCGGCGAGTCCGCCTCGTTATTCCCGGGGTTGTGGGATGCACAGCAGAACTCCCTCCCCCCCACTGCTTACACCTGGACTGGTCTCATCTGGTCTGGAGGAGAAGTCAGAACTGGGTCACGGGAACTCCAGGGTGTAAACCGTGGAACACATTGCATTCATGTTCCATAAAACTGCGCTCCGTCATGTGGAAACAGGAATATGAACGGAATATTGTGCACCATAACTGGAATATTTCTTCTTTTTTCAGAATAAGGTCAGAAGCTGTAATAGTGATAAAAAGGAATGAAATGTGATTCTCACCGTGATGAACTCTGTGGTGATTGGGGGTGTTGAAGACCCACTCCAGAGGTCCAAGGTCTCTGATCAACTGAAAGAAAAATAATTTTATATGTGATATTATATTAGATTCATTCAGCTGATGCTTTTATGCAAACCGACTTGCAAGTTCAATTCAATTCGATTTCATTTGTATAGCGTCTGTTAAATGTCAATTGTCTCCAGCATGACCCTCCAGTCGGGCTGGGCGATTTTACGATTTGCGATGTATATCGATATTTTATTTCCCCAGGGGGTATCGATATTTCAGCGGCAGGTATCGATATTCTAAGCTCCCTTCAAAACCCCCGTGTCCCGCATGGGTGCCTTCTTCAGTCTGTACTTCGCGGCTTTGTACTCCGCCTCATTGCCTGATCTGAAAGCAACAGAGGGGGCACGCAGCATGTGGCGTGCATGACTGTTTATCCAGGGCTTCTGATTGGGGAACCTCCTGACTTGTATTGTGGGCACGATGTTGTCAACACAAGTGCTAATGTACCCAGTCACATACTCAGCGTAGTCCTGTATGTTGACAGAAGAGTCCTCCTGGGTGGCTGCATCTTTAAACACATCCCAGTCTGTCTGAGCAAAACAGTCCTGCAGGATGTTCTCAGTGTCCTCGGTCCAGAGTTTCACATGCTTGGTGATGGGGTTTGTTTGTTTCAGCCTTTGTCTGTAGGCTGGGTACAGGAATAGGGAGATCTGAGAGGTCTGAGTGTCCGAAGTGGGGGCGGGGTGCGGCCTTGTATGCATCACGTATGTTGCTGTAAACATGATCCAGTGTGTTCTTGGCACGGGTGGGGATGTTGACATGTTGGTAGTATTTGGGGAACACGGTCCGTAAGTTGCACTGATTGAAGTCTCCAGCAGTGATGAAGACAGCGTCGGGGTGAGCCGTCTCTAACGCGCTGATGACGTCATGGAGTTTGCTGAGCGCTGAGTTGGCTTGCGGGGGGATGTAAACAGCGAACAAAAACACAGCAGTGAATTCACTTCGTAGATAGTAGGGACGACATTTCAGCAGTAAAAACTCCACATCTGGTGAGCAGTGTTTGTGTACAGTCTGTATATCTCCACACCACGAGTTGTTGATAAGTACACACACACCTCCGCCTTTGGTCTTTCCGGAGGCTGCAGTCCGGTCTCCTCGATGTACCGAGTGAGTCTGTAGCTGGACGGCGCACTCTGGAACTTTGTCTGAAAGTCTAAACTTATCTCTTGCGTTTTTCCACTTCTTCACCGTCTTGGCCTTATCCAGACCCACATTCATTACTATCTCCCTCCATGAATTACTAGAATATGTGCTGTCTTTGTAGTGTGGAGAACCAGAATCGTACAGATGTGGGTACTTCCCCATTTCTTCGATGACGGGCTCTTTTCTACGCAGATGTAGAATTGACCAATCAAAGGCCTCCTTTCTCTCCTCTCTGCGGTCACTGTCTGCGGTCACCTACCTTTCAGTTCAATTAATTCAAACAAAGTCAATGGAACACTCACAAGATGTCACCAAAATCCCTTTGTCCCTTTAAAATTTTTCGGAAAATTATGTAAATGTATTGTAAGATGAATATCGATATATATCGTATCGTGAGCCGAATATCGTATCGTATTGTGAGATTGGTGTATCGCTACAGCCCTACACAGCAAAATCAGCATACTCAAATTAACACTCTTAGATTTGATTTCAACTTTTCAAGTGTCTATATGGGTCATCACCACAAAGAGTTAATTTAACTCTTTTTGGAGAGTTAGTACCTTAACACTAACTTAATGTAATTATTGACTCTTTTTGGATTTAAAATTTAACACTTCTTAACACTAACTAGTGTTACTTTATCTCAGCACTTGTATAAAGTGTTAGACAATAACTCTCTTTCGGGATTGTTGGTTAACTATACGAGTGTTACAGTCATTTTAACACTATAAGGTGTAAAATTAGCTCTTCTGAATTACTAAAAAAATACTTAAAAAATAAGGTTTGCTAAAAATAATGCTATCATGTTTAGCTGAAACTCATCTATTTCAAACATGCACCACAAATTAACATTTAAAACACTTTATCGGACACAATTTGTCATTAGCTAACTTAATGTTAATACTAACATAATGCTAAAAGCCCACAACCGATTCACTGCTTATTCAGCGTTAGCTTGCTTAGCCGAGGTAACAACACGACAAAAATACGGTCCAAAACTTTTTTACCATAGCAGATAGTCTTTACCATCAAATTACAAGTTTTAGCTAACCAAATGACGAACTAAAATCATCACTGCTTAGCGCGGCTTATATGGTGACATAACTTTACCATGAGCGTCTTGCCATTGAAGACAGACCAGGTGCCAGAGAGGTAATATAAATATCAAAACCTAACACGAACATAAAGTTAGCTCATTTTACTTATCGAACAATGTCGACATAAAACCACGGTGAAAAGCACAGCCTGTAGCACAGCTGAACGAGAGGCTCCTCAGTCGGTATTTTGCTCCTGTAGCTGTGTAGCACGGTGAGGCAGGGTCTGATTTACACCTGAAGTGTCACATCCACGTTTGGAGTTAAGAGTTGAATAGTTCAGAGTTGATGTTACTACAATGACACTTTCAGATTTGATCTGAAGACACTTTGTTTTGACTCCAACTATTTGTAAACTTAGTTACATATAAAAATCTTCAGAAAATGATGTAAATGTATCTTAAGACGAATATCGATATATATATCATATCGCGAGCCGAGTATCGTGTATCGTATCTTGGCCATGCGTCAGGGCCATCCACATGGCCACAGGTGAGGGTGGGAGCCTCAACCCTCTCTCAACCACGGCGGACCGGTCCAGATGTTCGCCGATCCGCCTCCATCATGTATTGATCAGTGGGGTGTTTTCGGTTCTGGCAGATGCTGGAAGCAGCCAGAACTATTTTAATGGAGGGCTTGCGAGGATCATTCAAGGCTTCTTGTTTTGGAAAGTGCTTCTTGGATGGAATAACTTAATCCAACAGACAGACACCCTCGGGACCATCCTCACATCCAAAAATAGAGCCAGAAGAGCAAAATACTTCTACAAATGGCTGTTACGCTGACCGACGCTGCACTGCGACTGGACTCAGTTGATGAGTTTGGACGCGTTCACAATCGAAGGTGTCAAACTTGAGATGACTCCAGTTTGTTGAGCCATTATATTAATTTTACAAACGCTGACATTCACAACCAACCCAGACGAGCTCAAGTCTGAAGCCTTCAACTTCCTGATCTCCCCTTTTGTGTGACACTGAACAGACGACTCTGGGGCGCGCCACCACCACCGCGTCCACCATTTCCTCGTCCCTTGATCGTTCACGTCGGCGCGTCGGACCGCTTGGCCTGGGAGAAAACGTACACAGAGTCTCTCAGCGGTTCATTATTTCCATGTAACGGCTGCGTCTGGCAGCCGAGCGTGAGAGTTTTATCTCAAATGAAAGAGGGGGTCTCCGCCACTTCGCCCCGGCTCTGAAGCTGCAGCCAATAGTGTGCCAGCAAATTACATGACATCAAAAAAGAAAGAGAGAAGAAAAAGAAAGAGCCCATAAAGGAGGCATAAATTACATCCCCTCAGAAAATCGTGACTATTACAAGTGCTTTCACTAATAGTGCACTAAAAAGATGGAGGGCGCTCCAAATCCATTCATTGCCTCTAACGATCTCGGGGATTGTAAAACTGATATTCCCAGTCACTTTAAAGGCAGACAGAGCGGTTATGCTTCTGTTTGGAATCTTTCATAAAATCTCATTATTTTTTATTGAACGCAGGTTCCACTGCAGCGCTGCGGCCTAAAAATCCCGACTTAACGGGCGGATTAGTGCTGGCACGGGAACACAGACGACTTTACAGACTCACATTTTTATAAATATTAACTCACTTATGTCCACGTGTTCGCGAAGCAGGGGCTTCATGGCGGTGGGTTGATGTTCGACAACAGAGTTATTTGCATGTTTAAACTTGCTGCCCGCATTACCATCTTACAGATCTTCATGAAGCTTAATCCCATCTGCATGCAGGAGATCAGAAATGAGGCATCAAAGACTACAGAGGGTGAACAGAGCCCTGGAGCTGAGGAGGAGGCATCCCAGCATCCTAAAACCGATACCCATGACCAATAACTTTCAGCTCCTAAAGGCCGATACCGATAACCGATAACATACACATATACCTAAGATCATTACATCAATACTATGAACAAAATCAAAAAAAGTTTGGACTCTTTAAATGAACAGATATTTATTTTTTCCAATGAAAAACTATTGGCAAGCCTCTCAAACATTTTCATAAAGCTATCAAACAAACCTATTTGATATCTCACATTAACTTAAATAAGGTTCATTACTGACTGATATAAAAAAAATAAAGACTCCTTGAACTGATGGAAATACATGCATCAGAATTACTAACTGAAAAAGATTAACATTTAAAGGATTTAGACTTGTGGTTCCATTTAAATTAATACCTTTAATTAAAGTAAATGAGGCTCAGTAATCTTTTTGTTTTTTTATTTCATGGAAGCTTTAGATGAGAAAGATAAGGAAGAGGGGAGGGGAGACTGCTGCTGGCTTGCTGGCATCAGGGGGTATTCTTGATTTTCCTGATTGAGTAATGGTTTTTCTGATTATGCCGACGTTACTTGAACATAACATTCACTGCCGGTGATTCAAGGCTCAGAATGACGTCATAATTTCCTGTTATCGGCCCGATAGTTATCGTGCACCCCTACAAGTGACTATCAAAACAAAATATCAATGTTTGACGCATTTCTTTCTGCAGAGTCTAAGAGATGTGTCTTGTTTCACTGGGCTCATAAAAGCTATTAAAATGAACAATTGCACAGTTTTAATGAACGTGTTTGCAGGTTTTTAAAATGCGCTTCCCCACCATCGAGCTGGGTCGGCTGGAGGTTTAACTCCGTTAACAGACCTCAACGCGCCCGATGACCCCTCTGACTCACATGTGACGCTCCACGATGGTGGAAAGCTCACACCTCCTTGTCTTTAATGAATCAGGACGTCTGAGTAGGGCTGATTATTGGCAAGGACCTCGAAATATGATATGTATCATAATACTTGGATTCACGATGCAATATTATCACGATATCGCTATACCACGATATATTGCAATATTCTACCCAGTTAATATCAAAATTAAAAGTAGAGATGAAAAATCAAGTTGCTGTATATGTTCATCAGATGATATTGATCATTCAGAGGATAAATTGAGTCAAAACTATTTGCTTCAAAACAACCTATTTATTTTTTATTACAGTGGTACCTCTACTTACGAACGTCTCTACATACGAAATTTCCAGATTACGAAACGCCTCAACGGGGAAATATTTCCTCTAGTTACGAAAGAAATTTCAGGATACGAAAGGCAGAAATACGGTAGCGCTGCTACTCGCAGCTCCCAGAGTTGACTGAACGTAAACATAGCTGTCGGCTCTGTATCTCGGTTTGAAAGCGGTGCGTCCAAGCTGCTCTGCCATTGGCTATCGCTTAGCATTTTCCTAGCATCCCATTGGCTATCGCCTAGCATTTTCCTAGCATCCCATTGGCTATCGCCTAGCATTTTCCTAGCATCCCATCGGCTATCGCCTAGCATTTCCCTGGGATCCCATTGGCTATCGCTTAGCATCTTCCTGGCATCCCATTGGCTAGGAGGGCCCCTTGTCTGTATGAGCGTAACCCAGAAACCCAGGTTAACAAACAATTTTTACCTCCACCAAGGAGGTTATGTTTTTGTTGGCGTTTATCTGTCTGTTTGTGTTCAAGATAACTCAAACAGTTCTGGATGGATTTAAATGAAATTTTTTTAGGAGTTGTCGGAAATGTGAAAAGGAAGAACTGATTTCATTTTTTCATTTTGGGTGTGATCCAGAAGAAATCCTGGATTCTGGATCACTTTCAAATTTTCGATAATTGTTGTGTTTAGTGGAGGTCTGCGCTCTCTGAGTGCTTTTCTAGTTCTAACATGTATTTCTTACAGGTTTTTATGTCATTTCATGTATTATTTATAATTTATAAAAAAAAAAAAATGTTCGAATTTTGGGGGGCTTGGAACGGATTAGGACATTTACATGGAAAACGCATCTCTACTTATGAAAGTTTCAGGTTACAAAACTACTTCAAGAACCAATTAATTTCGTAAGTAGAGGAAGCACTGTATAAGTGCTTTTTTATATTTAAGTAACCATTACAACATACTGACAGCATTTAAAAAAAAAAAAAAAAATCGATATTAGGAGCTGAAAAATGGATATTATATTGGGCAGCCGAAAATCGCGACATATTGCCAAATCGATTTTTTTTTTAACATCCCTACTGCAGAGTGTCGGTTTACAAACGATCTGGACTGAGAGCAAGCAGAGGCTGAACCAGGGCGAACCAACGTGACTGTTTCTCTGCAAACAGACGGCTGGTGAGTCGGTGTCCCCGCATCCTCTGAGCTAACGGCCAACAAATACACCTGCAGAGTCAAAGAAACACAAACAGACTCCTTCTAGATTAGGGTTGGGAATCTAATCTTGTAGAGAACCGGTTCCGTTAGAGAACCGGTTCCGTGTGTTTTAATTCCATGGAATTGTTTGGCAGTTTATCCAGCGATTCTCTTACCGATTCCAACCAGCACGAATCTCACGTAATTTACTCAAGTTACGCACAGTCAATTCCAGAAAGCACTTACGTGATTAAGTTACGTCGGTTTAGCACGCGCATTGGAGTTGTAAACAACAATGGCGCCCACCAGGTTCAAACGCTCCAAAGTTTGGCTCCACTTCACCAAAGAAAGATGGCAACAAGGCAACTAGCAGTCATTGTAAAGTGGAGATAACAGCGTCGGGAGGGAACACGGCTAACATGCAGACACATTTGCGCACACAACATGTGATAACGAGTGTCGTGTTTTTGACGCTTCGGACTGATGGATCTCAACCCAGCAGCAGTAGCCAAGCTAAGATCACCTCTGGTAACTCTGGTTAGTAGCTATCCCGCTGCCTATGTGCTTCTTTGTAAAACACGCTATAACATTAACGCTATGCTATTAAACGAATGCCTTCTGCATTACATTTAGAAGATGACCGTGATGAGAGAGAGAGAGTCTGGCTGGTTCAGAGGCTGGAAGACATGATTATTTTACTGCAAAAGAATTGTTAATTCTTCATAGAATTAACAGTGTGGAGGACCAGAGGGGTCCTCCACACTGGGAGCTGTGTCAGGCAACTGGGGGTGCTGTCCTTGGGTCCCTCTGGTCTGGCTGGCTGGGGGTTCCTCCTTCTGATCTGGGGGTCCGCCTGTCGGTTGGAGTCGGGGGGCCCAGGTGCTGGTCACCCTGATAAGGCCTGCGGCTCCTTCCAGTGTGGACGGCCCCAAAGGCGGCGTTTCCTTGATCCTCAGTGCCATGCCATGTCGCTCTATTGGGTGTGATTGTGTATGTGTATGTGTTTTAGTATGGAGGGTGGGAGGGAAGGGGTTTTTATTGTGATAATTTGTTTTTAATTCTGTAAAGCACTTTGTGTTGCATGTTTTTGCATGAAAAGCGCTATACAAATAAAGATTGATTGATTGATTGATCATAGTATTTGCAGATTTGTACTATGCACTGTTCCATTGTATTTAATAGTATTAATCTTTCTTTATTATTATTATTTTTGAGTGCTTAGTGAGCTCATATATCCTTTTAAAAAGGAGATTTTAAAAATTTCTATTAGGAAAAATCTGTTAGTAAAATGTTACACATTCTTGTGTATTTGCAAAGTTACATATTACAAAAGTTCACACGTTATCCAGGCTTTGGGCCTCTTTTGACCTCGCTGTTGAGTTTGTAAGGTCGTGAATTCTAAGTAAAAAAATTTGATGCTAATAACTGTTTGTTCTCCTTTTTCCCCAAATTAGAATCGATAAGAGAATCGATAAAGAATCAATCGTTAAACAGTATCGATAATGGAATCAGAATCGGAAAAATCTTATCAATTCCCATCCCTACTCTAGATCCCTCAACTGTCTCAACAGACTTCCTCAACCAATGCAAAGTCGGACAGGCCGACCCCGAAGACAAGGAGGTGAAGAGTCTCATCGGTGCGGCTGCAGCTTCGTCAGGATCGGTGCTCCATTCATCAAACGAGCTAAAACGGAAAACAGCTGAACGCGCCGACAGCCGACAGCGGGTCTCTAAAACCGCCAGAATCAGGCTCAACAAGTCCGAGAGCGATGCCGGACCGCAGACCGGTTAAAAAGCAAGGAATCTTTTACGATGTCAGGAGTTTGAAGAGGAGCCTGGCCCGGTCATGAATCACCAGCTGAATAATGAAACTCCATCCATCACTGCGAACAGGTGGCACTGAGGGAGAACACGGGTCAACGCCGAGAGACGACGCGACAAGACGACTGAAGGTGAAACAGGATTTCCTGCGTCTTCACCTCCTCTTACTGGAGGAACTAAGTGAACCCTTGGTTTTCTTCGCCGCTCTACGAAAAGCCTCGAGGCGTCGTCCACCATCACGTACTCGCCCTGGTGACGCTTTTGTTCAGATTTATAGTTCTGTCGGAGGGGTGTAAAATTTAAGAGGGCTCGTCATTGGACGAAAATCTACTGCATGCCTATGATATTTATTTTATTCCAGACACTTGCAGGTGTAACCTGAGATGTTTCGGAGCCTCTCAGACCCACAGACACGACTGATTAAAGGATACGTAGGCGTAATATTTACCTCCGTGTGGATCCAGAACTGGTAGAGCAGATTTAACTGTATGTGGACAGCAAAGATGGACGGAGGTACAGCCAGAGCCATCGGCAGGTAGAAAATCTGAGGAGAAAGAAAACTCCCTTTAATGACACTTCAGGGTCTCAGCACCGAAGACGAGTAATGAGCAGCTACTTCAATTCCATTTGAGTTACCCAGAGATGCAATAACCCTAACCCTAACCCATCTTACCGCCCTTTCACTTTGGATTTAGCTTCAGATATGTTTAAAGGATGATGAGGCAAAAATAAAACCTCAACGGCAGATATGCCTTTTAAGGTTTTTGAGAAGGAAATGCTTCTAATTTTTTTATGTATTAATTTTAATGTGTTTCAAGCCTGAAAACCAGAAATTAACGGACATTTATTTCTTGATGAATAACTGTCATTGATGCAGCCTGAAGGATCAGAGATCACGAGTTTAATGACATTATACACTGAAGACTGAGAAAGGTGTAACCTTTATTCTAATCTTCCTATAAGGAAGGTTATTTTTAATTCACTAACGGAGAGAAAATAATCTGTCCATCTTTGCTCTTCAGAGCTTCAGTCTTTTAAACTGCTCCCATGAAAACTTTTTTTTTTAATGCTTTCCTTTTTTGAGATGTTAAAAAATGGTTTTTATTTAATCAAAGCTAAAAAAAAAAACCACATGTAATATTTGAGTTAATGTTTGAATGTTTGAATTGTTTAATACAATTTACAATATTATATTATTATTATAATATATTTATAATATAATAATATAATATTATTAGGGCTGTCGAAGTTAACGCGTTAACGCGTGATTAACGCAAAATAATTTTAACGCAACTAATTTTTTTATCGCGCGATTAACGCGATTTAGCCTGGCCGTTTGATGTACAATAGTAGAGAGGAGAGTAGGTTTAATGAGCCTCGGGCCCCGCCGTAGTTGTAGTCCTGTAGTCCTCCGTAGTTTGTCAAAACAGGAAGCCATGCACTGACGTCGACGGCCATGCCGCAGACAGACAGACGTAAACAAACCGTGGATACAAAAGATACTATTTTGAATGGTAAGTTTAGCTTCAAAACCTTGCCTGATTTCTAACTCCACAAGATAAATGTGGTTTGTGTTTGCTGTTGATGTGAATTTAGTTACCACCGGAGTCCGACTACTGAAATATCACTTGACGGCTAATCAGAGCGCAGATGCAGAGAGCCCCCCCCCCCCGTTTGAAGCAAACCACGAAAATATTTTGTATGAAGAACATAAGAGAAAATATTGAGTATGTATATAATATATATAATGGATTTGGCATTGTAGCAATAAATAAACATGCATTTGTTTTGCATAAGGCAAGCATTTGTGTACTCTCATATTAGGCAAGGCAACTTTATTTGTAGAGCACAATTAGTACACAAGGCAATTCAAAGTGCTTTACAGATCCATAAAGTCACAAGAAGGCAAATAGAATCATTCCATACAAGCAAAAAATCATCAACAATAAATAAAATTAATTAATTAAAAAAATTAATTAATTAAATTTAAAATGAAGAGTGCAGATAAAATCCTTCCAGTCATCATCTTCACATCTGAACAGAACTGTTTTCAGTCTGGATCTGAACATTGTCAGAGTTCAGGTCTGTCTCACATCTGCTGGAAGACTGGTCCAGATTTTAGGAGCATAAAACTGAAATGCAGCTTCACCTTGTTTAGTCCTGACTCTGGACACCAGCAGGAGACCACTCCCTGAGGTTCTCAGAGTCCAGGTTGGTTCATATGGATCTAACATGTCAGAGATGGACTTTGGGGCCATGAAGAGACTTGAACACAAGTAGAGCTGTTTTAAAGTCTATTCTCTGAGGGACAGGAAGCCAGAGACCTCAGGACTGGACTAATATGGTCATATTTCCTGGTTCTAGTCAGGACTCGAAATAATAAGAGTAATACAACTTGAAAAAGATCTGTATAAGGTAGATTTAGAACAGATAAAAATATGCGATTAATTTGTGATTAATCATGATTAACTATTGACAGTCATGCGATTAATCTGATTAATTATTTTGAGAAATTGACAGCCCTAAATATTATTATAAATAATACTATTTTTTATTAATTTTTTTAATTATTTTTATTATTATTTAAAAAAATATTTATAATAAATATTATTGTGACTAAGTTCTATTGTGTGCAATAAACATACATATTCATTGACATGTGCAATAACTTAAAGTCAGAGTTATTATTTATTATATATTCTCTATAGTGGTTATTGTTTGTTTTTATTATTGTTTTTATCTTCTTTTATTGTTGTCCTTTTCTCTTTTTTATTGCTATTTCCACTTGCTGCTGTAACGATGTAAATTTCCCCATTGTGGGACAAATAAAGGAATGTCTTATCTAATCTTAATAAATATTTTTTTTTAAAATAATGCCTTAAAGGTAAGATATGGTTAAAAAAAAATACAATAAAATTTAAAAACTTAAATAAAAAAAAGCCAATGTATCTATAATATTAATATTTATAAATTGTTCAAGAATAATTAAATAAAATAATTATTTAAAAAAAGTCAAATTAAATGTAAAAATTCCCTTTTTAAATACTACTTTAGCTTTGTTGATTTAATTTGGTTTATTAGGGAAGCACCAAAATTAACAAATGTCATTTTAAGGCAGTTTACAAAGAACTTAAATGGGTTTATCGCAGTCCAACGAAACTCAGTCCAGTTACAACCCGATTACTTCCCTTTAGTTGTAATGCATCCTTTCTAGCGCTGTGGATTAAAGGTTTTTTTTTTTTTTTTTTTTTTTTTTTTTAAGTGGTTTGTCCAAAGTCTGCAATGCTTCCAACGTCTTCGAACCATCACAGATGGACGGAGGCAACCTGGATGAAACATCAGAGCTGGCAGCTCAGAGGAGCCGCAAGATTAGTCGCTTTCATTTCAGGTTTCAGGCCTTTTTCGATTCTACTGATCATGTAAATCTTTAAAACAAAAAAAACATGTTACGGATGTAATTTACGGCGCGGCGGTATTAAAGTTCTACAGTAGAACATCTGGTCACTGAAGCTTTTATTGAACATTACTCAAACAGAAGCTTTTGTTTGGAGACTTTTATTGCCGACAGATTTGGTGCGCAGGCGTGTATTTACAGCAGCGTGATGGCGAATGACGGATCGACTCAAAGTAAACTGCGGAGTGTTGGATCACACGTCATCCACTGCAGTGGTGTGACTCACTAATGCCTTTTTAACAGCCTCTGGACGCCGACGGAGTCCTGCGACACCAACTCGTTAACTAAGGAGATGCACTGAGTTCAGCTCCTGGAGGAGGTGTCTTACCCATGAGGTGAACTGCTGAGAGACGGACTGTCTGAGGGCGGTGGTCAGGTTGTAGTACTCTGAACTGTGGTGGACCTGGTGAGCGGCCCAGAGGATGGCCACCTCTGGAGGAAAAGAAAAAAAACCCACAAACACAGAGAAAGATTCAGAAACCGCACAACATCAATGCACCGCCGCAAGTGATTTAACCTGACGACGCTTCCCCCCAGATGAGTAACCGGACACCTTCACCACCAGATAGGATGCCAGCTGCGCTCTGTAGCAGCGGGCCTTCGGTGCGCCGGTGGGGGGGGCTGGGGATGTTATGACTGCGGGGGTACTCGGCTGCAGCTGGTTAGCGTCCCAGCGCTCCAGTTTACATTCCACCGCTGTGTTGTGATACTTGCTACATTAATATCTGTGTTACACTTCATTTTAACATCCAAAGGGAACATGCTTGTTAAGTTTCACTGGATCTCCGGGCCGTTTCCGGACCACCCCGTCTGGCCTGTGCTTTTTGGCACCGCCCGTCCGACTCTGGCTTCTGCTGCCGTCCATGAGAGAAAAGTAACCTTCAAATATTGCGTAACCACAAGGCTCAATCTTCAGCGAGCTACGTGTTACAATGTGTCCGCAATCAAAGCGGCGCGAATGAATGAGTTTTAGATTTTACTACGGCAGCCCCCCTGTGGGCGGGGCAACCTGTGATTATAGGATAAACAATCAGATGAGTGTCTTCCCACACATCTGCTTTCTAGTTTAACGAGCCTTTTCTCCTAAACGCGCTGGCTGGACCAACATTTTTTTACATTTTTTACAAGCGACACTAATATCTCAATATCGTGACCAAATTATCCCGGTTTACGATATTATCATGATATTCTTAATTGCTGTACAAATGTCTAAAAAAACATACATTTTAATATTTTCACAAAATCTTGTGATTTTCTTGTCATATTGAAACATCAGAAGCCAAAATTTTATCAAAACGAAACTTTCACATTAAAACTGAGAAACAACTGGCACAGAAGAAGGTTTTATTTTAAATGAACAAAATAAATAACAGGAACAAAGCTTATTTATCTGGTGCAAATTTAAATAAACCCTTTAACAACCATAGTAAGTCAAAATATGCAAACAATTATCAGGAACAAAAATTATAGTGCAAGTTCAAATGAAATAAACTTTTGACCTTAAACTGAACCTTAAATACGTATAAATGTGCAAATAAAGAAACAGTTGTTTAGGAGCCAAATATGTTGTTCTGAATTGTAGTTCACTCTGTGTGTCTGTGGGTGTCGCTGTGTTGTTACCTGAGGGTCAGGTATAAAGGTAGCTGCCTGTTATTGGTTAGGTATTTGACCCCGAAGGGCAAAAGGTTTTTGACCGCTGTGGCGCAAACTGCCGGTGTTATGGTTTTCGGATCAGTTATTGTAATATATAAATATTTTAACTGCATCAGAAGAACATTGTTCCGGTCATTTTTCGATGTCATTTTTCAATGTCCTGCGTGCTATCACCACTTTCCTCCATGCTAACGTTACGACGCCGATGTTACAAGCTACATATTCATGCGAAACAGAGTCACGAGTCACTCACAGACTTGAATCAGACTGATATTACATAACCCGGTAATCGACCGCGATAATGAGATGAAGTCAAACATAAACAGTAATCGTTACTGCGTAAAATTTTAATGTGCCATATAATGTGTAATTGATGCTTTCAGTTCAATTAATTCAAACAAAGTCATTGGAACACTCACAAGATGTCACCAAAATCACTTTGTCCCCTGGAAAATCATGTAAATGTATTGTAAGATGAATATCAATATATATCGTATCATGAGCCGAATATCGTGTATCGTATCGTATTGTGAGATTGGTGTATCGCTACAGCCCTACACAGCAAAATCAGTATATTCAAATAACACTCTCAGATTTGATTTCAACACTTGAAGTGTCAATATGGGTCCACACCACAAAGAGTTAATTTAACTCTCTTTGGAGAGTTAGTACGTTAACACTAACTTAATGTAATTATTGACTCTTTTTGGAGTTAAAATTTAACACTTCTTAACACTAACTAGTGTTACTTTATCTCAACACTTGTATAAAGTGTATAAAGTGTCCCTCTCGGGATTGTTGGTTAACTATATAAGTGTTACAGTCATTTTAACACTGTAAGGCAGGGTTCTCAAACTCATTCCTGAAAGGGCCGTGTGGCTGCAGGTTTTTGTTCCAACCATGCAGAAACACAGCTGAGTTGTTTTAGTCAATCAACTAGTTGTCTTCACTGAAGGTCTGAACCAGTTCAGTTGATTGAGTGAAACAACTCAGCTGTGTTTCTGCATGGTTGGAACAAAAACCTGCAGCCACACGGCCCTTTCAGGAATGAGTTTGAGACCCCTGCTGTAAGGTGTAAAATTAGCTCTTCTGAATTACTAAAAAAATACTTAGAAAATAAGGTTTGCTAAAAATAATGCTATCATGTTTAGTTGAAACTCATTTATTCCAAACATGCACCACAAATTAACATTTAAAACATTTATGGGACACAATTCGTCATTAGCTAACTTAATGTTAACACTTACATAATGCTAACAGCCCACAACCGATACACTGCTTATTCAGCGTTAGCTTGCTTAGCTGAGTTAACAACATGACAAAAATACCATCTAAAACTTTTTTACCATAGCAGATACAGTCTTTAGCATCTAATTACAAGTTTAAGCGAACCAAATGACCAACTAAAATCATCACTGCTTAGCGCTGCTATTGTGGTGACATAACTTTACCGTGAGTGTCTCGCCATTGAAGACAGACCAGGTGCCAGAGGGGTAATATAAATATCAAAACCTAACGCGAACATAAAGTTAGCTCATTTTACTAAACGAACAATGAAACTAGGAAAACAAAACTAACCGTTCACCATGAAATAATGTGTGAACAACGGAAAACCTATCAACAAGCAGTCAAACAGGCAAGAATAACCCATTTTTCTAATCTCATCACCGACCATAAAAACAACCCCAAATTCCTCTTCTCCACCATTGACCTTTTAACAAACAAATCACTCAATAAACCCTCCAGGACACCAACTGATGTCCTCTGTGAGGACTTTGCAGACCACTTCAGAAATAAAATCGATGATATTAGAGCCAATCTTTTATCTTCTTTGAATGTTCATCTTAGTACACCTGATCAGTTGTTTTTACCTGAGGAAACACTGGAGAGTTTTGCCCTGGTTGATGCAAGGACACTTGGTCAAGTTTTCCTCCAAGTTAACCCAACTACCTGCCTTTTAGATCCAATTCCCACATCTCTTTTAAAATCATTTTATGGATTCTTTGAGGAACAGATTTTAACCATTATGAATTACTCTCTTCAGACGGGTGTCTTCCCCACTGCCTTCAAAACGGCAGTGGTGAAGCCCCTTCTGAAGAAGAGTAATCTAGATCCCAATGTTTTTAACAATTACCGACCTGTATCCAACTTACCATTTTTGAGTAAAGTTTAGAAAAATTGGTTTTTAACCAACTAAATTATCTTTTAACACAAAAATGTAATTTAGAGAAATATCAATCTGGTTTTAGGATGAACCACAGCACAGAGACGGCCCTTTTAAAGATTTTAAATGATATCAGGTGTAACGCGGACACACAGAAACTGACAGTCCTGGTGCTACTGGATCTAAGCGCCGCCTTTGATACAGTAGATCACCACATTTTGTTAAACAGACTCAGACACCTTGTGGGCCTCTCTGGTACTGCTGTTAACTGGTTCAGTTCCTATCTCTCGGATAGACGTTTCTTTGTAAGTATGGATACATGTTCCTCCAGAACCCGTGAAGTGAAGTGTGGGGTACCCCAAGGGTCAATTTTAGGCCCATTACTTTTCAATCTTTACATGCTTCCCCTTGGGGACATCATCAGGAGACACGGCATTAGCTTCCATAGTTACGCTGATGATACACAGCTTTATATTGCCGTGTCTCCTGAGGACACAGGGCCAATCGATACCCTTTTAAACTGCATTTTAGACATCAAGTCATGGATGGCAGAGAATTTCCTACAGCTCAACCAGGACAAAACAGAAGTTTTAATTATTGGTCCTGAAGGCAAGAGAGAGAAACTTTTACCAAAATTACAGGATTTCAAACCTTCAGAATATATTAAAAACCTGGGTGTCATCTTTGACTCTGAGCTTAATTTTATTCCACATATTAAGAATGTAACAAAGATAGGTTTTTACCATCTTAAGAACATAGCCAGAGTCCGCCCGTTTCTCTCTCAGGCTAACACTGAGGTGCTGATGCATGCTTTTATCTCATGTCGTTTGGATTATTGTAATGCCCTGCTCTCTGGTCTGCCCAAAAAGACAATCTCTTATTTACAATTGCTCCAGAACTCAGCCGCACGTGTGCTGACAAAGACCAGAGGGCGGGAACACATTACACCAGTTTTAAAATCATTGCACTGGCTCCCTGTGTGTTTCAGGATCGATTTTAAGGTTCTTTTACTGGTTTTTAAATGTATTAATGGTCTTGGGCCATCTTATTTATCTGACCTGCTTTTATTATATCAACCCTCGCGGACCCTGAGGTCCTCTGGCACCGGTCTTTTAACAATTCCCAAAATTAGAACAAAAACCCACGGGGAGGCTGCTTTCAGCCATTATGGCCCACACCTGTGGAATAGCCTGCCACAGAACATCAGGGCCGCAGAGACTGTTGATATTTTTAAAAGGAGGCTCAAGACTCACTTATTTAATCTAACTTTTGTATGATTTTATCTCCTTCATTTATCTATTATTTAATAATATTTTATTTATATTTATTTTTACCTAGTCTCTTAGTAATATATTTTAACATGATCTGTTTTTTTGATTATTATTATTCTTATATCTTACACTCTTACATCTTTTATAGTACATTTTTCTGGTCATTGGTTTTTAACTTGTGTTTAGCTATTTATTTATCTCATTAATTTACCTAGTCTCTTAAATAATATATTCTTAATTTGTTTGTTTTTCTGATTTTCTTTTGGTTCTTGGTTTTTAACTCCAGTGTTTCCTCATGGGGGCCCTCCATGCTGGGAGGTGTACATGATCTGCCGTGGCCGTCGCCTCGGGGATCGTTCAGGCCCGGGGGATGGGGAGGGGACCTGCACCATGTGGTGGCTTCCCCCTATCGGTACGGGTCGGGGTGGTCTCTGACGGCGTCATCTATAGCCACGGGCGGTGCTACTCCCGGTATGGACGGCTCCCAAAAGATGGTGTTTCCTCAGTAGGTCCCTCAGTGTTCAGCCATGCTTTAGACACAGTTTGTTCTGGTCATGTCGCTCTTTTTTGGGGTTGGGTGAGGGGTGGTGGGTGGGTGCTTAGCTCGGTGGGTGGATGTATGTGTGGGTGTGTGTGTGTGCATGTATGTATGAATGTGTGTCCGTGTATATGCTGTGTGTGAGCATTTGTATATGGGTTTGGGGGTGTTTCTGTGTTTTTAATCTTCTTGTTGTTCAGCACTTTGCGTTGCAACATAATTTGTAGGAAAAGTGCTATATAAATAAAGTTTGATTGATTGATTGATTGAATGTTGACATAAAGCCACGGTGAAACGCACAGCTGAATGAGAGGCTCCTCAGTCGGTATTTAGCACCTGTCGCTGTGTAGCACGGTGGGGGCGGGGTCTGATTAACACCTGAAGTGTCACATCCACGTTTGGAGTTAAGAGTTAAATAGTTCAGAGTTGATGTTACTACAATGACACTTACAGATTTGATCTGAAGACACTTTGTTTTGACTCCAACTATTTGTAAACTTAGAGTTACATATAAGAGATTTGACTCTATTCAGGGTGGAATTAACTCTGCTTTTGCTTAGATTTCACCAACACAAGAAATATAACTTCTCAATTTGCCATGTAGGAGTCATGTTCATTTTCCGGCGCCGAGATTCCCGGGCTGACTGGAGGGAGGGTCGGGCCGTGGCGGGAAAGTCCTCTCCAGGACTCTTAATGGTGTTCGGATCTGAGCTCTGCGGTCACCAGTTCATGTGTGAAAATGATGTCTGCCATTGTTGTCCTGGAATAATGTCGGAGCCTCGAGGCAATTAAAACAAAAAAACCAACCAGCTGATGGAAAAAGCGGGTCATCCAGAACATTCAGGTCATCAGCTGGCCTCGTTTGACGCTGCTGAACCTGGACCAGGCTCAGTGAAGCCTCCTCGGTTGGATCTTCTACTCCGGATGCAGCCGATCGCCCATCCGGAACAAAAAAAAAAAAATTATAAAATCAAAAGCTTGGACTCGTTGGACCACACAGTGTTTTTCCTTACGGCCCTAGAGTCCAGAGCGCTACTCTGTCTGCCCCAATCAGCGGTTTTTCATGAGGCCATTCGGTCCCAAAAGCTCCAGTTTTCTTTACAGTCCGTGAGTGGAAACACTCGTAATGCTGCAGTTAATTAGCTTTCACCAAGCGTTTAAGTCATCTATGATCACCGTCGCTCAGGATTCTTCTCCAAACACATTTCTTTCCTGGACAATGATGTTTTCGCTCCTGCAGCTCGTAATAATGCACAGGGGCGCTCATCGACCCAGTCTCCTCAGTTGTTTCGTTTGCTTGATGCGGGATGCAGATCAATGATTTTGCAGTTTTCGTGACCAGTCGTTTAAGATAGGGATGCACAATAACTGATAACACACACATATACCTAAGATCATTACATCAATACTATGAACCCAAAAGCAGATTTGACTCTTTAAATGAACAGATATTTATTTTTTCCGTTCACATTAGCTCATGTTAGCTCACATGAAATGAAATGAAAATGAAATGAAATGAAATGAAAAATACTTTATTTATCCCATAAAGGGAAATTCAATGTAGTAAGGGCTCTCTCTCTTTTTTTTTTTTTTTTTTTATAAACAACAGACAGAAATAATAATAATAATAATATAATAACAGGTGTTAAGTCTTGTTGCGGAGGCTGATGGCTGCTGGCAGGATTGATCTTCTGTATCTTTCCGTCTTGCAACGGACCTGAAGAAGCCTCTCACTGAACACACTCTGTTGTTTGATCACTGTGTCATGGAGAGGGTGTGAAGAGTCCTGCACATCAGTGCAATTTCAAAACTCCATGGAAACGACGGTTATGTTTCAGGTGGCTGATTGGTTTTGACGTATTAAAGCTTGTGATATTTTCACTCCTTCGCTTGGAGCAAATAACCAGCGAACTATCTTCTTCTGAAACTTTAACGAAGTTCCATACATCGCCACCATGTTTGTTGTGATCAGCTCTGTGCTGCAGGCTGCATTCAAGGTGTAACGTAAATTCCCATGTTCCCTCGTTTGCTAGTCGTTCTTTCAGCCTTTTCTATTTTTTTCTATTTTTTATGTGTAACATGTGGGAAAATACTGCGAATATCAATTCAAGTTAATAACTACCAAAATTATGACCGAGTTAATGAGTTATTTTCTGGCATGAGGGGGTATTCTTGATTTTCCTTACTGAGTAATCGTTTTTCTGATTATGCCGACGTTACTTGAACATAACATTCACTGCTGGTCATTCAAGGCTCAGAGGGAGCGAGACACTGCCGTGTTGACAAAAATATATATGTTATCGGGCTATTCGTCGTGATATCGGACTTATCGGGATGACGTCATAATTTCATGTTATCGGCCCGATAATTATTGTGCACTCCTAATTTAAGAGACGACAAGAGCTTCGCTGCGTCGCTTATTTGGTTTTCGTTTTGCTTTCCTTCGGGTTTTCAGGCCACACGGACAACAATGAATTAATGGATTTAAAGGCACGTCCACGTAAGCCTCATTTAAGAACCTTTTTCTTAAAAAGAAACAACTTAAAAGCAAACGAACCCCCCCCCCCCGGCCAGTGCTCGTAAAACTCAGCGTCGTGGGCCTGCACCACCTGAACAAACACGCCGCAGAGAACCGAAGGTAAGAGCGCCACGAAGTGAAAGCCAAGTTGGCGGCGGCGGCGGCGGCGGCGGCGGCGGCGGCGCGGCGCCCCCCCCCCCCCCCGTGACGGCTACTGCTCCCGAGCGTTGCTCCTGAACCGGGCCGCCGCTGGGTTTCAGCAGGTGTGAGAGTAAAAGTCACAGAGACTGTTTCTGGACGTGTAACAGAGTGTTAAATGGTGTCTTGGACTGAGTAAAAAAAAATAAAAAAATGGAAGCAACTGGGTCAGATTTCATTCCAGACTTTATTAGTCCTCTCGAGGTAACCGACGGGATTCTGCAGACGGGCGCCGTGATGCGAGCGGCGAGGGAGGGCGGAGGCTTCGCCGCGTCCACGGCAGCCAAGTGCAAAAATTATGACATCTCTTCCGCCGCGGACCGTTCGGGGGATTCGGGGATGAATTGTCCCACGCTGGGACGTACTGGGAGGATAATCCAGCCTTTGTTTAATTCCAGCAGCCTGGAGGCTTGTTGCTTTTTTTCTTCTCACAGGAGTCATGCTTGGCGGCGTCCAGGACTTAGGGCGGCTAAGATTGATGCTTGTTGTCACTGATAGGAAGTTGGAGCTGCTAGGCTTCACTGCAAGCCCATGTCCTCATCTCTGGGCTCGGCAGGACGCTGCATAGTTTGGAAGGAACTATTCAGGAGGGAAGTCCTGTTAATGGTGAGAACCAATGCCACAGAGCAACGGCGAGGACTGCGCGTCCATCGGGCCTCCGGTGAGCTCTAACTCACCGTTTCCCGGGAATAACAAGGATGAGTGCACGCTAATCGGGTCCTTTACAGCACATTGTACCGCACCTGAAGAAAATATGAGCGCGGTCGCTTGGAAAACTCTCCACGAAACTCAGGGCACGTGTCGGATCTGACTAGGGGTGCACGATAACTATCGGGGCGATGACTATTGGGCCGATAACAGGAAATTATGACATCATCCCAATAAGTCCGATATCATGACGAATAGCCCCGATACCATTTTTTTTTTTTTTTCAACACGGCAGTGCCTCGCTCCCTCTGAAAACGGATTTCTCAATCAGGAAAATCAAGAATACCCCCTCATGCCAGAAAACAACTTGTTAATTCGGTCATAATTTTAGTAGTTGCTGACGAATCGATATTCACAGTATTTTCCCACATGTGACAGATAAAAAAGAAAAGAAAATAGAAAAGGCTGAAAGAACGACTAGCAAACGAGGAAACAAAGGAATTTACGTTACACCTTGAATGCAGCCTGCAGCACAGCGCTGATCACAACAAACATGGCGGCGAGGAACTTTGTTAAAGTTTCAGAAGAAGATAGTTTAGTTGGTTATTTGTGACGAATCCTCCGAGTGAATTCTACGAGGAGGGAAGCACAAGCTTTAATACGTAAAACCTGATCAGCCCGCTACAACATAACAATCGCTTCCATTTTCAAATCGCGCTAATGTGAGCTAACGGAAGCTAATGCTAACATGCTCCGCTCTCCTCTCCTTCATTCCTCTCATCTAAAGCTTCCGTGAGATTAAAAAATAAAAACTACTGAACCTCATTTACTTTAATTAAAGGTAATAATTTAAATGGAACCACAAGCCAAAATCCTTTAAAATTAAATCATTTTCAGTTTGTAATTCTGATGCATGTATTTCCATCAGTTCAAGGAGCCTTTATTTTTATATCAGTCAGTAATGAACCTTATTTAAGTTAATGTGAGATATCAAATTGGTTTGTTTGATAGCTTTACGAAAATGTTTGAGAGGCTTGCCAATAGTTTACATTGGAAAAAATAAAGAGTCCAAACTATTTTTGATTTTGTTCATAGTATTGATGTAATGATCTTAGGTATATGTGTGTGTTATCGGTATCGGCCTTTAGGAGCTGAAAGTTATCGGTTATTGGTATTGGTTTTAAAAAACAGTTATCATGCATCCCTTGATATAAATGTAGCTGACTGTAGAAATTTTTACAATACTGGCCTACCGTGATTGCGCAAGTTGATAATGTTAAGCTGCCCTCGGAAGTGCTAGTAGAAAAGATCGGTGCAACGTCGGTCACTTTGTACGACAAAAAGTACCAGAGGTGGATTGATATTACAAATGAAATTTTTGTGTACTTGTACACTTCTTACAGTGGAAAAAAGCAGCTTTAGGAACACGATAAAGACACTTGATGGACGCTACGAGTTAGCTAGCTGCACGTACTTTAGCCCAGTGATTATCTGTATCGGTATCAGCACTGTTACAACCTGGTTCACGGTAATTACCACGACTTGGTTCGTTTGGTTTGCTGCATGCTGCACCGACATGGAGACATGCATGCGAACACTGCACAAAAGAAATACCGCCTTGGTGCGGCAAAATAATAACGCAGGACTGGTTGAAATCTGATCCACAAGCGCAGCTCACTGAAAAAAGAAAGCACCCAAAGCCACCTCGATACATCTCGCGCTGAGCTGTATGATGGGAAAAGCAGACGTCTACCTTTTGGCTCTTGGCCCATCTGCACAGAGTGAAGCATTGCAGGTCTAAGGTGCGCAATAAATAGCAGGAAGTTTCCCATAAGTCAAGTCACATGGGAACGAACTCGATTAAGCTCAGCTGAGCCGTCCAGCGCCATCACCTGTGCACACAACATTACTTCTTTGCTATTCTTTGTCAAGTCTGAATCCCATTGGCTGGAGCTTGAGGTCTTAATTTTCAGGTGGTTGGGGTGCTTCCTTCTGTTGAATTTAAAATAAAAAAAAAACAAAAAGTGCAGGATAGTCAGTTTAGCATCAGTGAAGTCACTTGAAACCATAAACCCTGATATCTCAATCATTAAAACATGCACAGATATGTAAAACTGAAGTGGCAGAGGGAGCTAGGTGTGAACATATCAAATGATGAAAGGTCACACGTTTGGAAAACACAGCAATCAACATCTTCGTGAAGTTGGAGATTACATTACATTACAATCAGATTCTTTATAACTCCCAAAATTAGGAATAAATGTACTTCACTGGCACAACCATGTTGGAGAAGTTGTGGAGATGTTGATGTCGATCATTTAACATATATTCTGGCTCCGTACTAAGATCTGGACCAGGAGCCCCCCGAGCCTCAATAATGTGTTTAAAATATGTTTAAAAACCCCAAAAAAGAAGACAAACAAGACAAAGGCTCAACTGTGGTCTTTCTGTTACCTTCACAGCCTCTGGTCTCTGAACCGTAGTAAACAAACCGCTGGTATTGTGCTATTTTTTTGCTCGTAATTAGCGGCTAACACGCTAACAACAACAAAACAAAAAGTCCGGTTTTCTCTGCATGGAATGGGAACTTTATTCTGACACTGCAGGAACTTGTAACATTACACACTTTTCATCTAACCCTGTTTTTGTTCTGCCATCCCACGACACACACACTACATTACCCATAAGGCCACACCATTACCCATAAGGCCACTTTCTTAAAGGGGCCAGGCTGGCTCACAACATTTCTTCATTGTGAGAGAACGCGCACAACATCCTGTGATGTTTCCGCAAATTTCTTTTTTTTTTTTAAATTATATTATATATTTCTGAAAAAATCTGCGAATAACTAAAACCGCGGAATTTAAAACCACGAAGTGGCGAGGGATCATTGTAATTATTAGTAGAGTTTTGGGTTGTGATTTGCGTAAGTCTTGTACGCTATTATATCTTGGCATTATTCCTGGAAATGTGCTGAAAGATGATATATATATATTGAAAATTACGTTAGTAGCTAACAGGACTGGAGGAAAATTATGGACGAGATACACACTATGGAGCAATTGACTCATTAAATACGAACTCAAGAGGATCAATACTGCCGAAAATGGGAGAAATGGACCGAGTACATAAAAACGACGGGACAAGGATCAGCATATCGACATTAAAACAGGACAAAATTATAGAAACATCGTGATCCAACATGTTCTTTTTCAAATGTTTTTGTATTGTTTATACACTGCTAAAGAAAAAACAATAAAAAGAAAGTTTAAAAAAAAAAAAAAAACATGCACATGCAACAAGCCCGTTGGTTACGCAAACCAGCTGCTGAATCAAACTCTGTGGGACGAGAAGCAACTTTCTCAGTTTTTATAAATGAAAACAGTGGAGGTCTGGCAGCAGAGTGATGTAATGTTTTACTCTTTTTTTCCCCGTCTAAGCCGATCTGTTGAATTGTAATATGAAACATAATCAAGAGCTATAAGTTCTAATCAGTCAAGTGGCATTGCTGTGTTAGACTTTGACGTGGACTGTTTACCTCCTGCTCGGCCCGGTTAGCAGTGATGCTTACATAACCAGAGTCACATAAATGTAAGAACCAAAGTCCTGTTGAGCTCCATAAATTTAACTCCAGTAACGGCTGGCCCTTAACAGTGGCGACTGCCAACCTGTGCCTTGACTGATGCCGCTATAAAAAGAAAGTACGACTATACAAAAGAAAAATAATCAACACGAGAATCAGATCCAAAATGACACTCTTAAACCACCCGGATCTTATAAAATACTTTTACAGTTACATCAATCACGGTTCTAAATCATCGCCCCAGAGCAACAAACCTCTGGCACTCGGGGGCAACACCCTTTGGTGCGCCGGCCTCTGGGTGGTGGGCCGACCCGTCAATCACGGGGCTAATGGGCTGTGAACGGGCCCGGGGTGTTTTGGTTGGAGGGCTCTTGGATGGGGTGCCAAGCCAAACAGCCAATGCAGGACTCTGTGGGCCGGTCGGGCAGCTCTGCCATACTTCATGCTTTCAGTCACACACTCTAAATCAAACACACTCGGCCCGGTCAGGCCCACTTACAGCTCCGATAAACACGGCAGGAAACGCTGCGCAGAAACAGACGACAGGCCGGATAAAAACAGCTCTTTCTTATAAAAAAAAGACACATTTTATTTAACATTACTGTTCCATTTTAGCCGATCAGATTTGTTTTCCATTTGTTCACTGTGCTGGAAACGTTGTCTTTTTCTGCTCAGCTGAAAAGCAGTTCCATATAAGAATGATTATCGTAACTTTATTCGTACTTTTGTTTCCATTTTGTCCAATAACACAAGTTCTGATAAAACATATATGTGTAATTTTCAATTAAATTTTGGATTCAATTTTATTTGTATAGGATCTATTACAATGCAAATTGTCTCGAGGCGCTTTACAGAGACCCAGATCATTAACTAAAATCATGATATTAAATCTAGGGATGCACGATAACTGTTTTTTAAAACTGATGACCATATGACCTGAGGGGTCTGGTGGGTTCATACTGGATCAGGAGGTCACTGATGTATTCTGGTCCCAAACCATTCAGAGCTTTATAGACCAGCAACAGAACTTTAAAGTCTGTCCTTTGATGGACAGGCAGCCACTGTCAGGACCTCAGAACTGGACTGATGTGGTCCACTCTTCTGGTCTTAGTGAGAACTCAGGCAGCAGAGTTCTGAATGAGCTGCAGCTGTCTGACTGATTTTTTAGATAAACCAGTAAAAACACTGTTACAATAATCAAGCCGACTGAAAATGAACGCGTGGACTAGTTTTTCCAGATTTTGCTGACATCAGATCTTTTATCCTCGAGATGTTCTTCAGGTGATAGTAGGCTGATTTGATGATTGCCTTTATGTGCTTTTCAAAGTCTAGATCTGAGTCCATGACTACACCCAGATTTCTGGCCTGATTGGTGGTTTTTAGATCTATAGTTTCAAGCTCTGTGGAGACCTGCAGTCATTTCTCTTTGGCTCCAAAAACTATCACCTCAGTTTTGTTTTTGTTCAGCTGTAGGAAGTTAAGGCACATCCAGGCATTAATCTCCTCAATGCATTTACCCAAAGCCTGTACAGGGCCTCGGTCTCCTGGTGACATTGTAATATATACCTGTGTGTCATCAGCGTAGCTATGGTAACTAATATTGTTGTTCTTTATAACCTGGGCCAGTGGGAGCATGTAGATGTTAAACAGAAGAGGCCCCAGGATGGAACCCTGGGGAACGCCACATGTAATTTTTGTCTGCTCAGATGTAAAGCTGCCTACTGACACAAAGTACTTCCTGTTCTCCAGGTAAGTTTTGAACCAGTTCCGTGCAGCACCAGAGAGACCCACCCAGTTCTTCAGTCGTTGGAGTAAAATAATGTGGTCAACTGTATCGAATGCAGCGCTGAGATCCAGTAAAACCAACACTGATACTTTTTCAGCGAAAAAGTTAAAGTTCAGACATATGTCATTCATGACTTTGGTGAGAGCAGTCTCAGTGCTGTGGTTCTGTCGGAAACCTGACTGGAAGACATCATAGCAGTTGTTTTTTCTTAGAAAGTCATTTAGCTGATTAAAAACAGCCTTTTCAATAATTTTACCTAAAAATGGAAGATTAGAGTTCAGTCTATAGTTGTTCATCTGAGTTTTGTCTAGATTGTCTCTTTTTAACAGGGGTTTAATTACAGCTGTTTTCAGTGGTTCTAGGAAAACGCCTGACATTAAAGATGAGTTCACAATCTGTAGAAGATCTGGCTCCAAGATCTAGTTTGTGCTAAATTTATCCAGATTTCCTGAGACACCACATTCAGAAGAAGAGGTCAAACAGACCTTATACCTCTAACCACTGCAAAGGCGTGAAATTACCTAGGGGTGCACGATAACTATCGGGCCAATAACGTGAAATTATGACTTCATCCCGATAACTCCGATATCACGACGAATAGCCCGGATAACATATATATTTTTGTCAACACAGCAGTGCCTCGCTCCCTCTGAGTCTTGAAGGACTGGCAGTGAATGTTATGTTCAAGTGACGTCGGCATAATCAGAAAAACGATTACTCAATCAGGAAAATCATGAATACCCCCTCATGCCAGAAAACAACTTGTTAACTCGGTCATAATTTTAGTAGTTGCTGACTTTAATTGATATTCGCAGTATTTCCCCTCATGTTACAAATAAAAAAGAAAAAAATAGAAAAGGCTGAAAGAACGACTAGCAAACGAGGGAACGTGGGAATTTACGTTACACCTGCAGCACAGCGTACTGATCACAACAAATATGGTGGCGTGGAACTTCGCTAAAGTTTCAGAAGAAGATAGTTTGGTGGTTATTTGTGACAAATCCTCCGAGTGAATTCTATGAGGAGGGAAGCACAAGCTTTAATACGTAAAACCCGATCAGCCACCTACAACGTAACAATCGCTTCCATGGAGTTTTGAAATCGCGCTAATGTGAGCCAACGTAAGGTAATGCTAACGTGCGCAAGCCAGCAGCAGTCTCCCCTCTCCCTCATTACTCTCATCTAAAGCTTCCATGAGATAGAAAAATAAAAACTACTGAACCTCATTTACTTAAATTGAAGGTATTAATTTAAATGGAAACACAAGCCAAAATCCTTTAAATGTTAATCTTTTTCAGTTAGTAATTTTGATGCATGTATTTCCATCAGTTCAAGGAGCCTTTATTTTTTTTATATCAGTCAGTAATGAACCTTACTTAAGTTAATGTGAGATATCAAATAGGTTTGTTTGATAGGTTTACGAAAGTGTTTGAGAGGCTTGATAATAGTTTTTCATTGGAAAAAATAAATATCTGTTCATTAAAAAAGTCAAAACTATTTTTGATTTTATACATAGTATTGATGTAATGATCTTAGGTATATGTGTGTGTTATCGGTATCGGCCTTTAGGAGCTGAAAGTTATCGGTTATCGGTATCGGTTTTTAAAAACAGTTATTGTGCATCCCTAAAATTACTGAATCACTCATGTTTTTCTCCTCTAAAGGGCCCCACCTCTATCAGAGCTGACTTCACTGAGAAGAAAACTACCATGATTGATGACAACAATAAAAGAAATGTACATTGAATTCCAAAGCGGCGTGCCCTCGCCGTCGTCCATCACATTTATGCTTCGTCCAACAGTCAGCGGACGTTTGTTGTCAGCTATGTCTGCGGTGGAAACCAGCTCTTCCATCAACGCTGCTAAAGGAGGGAAGTCCGTCTGTGCGGCGAGCGAAGCAGCAGAGAGCCAGACGGTGGCCTCTGTGACCCTCTCAGCGATCACAACAACCCCCTCTTTCTACGCTTCGTTCGGATCGTGTGCACACCGCCCCCTATGGACACGATCGTTTCATGAAGTCCACGTTTAAAGTCGGACCGGTTTCACCCAGGGTTATAATAGTTTTGGATTTTCCATTAGTTTTAGTTTTTAGTTTAGTTTTTCAAATTCATCCATCCATCCATCCATTATCTATACCCGTTTCATCCTCTGAAGGGTCACGGGGGTTTTGCTGGAGCCTATCCCAGCTGTCTACGGGCGAAAGGCAGGGGTCCACCCTGGACAGGTCGCCAGTCCATCGCAGGGCCACATGCAGACAAACAACCACTCCATTATAGTTGCTGTTTTCTCCCGTTCCTTCCCAACGCTGACTGGCCTGCAGCTGTAGCTTCTTTCCAGGGGGCTAGCTTAGGCTAGCTTATCCAGTTAGTCTTGGTTAGCCTTCTTTCCAGGGGGCTAGCTTAGGCTAGCTTATCCAGCTAGTCTTGGTTAGCCTTCTTTCCAGGGGGCTAGCTTAGGCTAGCTTATCCAGCTAGTCTTGGTTAGCCTTCTTGTGTGAGCTTTTCAAATGGACTTTCAGATTCGTGGGTTTTTTTCTCCTTAAGAAGTATTCCACACATTGTATCACCTGCTTCTACAACAAGACACTTATTTTTATCGTTAACACAGTCATAGTCAAAGAAATCCCAAATAGGACTGTGCCGCTTTCTCCCAACTTTTGCCGCAGCCATCACTGATCACTCTAGGTTTTTTTTTTTTTTTGCTGTTATTGTACGGCAGAGCGAAGTTAATCGCTTTCATGTTAATCCCAAAACGTTTATGTGAAAAAAAATTACAAATACGAAAACGAAGGACGTTCCTGGTATTATAG
>JAGFBZ010002487.1:392500-423683 GCA_018398805.1 Hirundichthys speculiger
AGCAGGAATTGGTTGTCGGATCTGAGGGAACGAGTAGGACAGTACCGTTTTAGCAGCTCGGTGATGTATGTAGGGGCTTGGCCATTTAGAGCTCTGAAGGTAAGAACTAAAATTTTAAAACTAATTCTAAAATGAACTGGGAGCCAGTGTAGTTCTGCTAAAACCGGTGTGATGTGAGCCCTTTTAGTGGTGCGGGTTAAAAGTCTTGCAGCAGAATTTTGGACTGACTGGAGGCGGTGAATTTCTTTCTGGCTGAGACATGTAAAAAGGCTGTTACAATAATCCAAGCGGGATGAAATAAAAGCATGAATAATCATCTCAAGTTCCACTTTTGACACCAGTGATCTCAACTTGGAGATGTTCCTCAGTTGAAAATAGCAGTTCCTGATCAGGGTTTTAGTGTGATGCTCAAGAGACATGGCTGAGTCGAAGACCACACCCAGGTTCCGCAGGCTCGACTGGGTGGACGAGCCTAAGGCAGTCCTTAATTTGTAAATCATAAGGTGCAGGAACGCAAAGTACATATGACACGCAGGGATGACGAGACGGGCACAGGTCCCGGAACATATACAGAAAATGGTGCTAAAAACAACACGCAAATGCCCACTTGCCATGCTGTGGGACTTACAAGCCTCAATTTCAGATAATATCCATGGTATAAATGTTATGACAATAATTTACAATTATTTAGGCTGTACTCTGCACAGCACAGGCAACTGCCCACATCACCACAGATGGGACTTACAGTCATAGTGCGAATTACGGGGGGGTTTGGGGGGGTTTGACCCCCCCAATTACAACTTCGACCCCCCTAAAGAAGGGACAAATTGTCATTTTTGTCATCTTCAACCCCCCTAAAGATGACAAAAATTGTCATTTTTGTCATCTCTAGAAAATGTTGACCCCCCCAATTGTTATTGTATAATTTGCACTCTGCTTACAGTACACAGTCAGCAATTAATATCTCGACAGGTCTAACTTGTAAAACATTAAAAAAAAATCTGAGATTACAATAAATAACACGAAATCTTCCATTATTATTATTCAAAGATTGGCACGGCGGCCTATTAATAAACAGTATGCTTACCATATTTAGTTGTCCAAAACACTCCACACCACGAGCATGTCCGGATTCTCCTCCCCCTCTCTGTTTCGGGTTTTACTGCGTGTGTCAGTGGCGGTTCTGTGTCCTTTGGTCACCCACGACCTCACGTACGGGACTGGATTGAATCCAACAAGATTTAGGAAGAGTAACGATGATATGGTGGATATGAGCAGAGATGCACGGTTGGGAGTGCAAATCAAGTTCATTTGAGAAAATCCGCGCTCACATTCAGCACTTGCAATGGGAAAGCCATGAGCGGGACGGCGGCGTTTAGCCTCCTTGTACGCCGTGCGAAATATGCGAGCTGTAGTGGTCATCTGTTCAGACAGACTATTAATTATAGACTGTCCTAAAGTGTCTACTTTAGCCTTCTCAAGAATGCTTGCTGCTGCTAGGTGAGCCTTGGTACGGGCATGATCAAATACTTTTTTTTTTCCATCCCGCCCGTCTTCTCTGGCCCCAACGTCCCCATCGCCTTACAAATTGTGCAGCCCAAGCCCGAATTTCCCATAAGAAGCCAGGGGTAGTAAGTCTGCTTCACCTTGAACTGAGCTGCTGTCCAAACAGTTGTGGATCCCATCCCTGACCTGTCGCTGGACGCCCCGCATTCTTCTCCGCTCAGTGCGGTGTCCTCTCCTTCTGAATCTTCCTGTGAGCGAGCTGATGTTGCGGTTCCCGCCTCTTGCTCCGGGTGCTCTACCGGGGTAGCTGATGCCAGGGTACTGGCCTGTTGCTCTGGCTGTTGGTGGTCCACCTGGCTAACTGCTGGCGCTGTAGCTGGCCCCCGCTCCGGCTGGCGCTGAACCTGACCAGCTGCTGCCACGGTACCAGCCTCCTGCCCCGGCTTGGCTAGCTGTCCGTGAACCTGACCAGCTGCTGCCACGGTACCAGCCTCCTGCCCCGGCTTGGCTAGCTGTCCGTGAACCTAGCTAGCTGCTGCCACGGTACCAGCCTCCTGCCCCGGCTTGGCTAGCTGTCCGTGAACCTGACCAGCTGCTGCCACGGTACCAGCCTCCTGCCCCGGCTTGGCTAGCTGTCCGTAAACCTGACCAGCTGCTGCCACGGTACCAGCCTCCTGCCCCGGCTTGGCTAGCTGTCCGTAAACCTGACCAGCTGCTGCCACGGTACCAGCCTCCTGCCCCGGCTTGGCTAGCTGTCCGTAAACCTGACCAGCTGCTGCCACGGTACCAGCCTCCTGCCCCGGCTTGGCTAGCTGTCCGTAAACCTGACCAGCTGCTGCCACGGTACCAGCCTCCTGCCCCGGCTTGGCTAGCTGTCCGTAAACCTAGCTAGCTGCTGCGTCGCTGGTCTCCTGACCGCTGCAGCTGCCCTCATCGCCGCTTGTTGCTTTTCTGACTCGTTTTGAAGCATCATGCAACTCTTCCTTCTTTTTTTTTGAAAAAAGACAGTAAATTCAGCTGTCTTTTTGACATGTTTAAGTTGCTCGCTGCATGCTCTCCAGATCCATCAAATTTCCAATGTTTTTTTTTTTTTGTCAGGGGCGTGGTTTGCTGGCCCATCTTTTCATAGCATCAACAAATCTCCGACTCTTTCAAATTAGGTTAAATCTTTATAAACAACATGAAATTCTTGGGATTTGTTCTATAAATTAATTTATGCATATTCTTATTTTTCATACATTAAATTTTTTTTTTTTTTTATATTATTATTGTTTTATATATGTACGAGAGGTGCCGGATCTGCCCAAATAAGTCCCGGAACACAGGGAGGCCAAAATCAAGAGGTGCCGGATCCTGTTCCGGCAGGATCCGGCACAAATTAACCCCTGGCCTAAGGTACCCATAAGGATCTTGATACGGGCGATCTGATTTTCCGGAGCAATAACTAAAGTCTCTGTCTTGTCTGCATTTAGTTGGAGAGAGTTAAGACTTAACCACTGTTTGATGGAAGTTAAGCAGCTGGTTAAAGAGGACAGTTTGTGTGTCTCTCGTTCTGTAAAAGAGCAGTATAACTGGATATCATCCGCATAAAGGTGGTAAGATACATCACAAAACTGGCTAATTATCTGTCCCAGTGGCAGAATATACAATAAAAACAAAATCGGCCCTAAAACTGAACCCTGCGGTACACCACATGTCAGTGGAGCCGTATCGGAGGAAATCTGGTTCGCAAGCACATTAAAACTTCTTTCAGTAAGATAAGATTCAAACCATTTTAAAACCATACCGGACAACCCTAACTCTTTAAGTCTGCATATCATAATACCATGGTCGACAGTATCAAAAGCAGAAGAAAGGTCCAATAAGACCAGAACTGTGTTTTGACCAGAGTCAGCTGACATCATAATGTCACTGGAAACACGAAGCAATGCAGTTTCAGTCGAGTGTTTACTGCGAAAGCCCGACTGGAATTTATCCAGGACATTATTTCCCTCTAGGAAAACTGTAAGCTGCTCTGCCACTATTTTCTCAAGGATTTTGGACATAAATGGAAGCTTCGAGATTGGCCTGTAGTTTTTAGGTTCTGATGGGTCCAGAGTTGGTTTTTTAAGAACCGGTTCAATAACTGCATGTTTAAAGGAGCTTGGAACCACACCAGTTGAAAGTGAAAGGTTAATCAAATTCACGACAGAGGGGCCAATTGAATTGAAGACTATTTTTAGCAGCTTGGTTGGGAGGACATCAGTAGGAGATGAAGAGGTTTTCATTTTTTGGAGCAGATTAGTGATATCCTGGAGGGTCACAGAGTTAAAAGAGGACCAGATACAAGGGGAAGACCCTACACTGTCAAAGTTGGAAGAGGGCAACAGTGAAATGTTCTCCCTGATGTCTCTGATTTTGCCCACAAAAGAAGAAAGAAAACCATTGCTGTCTGCTTTACAGTGCACAGGAATTTTTGGAACAGCAGGTGAGACAAGAGAATTGATTGTGTCAAATAGGACTCTAGGGTTTTTCTTATTGGAGGAAATGATTTGGGAAAAATATTGAGATCTGGCATTTCTCAACATTTCATTTAAAGTGGCTCTAAGCTCTCTCAGATGGAGTCTATGAACCTCAAGCTGTGTCGACTTCCAGAGACGTTCTACCTTTCGACAATTTCTCCTGAAGGAGCGGATGGAGACACTTATCCAGGGATGAGGCCGATTTTCTAGAGCACAGCTGGATTTCATCACTGACACATTATCTAAAATAGACCTACAGTGACTGTTAAAAGTCTGGGTAAAAACATCAGGATGGTCAATTCCCATCAACAAGTTTGGCTCAAACAAGGCAGAAAAGCCATCAGCAGCGTCCTGATTAATAATCCGCCTTTGAGCATTAATTTTCAGAGGGGGAGGGTTTACAGGAAAACTAATATTAAACAATATGCAAAAATGGTCACTGACATGGAGGTCCTCCACACACACATTCCCAACGTCTAGGCCAAGTGAAAAAACAAGATCCAACGTATGGCCCTTGGTGTGTGTAGGGCCAGAGATATGTTGGGTGAAGTTAAAAGAGTCAGTGATAGATAAAAAGTCAGCAGCTGTATTGCATGTGACATCATCAATATGGATATTAAAATCTCCAGTGATTAGGACCTTCTCTAATTTAATAATGGAGGATAAAAAGTCAGTAAAATCAGTAAGAAAGGCACCTATAGGGCCAGGAGGACGGTAAATTAAAACAATAAAATGAGTTTGGAGACCCGACCTTTATCATCTGGGATTCAAAGGAGAAGAAAGGCTCAGAGTTTACCAGTCTGCACAGGTGACTGTCACGGTGCACAACAGCGAGTCCTCCGCCGCGGCGTTCCTTGCGAGGCGTCCCGATGACAGAGCAGCCGGAGGGACAGAGCTCTTTTAAGTGGAAAAACTCCTTATCCCTCTGCCACGTTTCGGTCAGAAACATAAAATCCATGTTCTCACTAATAAACAGTTCATTTAGAGTAAGGGATTTGTTGGAGATGGAGCCAGCGTTCAATAATGCCATACGGATCGGCAGCGGCAGATCAGCTGATTTCACAGCTGACTGTAGTGGGATTGACAGCAACACCTGTTGCGGTGACGGGGATTCCGGTGAGGCCGTGCAGAGGGAGACACGGGGGCGTGTAATGTAGGTGTGTGTGTGACGTCAGGTGTAGACAGTCACGCATGCGGGGGACTATCAGCAGGTTGCGTGTTGGTGAGCGGCAGGTGGTGAGATGCTACGGCTTGCCGTATGTTGGCTGCAAGCAAACGGCTACCGGATCTGTTTAGGTGGAGGCCGTCAGGTGCAAACATGGAGGAGCGGGACCAGAAAGAGTCAAAGTTATGGATGTAATTTATCTTGTGTGTGCCGCACACAGAGTCCAACCAGTTATGGAGATGGAGAAGGCGACTGAACCGCTCTGACCCTCGGCCCAGCGTTGGGATTGGGCCGGAGATGAAGATGGATTTTTTCTGCTGGTGCTGAGGAGATCAAAAAGACCGATAAAATTGGCCTTTGTAAATTCAGACTGCCGGCGGGTGACGTCACATGCGCCAATATTTTGGTGATTGACGGTGGGAGAGAGGCTAATAGGCTGGGGAGTTTTTCCAGGATATTAACAGTTGTGGCTCCGGGCATACAGTGAGTGACCGCGTTGAAGAAACGCACGTTTCTAACCAGCGAGTCCCCAACAATCAGCGCTGTTGGAGGAAAAAGAGGAGACAGAGCACTAGACATTAGTGTCTCTGTGTCGGTTTGAGACAAAAATGGCCGCACTTTGGCAATGTTCTTGAGATGATAAAAACCACTCTTAACTATACTTTTAATGTGAGCATTAAAATTTAATTTTGTATCTAAAATAACACCAAGGTTTTTTACCTGCTCAGACGTATTAAAAGCTAAGGTTTTGAGTTTTAGATTAAGTTTTTCTCTGTGTGCATCAGGACCGATGACAAGTACTTCTGTTTTGTCCTGGTTGAGCTGTAAGAAGTTACCTGCCATCCATAACTTGATATCTAAAATACATTTAAAAAGGGCATCTATTGGCCGTGTGTCATCAGGAGACACGGCTATGTAGAGCTGTGTGTCATCAGCATAACTATGGAAATTAATGCCGTGTCTCCTGATGACGTCCCCCAATGGCAGCATATAAAGATTAAAAAGAATTGGACCTAAAATCGAGCCTTGGGGGACACCACACTTCAGTTCATAGCTCTTTGAAGAGCATTCGTTCATGTTTATAAAAAATTTTCTGCCAGTAAGATATGATTTAAACCAATTAAAAACAGTACCAGAGAGGCCAACCATGGTATGAAGTTTGTCCAGGAGAATTGTGTGGTCAACTGTGTCAAATGCTGCACTTAGGTCAAGCAAGACAAGGACAGAAAGTTGCTTCATATCCATGTTGCACCTTAGGTAATTCACAACTTTTGTTAATGCCGTCTCTGTACTGTGTTTGGCCCTAAAAAACCAGATTGATATATCTCTAAAATATAATTAGAGTTTAAAAAATCATTCAGCTGATTAAAAACAAGCTTTTCTAAAATCTTACTTAAAAATGGCAGATTTGATACAGGTCTGTAATTATTCAGATCTGATGGATCTAGATTGTTTCTCTTCAGAAGGGGTTTGACTATTGCAGTTTTAAGTGATGATGGGAAAACACCATTCTGAAGAGAGCAGTTAATAATATTGAGCAAATCCTTGTTTAAAAAGCCATAAACTGATTAAAAAAGGGTGTAGGGATAGGATCTAAAACACAGGTCGAAGGTTTCAGTTGAGAAATTACCTTTACCAACATGTCAGTATCAACCAGGACAAATTTCTCTAGTGTCTCCCCACTTGCAAAGAGATGTTCACGAGTGTTAAAATCCAAGGTTTGACAGTGGGATAAAGTTGACCTTATGGTATCAATTTTAGCATTAAAATGGGCTGCAAATTCCTCACACTTTGTGTTAGATGAAATATTATTTGTGTTAAAAAAAAAACTGGATTAATTAAATGATCAATTGTTGAAAAAAGAATCTTGGGATGTTCCGGTTGTGTCGGTGGTCACTGATGAGTTTTGAAAAATGGGCTTGTCTTGATTGCTTTATTGCCTTATTATAGATGATCAACTGTTCATGGTAGATGTGGTGGTTGATGGTAAGTTTGTTTTTCCTCCATCGTCTCTCTGCTATTCTGCAGTTTCTCTTCAGTTTTTTGATTTTAAAGCTTCCATGAGATTAAAAAATAAAAAACAAAAATCACTGAACCTCATTTACTTTAATTAAAGGTATTAATTGAAATGGAACCACAAGCCAAAATCCTTTAAATGTTAATCTTTTTCATTTAGTAATTCTGATGCATGTATTTCCAAGGAGCCTTTATTTTTTATATCAGTCAGTAATGAACCTTATTTAAGTAAATGTGAGATATCAAATAGGTTTGTTTGATAGCTTTATGAAAATGTTTGAGAGGCTTGACAATAGTTTTTCATTAGAAAAAGAAATTAAATTAAATTAAATTAAATTATGTTTTTGATTTTGTTCATAGTATTGATGTAATGATCTTTGGTATATGTGTGTGTTATCGGTATCGGCCTTTAGGAGCTGAAAGTTATCGGTTATCGGTATCTGTTTTAAAAAACAGTTATCGTGCATCCCTAGTAAAAGCTTAAGTACAGAGCCTTGTCAAAGTATTCAGCCTCCTTGATCTTTTCAACCTTTTGCTACATTTCAGGCTTCAAACATAAAGATATAAAATGTTACTTTTTTCCCAGAGGAGCTGGTGGAGGCGGCCGAGAGGAGGGAGGTCTGGGCCTCTCAGCTGAAGCTGCTTCCCCCGCGACCTGACTTCGGATCAAGCGGGAGTTAATGGATGGATGGATGGATGTTAATTTTTTGTCAAGAATCAACAACCAATGGGACACAATCGTGAAGTGGAACAAAATTTATTGGATATTTTAAACTTTAACAAATAAAAAACTGAAAAGTGGGGCGTGTAATATTATTGGGCTCCTTTACTTTCTGAGCATCAAACTGACTTCAGAAGTTCAGTGAGGATCTCTGAATGATCCAACGTTGTCCTGAATGACTGATGATGATCAATAGAATCCACCTGTGTGTAATCAAGTCTCCGTATAAATGCAGCTGCTCTGTGATAGTCTCAGGGTTCTGGTTAAAGTGAGAGAGCATAATGAAGACTCAGGAACACACCAGGCAGGTCCCAGATACTGTTGAATGAGACGGGCGTGACCAGGCACCAACAACCGATATACCAAGTAGCATAGCCAAGTTCATTCATTCACTCATTCATTCATTCATATTCCATACTCGCTTCACTCCTAATCAGGGTTGTGAGGAGGAGCGATCCTGGAGCCCAGCTGTCACCAGGGGAGAGGCGGGGCAAATCCCAGGTGGGTCGCCAGTAGGGATGGGAATTGATACGATTTTTCCGATTCCGATTCCATTATCGATGCTGTTTAGCGATTCGATTCTGTTTATCGATTCTCTTATTGATTCTAATTTGGGGAAAAAGGAGAACTAACAGTTTTATTAACATCTATTTTTTTTTTTTTTACCTTGAAGTCACGACCTTACAAACTCAACAATGAGGTCAAAAGAGGCCTAAAGCCTGGATAACGTGTTAACTGTTGTAATATGTAACTGTGCAAATACACAAGAATGTGTAACATTTTACTAACAGATTTTTCCTAATAGAAATTTAAAAAAAATCTCCTTTTTAAAAGGATATATGAGCTCACTAACAGCCAAAAATAATAATAAAGAAAGATAAATACTATCAAATACAACGGAACAGTACATAGTACAAATCTGCAAATACTATGAAGAATTAACAATTCTTTTGCAGAAAATAAGCATGTCTGCTAGAGTAGGTAGTTAGCGAGTGCTGCCAGCAGGACTCTCTCTCTCATCACGGTCATCTTCTAAATGTAATGCAGAAGGCATTCGTTTAATAGCATAGCGTTAATGTTATAGTGTGTTTCACAAAGTCGACATAGACAGTGGGATAGCTACTTACTAGAGTTGCCTTCCGTAGTAACCGCAGGGGTGATCTTAGCTTGGATACTGCTGCTGGGTTGAGATCCATCAGTCCGAAGCGCGTCAAAAACACAACACTCGTTAACGCATGTTGTGTGCGCAAATGTTTCTGCATGTTAGCCGTGTTCCCTCCCGACGCTGTTATCTCCACTTTACAATGACTGCTAGTTGCCTTGTTGCCATCTTTCTTTGGTGAAGTGAAGCCAAACGTTGGAGCGTTTGAACCTGGTGGGCGCCATTGTTGTTTACAACTCCAATGCGTGTGCTAAACCGACGTAACTTAATCACGTAAGTGCTTTCTGGAATTGACTGTGCGTAACTTGCGTAAATTACGTGAGATTCGTGCTGGTTGGAATCGATAAGAGAATCGCTGGATAAACTGCCAAACGATTCCATGGAATTGAAACACATTTGAACACAATTGAACCGGTTCTCTACAGGAACAGGTTCTCTACAGGAACCGGTTCTCTACAGGAACTGGTTCTTGATTCCCAACCCCAGTCGCCAGTCCAATATGCTGCATGATCCAAGGTCCAGAGACCGAACCTCCCCATCCTGTGATTTCCACCAGTACAGTTGGAACTAAGAAACTCTGCTGGCTTAAAAAAAAACAAAACAAAAACAAACAAAACCTAATCTGCATCCTAATACCTTTTAGAAAACAGGCACAGAGGTATGTTCACCACTATTGTTCCTTAAAAACGACACTCAAATATTCTTGTCTGACACGGGATTTCAGGGCCAACCGTCACGGGTCTCCTTTGTTGTATGTTTGGTTCATTGTGGGTAACAGGTCTGGATTTCTAACAGTTTAACCCCTGGATTATTTTTAAAAACTCAGACCCATGATGTCTGGAATGTGGTTTGGCATCGTCTTGCTGAAATACCTACTTTTACTACCAACGTCTGGCGTACAGCAAATGCAACATGATGTGAAGTTGGGTGGCTGTAAACATGAGGAGGGTTTCCCTCAGAGGGGGTTTAGTGCAGTTTTACGAGGCCTCAGATATGGCACATCTCTCTACTATCAGGAAACTGTCTTGACGTAACTGCCTTGGGTCAGGTCCTCAAGTGAGACCCTGAACACAGTGCGTGCAAACAGCAGACATAAATGCACAATTTATGGGTCTTCTCTTTTGTTTATCTTTTTTTTATTTACTGGCAAACAATCAAACTTGTTCATTGCCTCCACCAAGCGGCAGTTTGCTCAATGGATCCTGCCATGTCCGCCGGTGATGGTTGGCCCCGTTACAACTCCATCCTCTTAGGACCTCCAACAACACACTTTTGGGGAAGCTGCATTTTTCTACTCAGACCTGCATCAGTGATTTCACCATACTTTACTTTTTCGAGCTTTATATTTTATTTATTTTTTATCATGATATGTCCACTTTAAAACCTGAAGATGTTGGGCATTAATGATGTCTTCAGAGATGTGCAACACATGTCATTAGGGCTGTCGCGATACACTAATCCAGGGGTGTCAACGGGAAATTGGAAAAACACTGAAGCGGGGGCTTGAGAAAATTTGGAGGTGCTTAAGGAGGCATTCTGAGCACAGCATTGTGTATTTGTCCATATTGTTACTTTGATAATGAAAAGAACATTTTTTACTTACTGAAGATCCATCAGACTAAACATTTTACTGAAAATGTTTGATAGTGAAAAGAACATTTTTTACTTACAATTTGTAAGTAAAAAATGTTCTTTTTGTGTTTCTGCATGGTTGAAACAAAAACCTGCAGCCTTTAACAGATCAGTTTGACACCCCTGACTTAAGCCTTTACAATATACCTGGGGGGATAATTGACGTTACATAATGAAACGCAAAACTCGCAATCTGGTGTGCCTCACTTCACAGGTTTGCAAAACTCTGCTCATACTTAAAATCCAATTCTTACTTTCCCTCAACAGAAAATAAAAGATAAAAATGGCACAAAGTTTAATTATTCCTGCTAATGTGAGAATCCACTGAGCATAAGACTGAGGTTAGATATCAAAAATAAAAGTAGTTGTTATGAAACAATTAAGTTGCCTATTAAAGGCAAAAATTCAGAATGACTAGTGATTCAGTTACTCGTGAACTTCAACAGTAAAACATCACTGACAAGATACATGGATCCAAAACTTTAGTAAGAGTTATAGAAAATAGCATGTTAAATTCAACATTTCTGATGCCTATAACTCTGAATATTAGCTTTCCTTAATTTTTTTTTTAAATCACAAAAAGCTCTGCTGAATAACTAATACTTCAGGCATGAAAATCCCCCACCTTTCAGCGAAATTTGCCGTTTTGAAGTCAAAAAGAGAGACCTACGTGAATCATGTAGATTCGAGGAGTTTTCTATTTTGAGAGGGGGGGGTTGGCGTCGGGAGATTTTTTTAAAATTTAATTATCATATAATTGCCCTAATATGTAAACTGAGCACTTCAGAAATCGGCAATTTAAATGTACTTGGAGGTTACATTGCTAAGCGGGACGAGACGCAGGACCACGCCGGTGTCGACGAAGACGAGCTTTCATTTCCTAGCTACATTTACCAGTGGTGAGAAGCGCTGTATATTTCATTCGCGTTGTCTAACAATAAATAAGTACAATAAGGAATAAACATCTCTCCTGTGAATTTAAAGCTAATAATCATACATCCAAACAAGAAAAGGAGAAAGAAAGGGAGAAATATCAGAAAATATGTGCTTCAGGCTTACTTGAAGGTTGATCTGGCTGTGATAGCGGCTGTATTGTCAACGGGCTCATTGCGCATGCTCTGGTCTCAATTACTCAATCAACCAATCGCAATCGAGAATTCACGTCACGTTGGGGGTGAAGGGTCCCCCCCCCCTGAAAATATTAAACCGGATCTGCACGTATCTCAAAAATGACCCCCAGGATGGCAAAAAACTCTGAAATCAGCGAATCCGCGGAGAATTGACACCCCTGTAATCTCACGATACGATACGATAAGATACGATACAGGATATCACCCTCCCCTTTAGGGAGGGTGATGAGTTCTCTGTTCGCATTAGCTCTGGTCCATAGGTCTATCCCACACCAGAGCTGTGCTAACATGAGACAGTCACAGCAATGTATAAATATAATTAATAAAGTGGCGTTAACATCACTAGCCTCACCTTATACCTAACAAAATAAATATCCAGGGCTATATATATTTGTAGACAACGAGGCAGGCTTATAGCTGACTAGCGAGCTCTGGTCCATAGTAGAGAAATCATTGACACTGCGGACAAAATGCTAACAGAGAACCCATCACCCTCCTTGCCACTAAATCATATTATTACTTTTACTAAATGGTGGTTAAATCAATCATCTAATAAACAAAGCTAACTTACTTTGGAGTAAATGTAGGTGTGTTTTGTAACTTTCTCCACGTTCAGTTGCTTGTGTGGACGGACACAACTTAACCTAAAGCTGCATTCTCCAGCATTTGTTTTGGTTTGGGAAAGAGAATAAAAATGTCCCTCCAAATGTTCTGGACACCTCGAGTCTCGGTTGCAGGTCCCCAGCAGCAATATTCCACCATCGAGTTATTAGGCATCAGAAAAATAGTCAATTAACACAGTCCTTAACGCAGGAGCAGCAAGTTTGTCCGACCTAGCAACAGTAACTAGGAAGGGGGCAGTGCTTACCGAAAGGTCAATTACACATTATATGGCTGACAAGCAGCTTGCAAATGCTGGACAAAATGAATAAAAGATTTGTTGAGAAAAATAGTTTCATTTATTTAAACAGTGCAAATTGTTGCTTGCAAGCTTTTAAAGGTGGGACATGGGGGTTTTCAAAGAAGCTTAGAATATCGATACCCGCGGCTGAAAAAATCGATACGATTGCAGAATCGATAAACTCACTCAGCTCTACATGTCATGTACACTAACACCTTTATTATAATACGGTTATTATCGATACTGACAGTACAGATGCTACCTGCTCTTTAGCCCCGTGTTACAGGATCACATTTATATTTTCCGTCATTTCAACTTTTTTCCAAAAGTCTTGGATGTGATTTTATTCTTCTCCTTTTAAGTGTACCAAGACTTTGTGAATCATTTTTGTGCTTTTTTCAACTCATCTGACAAACCAGCGACTGAAATTCAAAATAAAGTCGTATCTTAAAGATGGCGATGTGGATCGATGTTGTCATTGTGCATCGATGTAATTGGATTGTTAATGAATTAATCAATCGATGTGGATTGATGTATTGTTACACCCCTAGCACCAAGTCCATTATAAATATCTTTACAGAGTCTTGTAAAGACACGCTATCATTTAGCTTCAAGTTGTCAGTAATAGTTTTGAAATCGCATCATATCGATCGCAGGCTTGTGAATCGAATCGAAATCGTATCGTGACAGACTTGGTGATATCGGCAAACATCGTATTGTCATCCAAACATATCGACATCGTTCGGATAGCAACTCAGGTAGCAATATTAACAATTCTGTCTGAAAAAGAAACTTTCAAACCCCTTTTTTCAAGACGATCGTGTCATTCCTCCATGTTACATCAGATCTACATCAGATGTGTTGACTGTCCTGCTGACCAGACAATAAAATATTAAAAACAAATTCAGTCCCGTGGCCTGTTTGCTAAAATAGATAGATAGATAAACTTTATAACTGACTCAAGGTCCAAATAACACACATAAAAATATTTAAAAAACAGGCATTTTTTGTGTTAGATTAAAATACGGAAAAAAAAGTCACATTTTAAATTTTAAAAACAAATGATACACAGATAATTACGGATTGATAAAATTACAGAACTTTAACGTGGACATTGTCATTTTAAAGTTATTTGGTTATTTGTAACAACTGACAAGTTGAACTCCCCGTTAAAAGTTTCTGCTGTTACCTCAGAAATTACCTGTTTTAATGTTCTGATTGTGCTGAGACACAATAATTTTGTTGGATTTTGTTTGACTTTTTTTTTATTTTTTAAAAAAACAGGATGACATTAATGCCCTGGCAGTGGCAATAAGCTTTATTTTATTTTACATTTTAAAATGAGATTTACACTAAATATGTGTTACTGACAAGTGCTGATGTTAAAAGTGTTTGAACAACAAATGTTATGGCACTTTAGTTCATATGGCAGCAGAACAGTTAAATAAAAGTGCATTTTACACTAGTTTTGAATTCATTATTTGATTTTGCGTATACAATGCGATTAAACGCGATTAATCAGGTAAATAATGCGATTAATCGCGATTAAAAATTTTAATCGTTGCCCAGCCCTAATAATAATACAAATATATATATATATATATATATATATATATATATATATATATTTATAAATATATAATAATAAAAATAATGAATATTGTCCCTTTCGGCATTCATAGAAGGTCACTACAGTGGCGGTGCCAGAAATAAAACTCGACCAAAACATGTTTGCCTTTCGCTCACATTACATCACGTTGAGGAGGTAATGATACCTTTTCTCAAGACCTTCAAGTGATTCTCTAACAATTCGGAGCTATAAGTGTAACACGGGGCGGCGGCAATTAGTGCGGTGAGATGACTGCAGCGTAACTCCATTACCTCACATATAATCAGAGCACAGACAGCTGACTGGCTAATTAATGGCTGCCTGGCCTGGATATAGATGCTGCCCCGGAGCAGAGCTGCTATTAGTGGCACTTGCGATATGAGGTTAAAATAAACAGAATCAACAGGCCTGTCGACAACACGGCCGCATCAGAAACAAACCCGTCTGGTGTTCGCCCAGAGCCGTGTGGTTGGGAGGTTCAGGCTGTTTCAGAATAGAAAGGTTTTCAGCATATATAGTCTGTCTGCAGCCCAGAGAGGCCCGCGGGAGAACGGGAACAGAATACTTGGGGATAAATTGTGTTTGCTTTATATTTTCGTCAGTCATCAGGTTATTGAACCAATGTTTTGGGAAAAGGTGGCTTTGATGGCTGCTCGTGCATAAACCAGCGGCTGGATCTTATTATTTCAGACGGCTGAGGAGTAAAACGTGTCAGCAGCTGGAAAACTGACAGAACGTCTCACTTCCTTTAAAGCAATATACAATTAATTACAGAGGCGTAAATAACGCAATAAGAAAAGTTTATTATGGAAACTGGCCCACTCAAGCTGCAGCACTGATTCTTTGGACTCAAACCAAGGATAAGAGCGCAGGCAAATATTGATATCAGCAGTCGGGATGAAGAGGCTTTTAATTTGAGTCTATGTCTAAAGGTCATTCAAATGTTTGTAGCCTCGACTTTGACCACAACTCCAGACTCCAGCCAGCTGCCGACCAAAGGCCATAAACGTGGTCTAGTCACAGACTTTTGCTGTGACGCCTGTAAATGGGAGATCCTGAATTTTATCACGGTTTCAATTTAAGTTTTTCTTGCCGTTATCTCCGGGATCCGTGTCTGGCGAGAGCAGTGACGTCTCTTCAGTAAAGATGGCATCGGAGCGCGCGACCGCCAAGAACTTTCCACTTAATTATCCCCCGAGCTGTCCTTTCATGCCGGGGTTATGAGAAGGAAACTATGAAAATGGCCATAAAGCTGGTCAAAATAAAAGTGATATTTTACGCTGCGGTAACGCAGCCTCATATTTCCCAGCAGAGAATGTCACTTTTGCCTCTTTTTGACATTTGTACGGGAATCATTCGAGCCTTCTGCAAAGATTTATAGCTCTTATGTCTTAACAGAATAAGACCACAGATGCTGTTATAAACCCGATTGTATAACTAATCTAAATACGACGTGCAACTGCTGTTCAAGCTAGACAAAGCGCCTAAATTGCTAAATATGCCACATGTATAGATCGCCGTTTTAGCCTCACTTATGTTCTACGACGATCTTTACGGTGTGTTTCTCATCAACCCGTACAATCAGGAGGATAAGTCAGCAAAGCCTCTTTGAGATCATCTGATCCCAGCGCGTCGCAGGGACGTAACGATATGGAAAATTTCATATCTCTATTACAGTCACCAAATTATCACGGTTTACGATATTATTGCGGTATTCTTCATTGCTGTACAAATGTCCAAAAAACACAAACATTTAAATAATTTCACAAAATCTTTTGATTTTCTTGTCATACTAAAACATCAGAAGCCAAAATTTTTTATCAAAATGAAACTTTCACATTAAAAGGGTAAACAATTGTTCTTTTTATTCTGTACGACCTTGGGTGTCCTGAAAGGCGTTTTTAAATAAAATGTATTATTACTATTACAACTGGCACAGAAGGAGGTTTTATTTTAAATAAATAACAAGAACAAAGATTATTTGTCTGGTGCAAATATAAATAAACACTTTAACAACCATAGTAGGTCAAATTATGCAAACAATTGTCAGGAACAAAAATTATAGTGAAGTTCAAATGAAATAAACTTTTGACTTTAAGCTGAACCTTAAATAAGTATAAATGCAAATTAAAGCTGCAGGCAGCGTTTATCGGGCCCTCGCACCCAGTGCTACCACCCTCCCCAGGTGTCCACCACCTTCCCAAACCAGTGGGGAACAAAGACAACACAGTGAAAATCCAATTTGGTTATAAAAATGGAAAGGTTGCTGCCCAGCTTGGATCCAGAGGTATGAAAACAAAAAGAACTGAAGTCGAATCTACTCAGAGCTGAGTTCTAAGTTGGCAAAACAAGGCTGTAACTGTTACAACTGTCTCTAATCTTAAGCAAACATAAAGAGTCAGAGATCTGATGTCTAGAGCGGATTTACAGAAACTTATCCAGCCTTCATCTCCAGCAGACTTGACTACCATAATGATCTTTTGTCTGATTAGACAGCTTCAGATCATGATGAACCCTGTTGCCAGAGTTCTAGCAAGAACCAGGAAAACTGAACACATTACTGCTGTTACCTCAGACTGATCCATGCACAACATTTGGATGGTGAATGAGGACTTTTATCAGTATGAGCTGTAGGAATCCAAGGCTGATCTGATAAAGCACACATAGGATACAAAACACACACTTAATGTGACCAAGATCATGGTCCTTTGATGAGACAGTAGCACTGTCCAAAATTGTCAGATGCACTTGTTCAGAGTGAAAGAATCATCAAATATATGAATCTTCAAGCAGATTGGATAATGCATGTGTAATTCAGAACAATTACAATGACAATAAAGGGATTTCTATTTATTCATATTCCTAGTTAATTCCCATATTGGCCAGAATATAGGACAACTCTGATTAAATGACAAGGGCGCAGATGGCACTAGGGAGGGGGGGTCATGTCACCCCCAGATTTATATTGATCCCTATCTGCCCCCCACCACCACCGTTTGTATGAAAGGCACCAAACATAGGTAGAACTAGAAAAACTCTCGGAGAGCACAGACCTCCACCAAGCAGCTCATCTGTCTCACAATGATAAAGAGTCCCTTAAAAAGTTCCTGGATCCAGAAAGTGATCCGGCACAGCTGATCCATTTCATAGCATCGTGTTTCTGGTACGACTAATGATACAATCAGCTGTACTCTTAAATTTGAAGCTTAAAGTCGGAAAAGGATTGAAATCTACTATCCATCAGGAGTTTTCGTTTCATTTCATTAACTGTTCGTTTTGGTTTTTTTGTTTTTTTTAATTCCACGTTCCATGACGTCCCAATTTTTAAACTGGGAAGCGCTCAGTTCTCAGGTTATGTTGTCCGGCGCTTTAAGTTCCGATTTCCATTGTAACTGTAATGCACCATTTCGACCCCGGGGTCATAAGGGGTGCTGGTGTCTGCCAGTTGCGGTTACCATGTTGATCATAAACAACTGTCCAATAACTGAGCTGGTGATCTTTCTGCCACATTAAGCCAGAGAAGAGGGAGGAGAAAAATCAGTGTTTCAAGAACTAAAAGATATCCTTTGCCTGTTTTCCGTGTTGTGAAAAATACTTGTTTTGTAATGTTGAGTAGCTAGTCATTTGGACTTACCTGAAGTTGGCTAAATGTAAAATAACAGTATTCTGTATTTGTATATCTTTTAATGTTATTATTTTTATAATGGTATTTTAATAAGCAATAATTGTTAAAGGTGGGGTAGGTGTTCTTTGAAAAAACGGTTCCAGCAATCCAACTCAAGTGAGATTTTGAAAATATACACTCCCTCCCTCCTCCCAAAGGCTCCGCCTCCTCCTCTTCAGCTCACCCCTTGAAACCACGCCTTCACATGATTCATGACTACATGAACCGCAGGGAGGGAGGGAGAGGTGGGTGGGAGTGCATTGATATTTGATGGACATATTAGGCAGCCAATGAAAGTAATGATGATCACTATTTTGATTGGTCAGAGTTTTTCTCTGATTATACCCTCTAGACCGGACCAAAACGTTTTGTTTATTTTGCAAACATTTTATTTCAGTGGGTGCAATGGGAATGTGAAAAGGTTTTCAGGCAATATTGTAAAAATTGCTGCAAAAAAAGAACACCTCCCCCACCTTTAACTGAAATAATGAGATTTAAGACGTTAACATTGTCCTCCTGGTCTGCAGCCAATCCCTGGTGGGGTCAGCAATGAAAAAACAAAAAACAATTACAGCGTTTTTTCAAAACCCAAGCAATCTAAGTATCATGTTGTCTATTAACTTTCCCCGATGTGCCATATTCACTGAGACAGACTTGACAAACTGGACAGAAAAGATACTGCCCAGCAATATGTTCAGGTCAATGAAAGGAGAGATGTTTTTGGGACCTAGTGAGTCTGCTTATAGACAGTAAATGTGTTTGGCTGCAGAGGGATTTTCTTTTTATGATCAATTTTGTTTATTGGAAAAAATACTTTTTATTTTTATTGTGTTAATCTGTTGTTCAAGTGTTTATATATGTTTTCATACATATTGTAATGTTTCTAATCATTTATATGAAGGCACAAGTGTGAATCATTTAAATTTTAATTTGTTATACATTTTTGGACATTCTCTTTCTGTTAGAAGTTACAATTAAAGTTTCTGTAATGAGATTCTTTATCCTGCTGAGATCAGCAAATGTTTAAATAAAACATGCAGAAGACATTAAGATTTGGAGCATGATTAACTCACCAGACAGTTAACAAGTTGATCATGTAAGGCGAGGGTTACCTAGATAGGCCTTTGTCTACCAATATTAATTCAGTTAGAAAACTCACAATTCTACTGACAACTCAGCCCCCTCAGTTTGAAAATGCTATCTGCGCCCCATTATAAGACGACTGCTATTTTTCAAATATTTTTGGAACATAAAAATATGATGAAGACAATAAGGTTATTCATAAAAAACACGTTATTTTACAATCACTTGCCAGAACAACTCATGTGATGTGTAACTAAAATAGAATTTTAATTTGAGAATTACCTTCTGCTGCCACAAGATGGAGACAAAGACCGTTCTTTAAAATTTAATTCTCATTCTCATTCAACTATCAGTAAAGTTAAACCATCTACATGTCTGTTGGATCCCATCCCAACTCGACTGTTCAAGGATGTTATGTCCTCTATTGGTATATCAATTTTGGATCAGATTAACCTATCTCTACAATTAGGATATGTGCCACAGGTTTTTAAAGTTGCAGTCATTAAACCTTTGCTCAAGAAACCATCCCTTGACCCGGACATCTTGGCAAACTATAGACCAATATCCAACCTTCCATTTATCTCTAAAATTCTGGAAAAAAATAGTTGCTAGCCAGTTAGGAGAACACCTGCATAGAAATGATCTATTTGAGGTCTTTCAGTCAGGGTTTAGAACTCATCATAGCACAGAAACTGCACTGATTAGAGTCTCCAACGACCTCCTCATGGCCTCAGACAATGGATTAGTTTCTGTCCTTGTTCTGCTGGACCTCAGTGCTGCTTTTGATACTGTAGATCACGGCCTTTTGCTGCATAGATTGGAGCACACTGTTGGAATTAAAGGGACAGCATTAGGCTGGTTTAAGTCATACCTATCTGACAGGTTCCAGTTCGTCATGTTACTGACGTTTCTTCTACACGGACTAGGGTCTGCTATGGCGTCCCACAGGGTTCAGTTCTGGGACCAATCCTTTTCACTTTATACATGTTGCCCTTGGGAAAAATTATCCAGAGCCATGGCATTAGCAGGATGTCCGAAAAGCTCCCTAAATAGCCTTCAATTGATCCAGAACGCAGCAGCGAGGGTGCTGACAGGAATCCGCAAGCGAGATCACATTTCTCCCATGTTAGCCTCCCTCCATTGGCTTCCCGTGAAATTTAGAATTGAGTTTAAAATTCTGCTTCTCGCATATAAGGCCCTTAATGGCCTAGCTCCGCGCTATTTCCAAGACTTGATAGCATGTTATGCTCCTAATAGAGCTCTCCGCTCTCAGAGTGCAGGATTACTCGTCGTTCCTAGAATATCTAAAAGTAGGTTTGGAGGACGGGCCTTCTGCTACCAGGCACCTTTTTTATGGAACCAGCTACCAGTTTGGGTTAAGGAGGCTGATACCATCTCCATTTTTAAAACTAAATTGAAAACTGTGATATTAAAAATTTATTTCAGGCTTTCTGAGGCCTTCCTGACCTCTTAAACCCTGGAGTAAAATCACTGACAGGGCTGGATGACATTTGTTAACCGTGATTAACCTCGTCTCAGACGAGGCCACTGTGTTGTTATGATATTAGGCGTCAACTTGTCTGCAGTTTGACGTGTGTCTCAATAAGATCAAGGTTGTGCTGTTTACCACTTAGCCTTCAGATATTGATGCAACTGTTTTCTTAAGTTACTGCCTGCCCTGAGTGATTTTGGCATTCTGTTCTGATCTGGCTCTCGTAAACATCTATAATAAATCCCTGTGCACCTGCGTCAGTTTTTCTGTGCCTTAATTAACAGCTGAATTGAATGCTACACCACTGCATAGTATTACCAACCTTCACAGGTAAATAAGATCCTGAATTTTAATATAACAAAAACATTTCTGTTCAGTAAAGCCTACAATTAGTCTAAACTATGGTGTGTAGGGGCTAATAGTTATAACTATAGTTGTAGTAGTAAGACTTGAGTAGCTCGTCTTAATCACAGCTTCGTCATAGTTATGCTGCTATAGGCTTACGCTACAGGGGGACACCAACATGATCTGCTGAGTGGTGTCTCCACTGCTCTTCTCCTTTTTCTTCCCTTTCTTCCTCCCTTCCTCCTCCTCCAGCTCATTTATAATTATTTGGGAGCACCCTGCTAATGAAACTGTGTTCCATTTTCTTTGCTTTCCTGTGTTTGTTGTGCTGGTTTCTCCCCCCCTTTTCTTTCTGTGTATTTGCAGGCCAGAGTTTTCCTGGGTTTTCATGCTGACTTGCAGTTCCATCCTCTGTCCATCCTGGGGTTCTCCTCCACTTGTGTTTGGGTGCCGACTGGCGTGGTGATCGGCGACCTGGTCCTCTGCCCATCTCATCCCAGTGCTGCTGCCTCCATCTGTTTATGTTTATATATCGCATCCTTTTGCTTGAAATCCTACCCTTCTCTTTTCTTAAACCCAAACCCCCTCCTCTCCCCCTCCTCCCCCTTTTCTCGCACACACCTCACCTACACCCCACCCGCACATTATTGATACTCAAGAGCCTATCATGGCTCATTACGCTGACCACACGCCCAAGGGCCCTCCATAGCCCGTTTGCATTCACCCTACAACAATTCCACTACTTCTTTATTATTATTTTTTACTTTTCCTGTGCTCTCCTCTCTCTGTCCTACATCCTCTTTCTGTCCTCCATCTTCCCTCTGTCCTACATCCTCTCTCTGTCCTGTCTCCCCTCTTTTCTTTCTCTACCCGGCTGGCCTTCGGCAGGAAGGTCCCCCCATATGAGTCAGGTCCTGCTCAAGGTTTCTTCCTCTTAAAGTGGAGTTTTTCCTTGCCACTGTTTGGTATAAAGGTTTTTTTTCTCCCTACGTAGGAGTTTTTTACCTGCCATTATCATTGATTGGATTTAATGATATAATCTTAGTTGATGATATTTGCTCGGGGGTCATGCTCTGGGTCTCTGTAAAGCGCCTAGAGACGATTGTCATTGTAACAGACGCTATATAAATAAAATTGAATTGAATTGTAGAGTGGTTGACAGTACAGTTGTGGAGGATATCATGGAGAGTCTGACAATTGAAATTAATTCCACTAGTCTGAAAAGTATTATTGTGAGTTGCATACATAGGACACCTGGCTCCTGCATTGATTCCTTTGTTAATTCCATGGTTGATATTTTAGGTAAGGTATGTGATAAGAAACAAGTTTTTGTTTGTGGTGATTACAACATTGATTTAATCAAATGGAATGAACATAAAATGACAGCAGAATTTTGTAATACGATGTTTAGTTTAGGTATCTGGCCCCTAATTGATAAACCGAGTCGAATAACTAAAGACAGTGCCACACTTGTAGACAATATTTTTACGAATACTCATCATCAAGTAACAAGTGGTTTACTCATAAGTGATGTCAGTGATCACCTTCCTGTTTTTGTAGTTGTGCATAATTTAATTGCTTAATGTTCGGTTGATAAAAATGAACCTTCCTGCAAATTAAGGATATTAAAAACATCAGAAAGAATTGAAGCCTTAAGGATGGATCTTAGGAGTTGTAACTGGGACGAGGTTTATGTTGATGATCCAAATCTAGCATATGATGCATTTTTGTCTACATTTTTAAAATTATATAATAAGCATTGTCCTATAAAAATGTGTAGGGTGAAAGATCAATATAATGGTAAACCATGGATTACAAAAGGTCTGCAAAAGGCATGTAATAAGAAAAATCAACTGTACAAAAAGTTTTTACAGCAGAGAACTAGTGATAGTGAGGAAAAATATAAGCGCTATAAGAACAAACTAACTACCATTATGAGGATTCAAAAGAAGGAATACTATAGTAAAATATTGGAGGACAGTAAAAATAACATACAAAAAACTTGGAAGGTAATCAATCATATTATTCAGAATAAAAGTATAAAACTCAAAATTTCCAGATTATTTTATAAATAAAAGTTAATAATAAAGTGGACAATTTAAAAAATATTGTCGACGAGTTCAATGACTACTTCGTAGATGTTGGAGCTTCGTTGGCAAAACAGATTAACTGTATCCGATGATAATAAAAACATGTTTAATTTGATCAACACTAATGTTAGTTCTATGTTTTCTAAGTGGAGTACATGAAACTGATATTATTGAAATTGTAAGAAAATTAAAATATAAGAGATCACTCGACATACACTCCATTGATACAGTAATTATTAAAGATGTTATTGATTATATTGTCAGACCTTTGACCTATGTTTGTAATCTGTCTTTCCAAAAAGGAATCTTTCCAAACAACATGAAGTTAGCAAAGGTGATCCCAATTCATAAAAATGGAGATAAACACTGTATGGAAAATTACAGACCAATTTCACTTTTGCCGCAATTTTCTAAAATTTTAGAGAAATTGTTTGTGAAACAATTAAATCTGTTCATTCACAAAAATAAATTATTAAGTGAAAATCAATATGGATTCAGAGAAAGTAGAACTACTGCTTTTGCAGTAATGCAAATGGTAGAAGAAATAGCAAATGCAAATGAAAATAATGAGAGTTCTATTGGTCTGTATATTGACCTGCAGAAGGCCTTTGATACCATAGATCACAGACAGCTATTGAAGAAATTAAAGATGTATGGAATACGAGGGGTTGTTCACTCTTGGCTGGAAAGTTATTTAGGTAATAGACAACAGTGTGGTACAAATTAATGATACCCATGTCAGCATTTAGAAAGATTACTTGTGGTGTACCACAAGGATCAGTGATTGGTCCAATACTGTTCATTCTTTATATCAATGACATCTGCAATGTAACTGATTTTTTTTTAGATATGTAATATTTGCAGATGATACCAATTTGTTTTGCTCTGGTATGAATTTAAGGGAACTTTTGTGTTGTGTAGAAAGGGAGCTGGAAAATCTCAAGACTTGGTTTGATGTTAATAAATTATCTTTAAATATTAAGAAAACAAAATTTTATGGTTTTTGGGAATCTAAATGAAAGTGATAGTAATATTAAATTAAAATCTGTAATGTTGACATTGAAAGGGTTTTTGAGACTAAATTCCTTGGGGTTGTCATTGACCAAAAGTTAACATGGAAACAACATATTGAATACATTAAAGGGAAAATTTCAAAATCAATTGCAATCCTGTATAAATCCAGTAATGTACTGAATTCCAAGGCCTTGCATTTGATCTACCACTCATTGATTGTTCCGTATTTATCGTACTGTGTGGAATTGTGGGGATCCACCTTTAAAACCACCTTAAATTCAATAGTAAAACTGCAAAAACGAGCCATACGTATCATCAATAAGGCTGATTACTATGCTCACACAGAGCCACTTTTTCTAAATTCTCATGTTATGAAATTTTATAATTTGTTTTATTATAAAATCATGCAAATTATGTTCAGAGCAAAATCAAAAATGCTCCCTGACTCAATACAGAGGTTTTTTTCAATTCAGGAGACTCCGTATAATCTTAGAGGTGTCTGCAAGTTTACTGTACAAAAAGCAAAAAAAGGTATGAAAAGAAGATGTGTCTCCATTATTGGAGTTAAATTCTGGAATGATGCCAACATAAATTTAAAAACATGTCATTCTCTTTTGGTTTTTAAGAAAATTGTTTGTAAAGCTATTTTTGAAGCTTATAAGTGCGATTGATCATTTGTTAATGTCCTCTTTGGCTTTCTGTTGTTTTTCTTTGCTTTTGTTGTTTTTTTTGCTTTTTCTGTTGTCTTTTTTGCTTTTCTGGAGGTTGGTTAGCCAAAGTTTGACAATATAGGATAGGCTTTTATAAGCAATCTGCTCCTGCCTATGCCTTTTCAGTCATTGTTCAACACATGATTATTGGTTTTGTGTGAAATGTCAATGCTGTGCACAATGCTTTTTGGTGTTGTGTTGTTGTTGTGTTGTTATGATTGAATAAACTTCATTCATTCATTCAATTGAATTGAATTCTCTAAACAGCTGTCTTTCAAAAAAAACATGAAAAAAAAAAGGCTTTGAGGTAAATATTCTGGAAAAAATCATAAATTATGCTGGCATATAAGACTGTATTACTGCTGAGTTTGGTGACTCTGATTGAAAAATTAGGTGTCATAAAAAATATGTTAAGCTGCCAGAATTTGACCATTGGTTATGATTTAACATTTTGAAAAATAAAGAGTGGTACCGTTTCTCAATATTACAAGTTCTATGCGTTCAGGATGGGACCATGATTATAGTCATCCATTTTGGACCAGATCACTGTATGGCTGAGTTACAGCCCATTTCTGTTTCATGGCGAGTATTCGAAATGACATCAAACTTCGCCGCTTCACTGCAGCCATGCCCTCTGGTAAAAAGTTATATGCCTCGCAAACTGTCTTCGGCCATGTGTCTAGATTAGAACAATAAAAGTTTGGAGTCAATCAAACCAAATCTCTGGGAGGAGTTTGTTAAAGTACGAGGCCTGGAAATGACCAAAACATTGGAATAACTGCATGTTCCATAAAAAATAGCGGACTTCCTGTGGGAGTTAGAGCATGGGTCCAAGAGACTTTTTTGTAGGTCTGAGGATGATACATCAGTCACACAAAGTTGATGTCTGTAGGTGGAAACATATCGAGGGGCTCGTCGTTTTAAAAAAACAAGGTGGCGCTATTGAGCCACTTTTGTGTGCCCATGCGCAGCACCCATAAAATATGTAACTTTCGCAGACAATGAATGCGTGTGCAAAATCTCGTGAGTTTTCGAGTATGTTAAGGCCCCCAAAAAGGCAATTCATTTCGCGGAATAATAATAATAATAATAATTAAAGCTGCAAGCAGCGTTTATCGGGCCCTCGCACCATGGCCATTGCCCCCCCCCCACGTGTCCACCACCTTCCCAAGCCAGTTGGGAATCAAGACAATACAGTGAAAATCCAATTTGGTTATAAAAATGTCAAGGTTGCTGCCCAGCTTGAATCCAGAGGTATGAAAACAAAAAGAACTGAAGCTGAATCTACTCAGAGCTGAGTTCTAAGTTGGCAAAACAAGGCTGTAACTGTTACAGCGGTCTATAATCTTAAGAAAATATAAAGAGTCAGAGATCTGATGTCCAGAGCAGATTTACAGAAACGTATCCAGCCTTCATCTCCAGCAAACTTGACTACCATAATGATCTTTTATCTGATTAGACAGCTTCAGATCATGATGAACCCTGTTGCCAGAGTTCTAGCAAGAACCAGGAAAACTGAACACATTATTGCTGTTATCTTAGACTCATCCATGTACAACATTTGGATGGTGAATGAGGACTTTTATCAGTATGAGCTGTAGGAATCCAGGCTGATCTGATAAAGCACACATAGGATACCAAAACACACTAAATGTGACCAAGATCATGATCCTTTGATGAGACAGTAGCACTGTCCAAGATTGTCAGATACACTTGTTCAGAGTGAAAGAATCATCAAATATATGAATGTTCAAGCAGATTGGATAATGCATGTTTAATTCAGGACACTTTTCCATTCATGGAAAGAAATCTGTTTAGTAGAGCCTACAGTTAGTCTCAACATAGTGTGTTAGGGCCATAGTCACAGCTACAGTTACAGGAATGGATGAAGACCAGAATAGAGCAGACTGGTCTGAAACAGCCTCATCATAGTTATGCTGCTATAGGTCTACGCTGCAGGGGGACACCAACATGACCCATTAAGTTGTGTCTTCACCTTTTCTCTTCCCTCCTTTACCTTTCTTATTCAGCTGTATCCATAGTTACTTTTTTAATCTCATATTACTCCTGTAAAGTCACAATAAAAGGATTTCTATTCATTTAGATTTCTAGTAAATTACCATATTGGCTCAAATATAGGACACATCTGATTATAAGATGACTTCTATCTTTCAAATATCATTTTGGGATGAAGACAATAAAGTTATTCATAAAATAATGCATTATTGTACAATTACTAAAGGAAACCAGAGCCAAGCAGCAGTGAGGAAGACAGTAGTGGGTGTGAGGACCCACAGCCCTTTCAGCAAATGATGGAAGTAATTGTTTCAGTGATGAATATAGAAGATATTGGTCAGATTGTGACATTGCCAGATCACACACCCCCAGACCTCACTCTCAGACACAGCAGGATGAGGCTGATGTCTCAGCCAATGTCTCTGAAGAGACAACACCAGGACCCAGCTATCAAGAAAGTCCAAGAAAGGGTGTGGAATATGCTGTAACGCTTCTTCGTTTACACTAGGGATGCACCGAAATGAAAATTCTTGGCCAAAACCGAAAACCGAAAATGAAGAAACCAAGGCTGAAAACCGAAACGCCGAAATAAATTATTATGCCAATTATTAGTACCATTGCATTCATGGCTATGACTGTGTACTAACCTCACTAAAATCAAGGCATTACCATTGCATAATTAATATTGATGCTACAAAGAATAAATTAATTGCAAATTATGAAAATATTTATTAGCACTGACATTACAACAATGCACAATATAAAAACAAAATTCAAATAAATGTTTAACTTGACCCCACTCGGGTGTACATTAAATAATAATACAGGCCTATAACTGACTGGCCTGCTGAAAGATTGTAAAATGTTCTCTCATAAAACACAGTGCATTTAAGTCAAGTGCATTTAAAAAAAAAATCTCTGTAGGACTACAACAAAAATATCTGCAGCTATAAGCTCATGGACGTGAGCTGCAACAACATTAAACAGCTCAGGTCAGGGGCGAAAATCCCATTTCATTTGGGGGGGGACAATAAACAGTAAAATTTCAGAGAGTAATTCCTGGGGGGGGACATGAAAAAAAATGCTCTCTCCCTCTCTCTCTCCTGCTCCTTTGGAACTTGCCTTCCAGAGTTGAGCCCACAGCCTGTTGAATGTTAGAAAAAGTAATAATAGTAGTTGTAGCATTGTTGTGTATCAGTGCATATTCTACCCGTATACAGGTTTTTCAATGTTCAAACTGAAAAATCAACAATGGTATTAGGTGGTATTATTATATTGTAGTGTTGTATTTTTGACAAACAAAATACAACAACATATTACAACTACGCCTTAAATATGGCAACTTAAAAATGCAAAATAAAATACATTAAAAATCCCTTACACATTTAAATGACACACTCGCTGACACACGGAGCTGCAGGTAGCCCCGCCTGTTAGAAACAGCATGTGGACTAAACCACTTTGAGAATTAGGGGGGTCACAATGTTTCAACATTTAAAAAAAAAAAAAAGGCTTTTTACGTTTATAATTTGCAGCGCTTGTGTTGTACTTTTATTGAACATGACTATATTATTATTCAATTGTTTTTTTGTGCTTACAACGATTTTTTTGGGGGGGACAACTTTGTGGAAGGGGGGGACACGTCCCCTGTGTCCCCCCGGGATTTCCGACTATGGCTCAGGTAAACACGTCTGCTCGTATGGAATAACGGGGCTCAATGAGCTCGATCAGCCTACGAATCCCACATCCTCTACAACAGAGAACGGCTGATCATCTAAGGCAATGAATTCCATTATTTTTTGTGTAATGCCCTTTGCCTTGGCACCATCACTGGAAAACTTTCTTGCCTTTTCAAATACGTCCGCCACAGACGGAGTGGGTGCGCTCGGAGGGATTTTCCTTTTCTGTGCCGCCGCCTTCTCATATTCAGAATGGCGATGGGATGTTTGGATTTCAGGTGATAAATCAAACCCGACGTGTAGAAACTCGTTGCAGATTCACCCCCTCTTGAAATTTCAGCGTTACATGTTTTACAAATCGCTATCCGTGGGTCTTTCTCAGATATATTGAAATACGTCCACACCACAGACATGTTGGCCCCAGACAAGCGCGTGCTGGCCACGGTTTTTTTCGTCATCACAACATTCTGTTTCGGCCATGTTTTTTCGGTGATAAAAGTCTTTCGGCCGAAAACCGAAAATGCACTTTGGGCCATTTTCGGCCGAAAATTTTCGGTGGCCGAATTTTCGGTGCATCCCTAGTTTACACCAAATCAAGCCCAGCTTGACCAAGAAGAGGAAACATGTTTAGGACAGAGAGGGCTGGACCCCACCAGACTACATACAGCAGTATAGACCTTTTTTGACTTAAAAATTGTGGACATGCGCCCCCTAGTGGCCCGCCATAACTGGAGTGTGCGTGCTCCACAACTAACCCAAACACAGCAGCGTGGAGCATCTGTTACTGATACGCAGACATGTCTTGGATTGATGATGTTAGGCAGTGGCCTCCAGTTACAGATGAAGGTAGTTTATCGCTGTTTTTTAATGATTGGTTATGGAAATAGCATGATCTATTCCCATAACCAAACACTAAAAACTGTGGAACGCTGCAACGCTGGCTATAACTAATGTCAACAAGCCATAAAGATTATGCTACTGTAACATTAACGCTAGCGGTAAATTAGGCTATGTGTTAATGTTATATTTAATTTATTTTATCATTCTTCTTAGTCATTCATTCATTCATTCATTCATTCATAGGCTTGTGCTAGTGCCGAGGGCTACAGTAGTAGGGCCCTATGAAATCCGTTTTATTTTTTCTCAAATTCCGTTTTGATTTTTTTTCATTTTCGGTGTTTTTCGGTTTTTAATTTTTGAGAATTTCGTTTTTAAGCATTTTATGCAAATTTAAACCCCAATACAGTATATAAATAATGAAATATAGACAATTTATGCATATATACTGTAAACGTTACTGTTATCATACTTTTAAACATTTGTGTCCAATAAAACATTCATTTTATGACAAAGAAACAAATTCAAGAAAAAAAACTAAAAATAGGTAAAATCCATTTAAAGTGAAAAAGAAAGGAATTTCAACAGCTGTAAACTAATCATTTTAGCCTGTTTAATTTATTCTGTATCAGACATAGTTTGCATGACGTACCTGACATTTTTCAGGTACGTCATGACAACTTGTGTCGATACAAATAACTATATTTTCTACGCTAATGTTGATCTTGAAATCCAAAGCACTGAACACTGGTTGTGTGTCAGTGTGATTTTTTTCTTTAGGTGTTTTCTAGCTGTTACACCCTCTTTGTGTTTAGATCAGTGGGATTCTCGCCTTTTTATGTTTGTGCTTTTCACTCGTCCAGTGATCCTCGCACATATCTTTTCATGTCCATTCATCGTGTCCTGGCTAAACTAGCAGAACACTGACTCACCAGACATAATATCTCGGAGAAACTGTTCTTCCTGTACCTGGGAGACAGCCGGTAGTTCCTTGCTTCTTCGTCGGTTTCTCAGGTGGCGCTTCGACGTGTTTTTTTTTTTTTTTTTAATTATGAGGAGCGGGTGCAGGAGGCGGAGAAGCGCGCAGTGTCCCCTTTTCGTGACCCCCGTTGGAACATTTTCTTGAAAGAAAAGTTCCTTTCGGCCGCCCCGTAGAGCAGTGGTTTGGGCATGCGGCCCATGTACAGAGGCTACAGTCCCTCGGCGGCTAATCGCGAGCTCGACGCCCGGCTTGTCGGCTCCTTGCCGCGGGTCTTCCCCGTTCTCTCTGCCCCTTCCTGCTCTCTCTCCACATCAATACAAGTCACTAGTGCCAAAAAATCTTAAAAAAAAGAAGTCACTTTTAGTCCGGAAGAAAAAAAAAAACTTTTGCGCAAATTGCTGTTCAGTCTGTTATATTGCGCATTTAAAGTGAATTCCTTTTAAATCTCCAATTCCGCGATTCCGTGATCCGGATTCCATAGGGCTCTACAGTAGCCTCATACTGCTGTTCTTTCGGCCATAATCGTCCGGGACTCTCAGCAAGACTATGAGTAGTATGAGATTGAATGTTAACGAACTCCCCGGCTGTATTTATTTGGAACAAAGTCTTTCCGTTGAATTTTTCACCCACTCTTCCTAACTTCTTGTTCTGCAAACAACAGTCTCGTGCAGTAAAGCTGTGTATTTCACATACTTTCTTCTTCCATTGTTGAATTTTTCACGCCATTGTTGGCACAGTTTTGAACGAACATGTATTCCCACGACCGACCGGACATATAAAAATATATTTTGTAGAAAGAGAAAACACTGGTTAATCTGCGAGCCGGTGAAATGTCCCTCTGTAGCACCCCAGCAATGGTGGACGGGGTACTTCCTGGGGCCTGGCCCGAAAAGGTCTATACTGACAATATTTGATGAAAATAATTGCA